>CM053028.1:182890593-182923978 GCA_028564925.1 Lithobates sylvaticus
TTACACGATATATAACAATAATAATAAATGCGCCCCTTGCTTACAGTAATACTAGACCCGCCCCTTAGTTACACGTATAGAATATTTTTTTAAAAAGTCAGTTACTTTGCTGCATAACTAATTACTTTTCCAATGTAGTAACTGAGTTACTAACGCAATTACTTTTGGGAGAAGTAATTTGTAACTTAACTAATTACTTTTTTAAAGTAAGATGACCAACACTGCTAATGACACTGGCTGGGAAGAGGTTAAACATCTAGGACGATCAAAGGGTTAACTGCGTGCCTAGCCAGTGTTTATGTGTACTGTGTGAGGTGCTTTTACTAGGGGAAGAGATGAAATTTATTACTTGTTTTGCCGGGACACAAATGTCATCCCTTCCCCCCTGTCAGAACGGCGATCTGTCTTGCTTATATAAGCAGATTGTTGTTCTGGCTCTTTGCTTAACGATCGGCAGGTGCCGGCGGACATTGAGTCCGTGGTACCAGCAGATGATCGCGTCCGTGATACCCAAAGATGCCCCTGTGTATAAACACAGCAGAGCGAGCCACCGGTGGCGCGCATGCGTGCCCCCTACCCGGAAGTGTCAGATCACGTACTAGGTACGTGATCTGGTGCAGCCGAGCCGCCGTGCTGCTGTAGATAAAGGCTATACGGTCGGCAAGCGGTTAAACGGTACATTTCCTAATTCCTCTTGAAACATAGATATATGTTACGCTTCTTTTAGCCAATTAATCGAATCAATACGCCAATTCTAGCTGATTGTTGAGCAACTCCTGATTTTAAAATGTGCTGTAGAGTGCTTTTACGATTTTTTTATTAGGATAAGCTGGAAGGATAAAAATGGGGCTATAAATAAGATAATAATACATTATGCATCTTGTAAAATGGCTGTCTAAATGGTTCCACTTCTTTTTTTTTTTCCAAGATACAAAGAAGAACAGAGCCAATAAAGAACCAAATTAACCTTGGTGAAAATCAGACAAGCCACGTAAAAAGGTATTTGGGCATCTTATGGGCTGTTAAATGGTCATACTCATTTATTACAAGTTTTATTATAAGCTTTATATATTTTTATCAGCAGTTGTGTAGAACAATGGCGATTTTCATTGTTCTGCTAAAGTTACAGTCTGTCCCCCCATGAAATCCTTATATTGTCTTTCCTGGGATTTCCTGGGTGGTCCTTTTTTTTTTGGAATAGTTGTACATACACTGACCGAATCACAGCTTTTTTTTTTTTACATGCACTGTAAAGTCCACCAATCAGCTGTAAGAAACTATAAGGATTTCAGCAACTTTGACAAGGGTCTAATTGTAATGGCTAGACGACAGGGTCAAAGCATCTCCAAAACTGCAGCTCATGTGGGATGTTCCAGGTTCCATGACCGACTAAAAGTGAGCCAAGGAAGGAAAACTGGTGACATGGGCGGCCAAGGCTCATTGATGGAGGTGGGGAGGGAAGACTCATTGATGGAGGTTGGGAGGGAAGGTTCATTGATGGAGGTTGGGAGGGAAGGCTTATTGATGGAGGTGGGGAGGGAAGGCTCATTGATGGAGGTGGGGAGGGAAGGCTCATTGATGGAGGTGGGAAGGGAAGGTTCATTGATGGAGGTTGGGAGGGAAGGCTTATTGATGGAGGTGGGGAGGAAGGCTCATTGATGGAGGTGGGGAGGGAAGGCTCATTGATGGAGGTGGGGAGGGAAGGCTCATTGATGGAGGTTGGGAGGGAAGGTTCATTGATGGAGGTTGGGAGGGAAGGTTCATTGATGGAGGTTGGGAGGGAAGGCTCATTGATGGAGGTGGGGAGGGAAGGTTCATTGATGGAGGTTGGGAGGGAAGGCTTATTGATGGAGGTGGGGAGGGAAGGCTCATTTATGGAGGTTGGGAGGGAAGGTTCATTGATGGAGGTTGGGAGGGAAGGTTCATTGATGGAGGTTGGGAGGGAAGGCTTATTGATGGAGGTGGGGAGGGAAGGTTCATTGATGGAGGTTGGGAGGGAAGGCTTATTGATGGAGGTGGGGAGGGAAGGCTCATTTATGGAGGTTGGGAGGGAAGGTTCATTGATGGAGGTTGGGAGGGAAGGTTCATTGATGGAGGTTGGGAGGGAAGGCTTATTGATGGAGGTGGGGAGGGAAGGTTCATTGATGGAGGTTGGGAGGGAAGGCTTATTTATGGAGGTGGGGAGGGAAGGCTCATTGATGGAGGTGGGGAGGGAAGGCACATTGATGGAGGTGGGGAGGGAAGGCTCATTGATGGAGGTGGGGAGGGAAGGCTCATTGATGGAGGTTGGGAGGGAAGGCTCATTGATGGAGGTGGGGAGGGAAGGCTCATTGATGGAGGTGGGGAGGGAAGGTCCATTGATGGAGGTTGGGAGGGAAGGCTTATTGATGGAGGTGGGGAGGGAAGGGCTCATTGATGGAGGTGGGGAGGGAAGGCACATTGATGGAGGTGGGGAGGGAAGGCTCATTGATGGAGGTGGGGAGGGAAGGCTCATTGATGGAGGTTGGGAGGGAAGGCTCATTGATGGAGGTTGGGAGGGAAGGCACATTGATGGAGGTGGGGAGGGAAGGCTCATTGATGGAGGTGGGGAGGGAAGGCTCATTGATGGAGGTGAGCGGCCAAAAGCGTCTACAATGGGGACGTGAATCACATTTTTTTTCTTTTACATCATGTGAATGGCCGGTGCATGTGCGTCGCTTACCTGGGGAAGAGATGGCACCAGGATGCAGTTTGGGAAGATGGTAAGCAAGCAGTGAGATGCTTTGTCTAGTGGAGTCCATGCTGGGTCAGGGCTGTTTTGGTGGCAAAAGGGAGACCTACTCAATTTTAGGTGAGTGATCATAATGTTATAGGGGTTGTCCTAATGTTATGGTAAATGGCCATTATGTTACGGCCAATCGGTGTACATAGGGTTTATTTTTTTTAAATCCACCAATAAGTGAGAGGAGGGTTGGAGGGATAAGTGTGTGTGGGGGGGGGGGGATGTACTCCTGGAGTTGGGTTTTAAGGAGCATCTGTCTGACACTACATATTGTATACAATGTACACAGTGTGCAGTCCTTGCACCCACAAAATACTCGCCAGTGGAAAATGCCCCAGCATCAATGGGCATGGACAATGTCTCAGGCTTGGTGGTCAGTAGTAAAAAAATTACATGGGTGGTCAGTAGGAGGAGAAAAAGAGCCCCATCATTGGTATTAGTGCGATAATAGTGCCCCCTCATTGGCATCAGTAGGCAGAAGTATGCCTCATTGTTACCATCAGCAAAACTATTCCAAGTCATCTTCTTAGGTCCAGTGCTAGACGATATATTTCAAGTGCTCTCCAAACTTTTAATGGGCCAATTTGCTGTTACTCAGACTTTGTGAGGGGGGGGGGGGGGGGTCTGGTTGTAGACTATGGCCAGTGGGGGGTAGAAAATAACATGGTGTCAGTGGCATTAAAGAATGCCCCATTATTGGTGTTATAGAAGGAATAGCGCCCCATTGTTGATGTCAGTGGGAGAAAGAGTGTCCTATCATTGGTGTCAGTGGAAGCAATAGTGCCCCATCGTTAGAGTCAGTGGGAGGAATAATGCCCCATCGTTTGTGCCAGTGGGAGGAATAGTGCCCCATCATTGTTGTCAGTAGGAGGAATAGTGTCCCATTACTGGGGTCAGTGAAAGGAATAGTGCTAAATTGTTGGTGTCAGTGGGAGGAATAGTGCCCCACCATTGGTGTCAGTAGAAGAAATAGTGCCCCCATCATTGGTGTCAGTAGAAGAAATAGTATCCCATCATTGTTATCAGTGGGAGGAATAGTGCCTCATTGTTGGAGTCAGCAGGAGGAATAAGGCCCCATCGTTGGTGTCAGTGGGAGAAATAGTGCCCCATTACTGGTGTCAGTGGGAGAAATAGTGCCCCGCTGTTGGTGTCAGTGGAAGCAATAGTGCCCCAAGGGCCAGATAAAGGTAAGCAAAGGGTGCATCTGGCCCACAGGCTGTAGTTTGGAGATTACTGCACTAAGGCACTGCATTTGCGCTGCATTAAATCAAAGGGTCACGTTCCCCAACCGCAAAGTGTAAATGTGCAGTATAGTTCCACATTGGAGGCTTTACTATAAGGTATTAGTATAGAGCCATAGACAGATCTACTTCTCTCTGCAGATGAAAACAAGAACAATCTCCATCTACTCCTTACAATTATCTATCAAAGACATATGATAGATGGTTCAGTGTTAGGGATCCATTTTTATGTGGTGGCAAACCTCTTTAAACACTTAAACCACTTCAGCCCCGGAAGGATTTGCCCCCTTCCTGACCAGGCCATTTTTTGCGATTCGGCGCTGTGTCGCTTTAGCTGACAATTGCGCGGTCGTGCGACGCTGTACCCAAACAAAATTGACGTTCTTTTTTCCCCACAAATAGAGCTTTCTTTTGGTGGTATTTAATCATCTCTGTGGTTTTTATTTTTTGCGCTATAAAAAAAAAAAAAAAAAAAAATGCGTAAATTTTGAAAAAAACACAATATTTTGTAGTTTTTACTATAATAAATATCCCAAATTAAAAAAAAAATCGATTTTTTTCCTGAGTTTAGGCCAATGTGTATTCTTCTACATATTTTTGGTAAAAAAAAAAATGCAATAAGCGTATATTGATTGGTTTCTGCAAAAGTTATAGTGTCTACAAAATAGGGGATAGATTTATGTCATTTTTATTATTATTATTTTTTTTTTTACTAGTAATGGCAGCGATCTGCAATTTTTATCAGGACTACAACATTGCGGCGGACAGATAGGACACTTTTGACACTATTTTTGGACCATTGACATTCATACAGCGATCAGAGCTAAAAATAGCCATTGATTACTGTATAAAGGTCACTGGCAGGGAAGGGGTTAACACTAGGGGGTGATCAAGGGGTTAACTGTGTTCCCTAGGTGTGTTATAAGTGTGGGGGTGGGACTGACTAGGGGAGGAGAGAGATCGGTGTTCATACTTAGTATGAACACACCATCTCTCTCCTCTCCCCTGAGAGAACCGTGATTTGTGTGTTTACACACACAGATCCCGGTGCTCGCTCTGTCACGAGCGATCGCGGGTGCCCGGCGGCCAATGCGTCCTGCCGGGCACGCGCATCGGCTCCGGGGGCGGGGTCACACGGCATGCGTGCGCCTGCTGTGACGTCCAAAAGAAGCGACATACAACTACGGTGATTTGCACAGCCGTGCCAATCTGCTGCAGTATAACTGTGGCGGCTGGTCAGCCAGCGGTTAAAATACTTGGGAGTTGATATGATATTTTATTTTTCGTAATCGAAGCTGGTTCCCATCTCCATACCGAGTCTGGTTCTCATAGATACCATCATTTTCAGCTTTCAACATACAGAATGTGGAGTCCTTGGATGGCTTCCATTTTGAATAATATCCATAAGTGGCAGGAAGCTGAAACATTTGCTAACATTTCCAGGGAAATGTTGGATTCATTAGGAGGAGGAGAAGGGTGTGGTAAGTTGATGTAATTTAGGATTTCCCAGATGGGGGCAACATGGCTGCTAGCAATGACTTAATAGGGGAAAAAAAGTGCTTTAAAAATGTAATGTAAATCAAATGTGACTCTATAAATGTTTTGGCATTGTGGGAGATTTCAACTTGTGAAATACAGTATATCAAACTATTCCATACAATACCAGGTTCAGTTACATGAATTCACTAAATGTATAATAAATGTCTACTACACATTGGTTTTTATCATTGATATTACACCCTTTTTTGTTCAGTCTATATTTTTTTTTATTATTATTTATTACAGGTACTTACAGTGCGGAAAATAATTATTTGATCCCCTCCAGATTTTGTAAGTTTGCCCACAAAGAAATGAAGGGTCTATAATTTTTATTATAGGTGTATTTTAATTAATAGAGACAGAATATCAACCAAAAATCTAGAAAAAACACATGATACAAATGTTATAAATTTCGTTGAAGTTCAGTGAGTAAAATATTATATTATATTAATATAAAGTATTTGATCCCCTACCAAACAAACAATATTTCTGTCACATGGAAGAAATACGAAATAACCATCAATCGCCCTTGGTCTGGAGCTCCATGCAAGATTTTGCCTCATGGGGTGAGGATGATCATGCGAAAAGTGAGGGATCAGCCCAGAACTACACAGGAGGAGCTTGTGAATGATCTCAAGGCAGTTGGGGCCACAGTCACCCAAACAAACCATTGGTAACACAATACACCGCCATGGATTGAAATCCTGCAGCACCTGCAAGGTTCCCCTCCTTAAGGCCCTGTGACAGACCTAGCCGGGACACAGGCTTTTTGAGAGGACTAAATGCGAGCCTCCTGCCAACCGATTATGGGCCCTGGATTTTAAGGGGCACAGGGTGAAGGAGAACTCCAAACCCCAGTCAGATTCAATGCTGTATATATGTGTATATATAATGTGTGTGGTCTCATGCTGTTGGGACATACACTCTCAGATTTTAGTGTCATGAACTCAAGATGTTAATTGAGAGAGCTGATCACATTGTCCTCTGTACAATGCAGGAGACGGTCCGTCTGTTACTGGTGGTCTCCTGCTATTGTGATGAAATGTCTTGTGGTGGTAATTATGATAATTTATAATCAACTGTGTTTAGCTCGGTGACAACAAGTCTGACTTGTAGTGAAATCCTGATGAGTCACATCGGCTGCTTAAAGGGATTAGTTAATTAGTTTATGTTAAGTTGTTACAGGTGTATTGTTAGAGTAATATGAGCAGGAGGGGGAATCTCCTCTCCTACTGTGTATAAATGTGAGTTTGGCTTTGTAATAAAATAGTCCATGTTGAGCAACTAAGCAAGTCTCATCTCGTTTGGTGCTTGGGAGCGGTTGGAATATCTGATATCCGTATCCAGACTGGGAGGAAGTTATATATGACGAACACACTCAAGAGGAGTGTAGGGACGTTCCGTCACAGTGAGTGCTTTCACACTGGAGCGGTGCGCTACCAGGACGGTAAAAAAAAGTCCTGCTAGCAGCATCTTTGGAGCGGTGAAGGAGCGGTGTATTCAATGGGACAGCCGGCGGGGGGTTTAACCCTTTTACGGCCGCTAGCGGGGGGTTAAAACCGCACCGCTAGCAGCCGAATACCGCTGCTAAAACGACGGTAAAGCAGCGCTAAATATAGCGCTGCTTTACCGCCGACGCCCGCACCGCCCCAGTGTGAAAGGGGCCTAAGAGGGCAGATGTACAGGCCTTAGTTAAGTTCGCCAATGAACATCTAAATGATTGAGAGAAGGATTGGGAGAAAGTGTTGTGGTCAGAGGAGACCAAAATTGAGCTTGACTCGACTTGCCATGTTTGGAGGAAAAAAAATGCTGACTATGACCCTAATGCCACGTACACACGATCGGAATTCTCGTCGGAAAAAGCTCTGATGGTTTTCCCGTCGGAATTCCGACGGAATTTTCGCTCAAACTGACTTGCCTACACACGGTCACACCAAATTACGATGGTCAATAACACCACGACATACAACACGTTCGACTGCACTATAAAAGGGAAGTTTAATGCTTCTGAGCATGCGTCGAATTGTTTCCGAGCATGCGTCGGAATTTTGCGTGTTGGAATTGCATACACACGATCGGAAAATCCGATAGAAAGGTTTTCCGTCGGAAAAATTAAGAACAGGTTCTCAATCCAAAATGCCGACAGAAAAAGACCGATGGGCATACACACGGTCGGAAAATCCGATGAAAAGCTCCCATCGGACTGTCTCCATCGGAAATACCGACCGTGTGTACGCGGCATAAGATCACCATCCCTACAGTCAAGCACGGAGGTGGAAACATGATGCTTTGGGGCTGTTTCTCTGCTAAAAATACATGCCAACTTTGCCGCATTGAGGGGGCCAGTGGACAGGGCCATGGATTGTAAAATCTTGGATGAGAACCTTCTTCCCTCAGCCAGAACACTGAAGATGGGTCATGGATGGGTCTTCCAGCATGACAGTGACCCAAAACACATCGCCAAGGCAACAAAGGAGTGGCCTAGCCAGTCTCCAGACCTTAATCCTATAGAAAATGTATGGAGGGATCTGAAATGTCAAGTTGCCAAGCGACAGCCAAGAAAAAAAATTAAGGATTTAGAGAAGATCTGTAAAGAAGAGTGGACCAAAACCCCTCCTGAGATGTGTGCAAACCCGGTCACTAACTACAAGAAACGTCTAACCTCTGTGCTTCCCAACAAGGGTTTCTCCACCAAGTACTAAGTCATGTTTTGCTTGGGGATCAAATACGTATTTTACTCTCTGAACTGCAACTCAATTTATGTGTTTTTTCTGGATTTTTGGTTGATATTCTGTATCTAACATGTAAAATACACCTATAATGAAAAATTATAGACCCTTCATTCCTTTGTAAGTGGGCAAACTTACAAAATCTGCAGGGGATCAAATAATTATTTCCCCCACTGCATACAGCGTCACACAACTCTTTACATATATTGTACATTCACATCAGCTAACTATCTAAGGTCCCTAACTCACATTCATACATATACTAGGGCGAATTAACCTACCAACATGTCTCCAATGTGGGAGGAAACCAGAGTACCCAGAAGAAACCCATGCAGGCACAGGGAGAACATGTAGACTACACACAGGTAGTGCCATGGTCAGGAATTGAACCGACAATCTTAGTGCTGCTAGTTAGAAGTGCTAACCACTTAGCCACTGTGCTATATAAATGGCATATTGTTGGTATTATTATTATTATTATAATATAGCCGCCATTACCCCTTGGAGCAACCTTGAATTTCTGGGCTTACTAATTACCTCCTCATAGCTCGTCGTTCGTTGTCTAGGGGTTCCCAGGGTTAGTACCCAGTAACTTCAAATGCTGACACACAAAAGTCCTTTTGAGGATTTTTATTTTGCAGGGGTAACATCCAACTATAACACAGTCTCAGGTGGGAATAGAGGGCCGGGGTCATAAAACTCAGGCACTTTGAACCGCTGACATCAACTGAATGTCTCTTAGGTAGCCCAGAGAGTAGCCACTCGCAACTGGGCGCTTCACTGTTGGATAAACCTCTAACTATAGATTTAGCAGCCAACATGTGACTTGGAAAGTTTGCAAAGTCTCTGCCACAGACTAGAATGTAACTGAAGATAAGTAGGAACCTTTCCCACAGTATCTGGATCTTTCCGCTTTCTTGGCAATACTGTGTGAAGTGTGGATTCTCTAGTGTCCATACAACTCCAGCTCCCAGGCTCTTACCGAGCAGCCAGCTTCTTGGCCCTCCTCCGAAGAGTCCTTCCCTGGTCGATTGTACGAGTTGCCGTGTCTCTCCAATGCCGAGAGCACACCGGGGCGCCTCCGAATCCTCCTTCAGTTACTGGGCCTCGAACTAGCCAGTTCCGAGGCTCGGGAACGGACGGATCCCCACCCCAGACTATGAGGACCTCTGGGGCTGGTCAGGGTGACCAGGCCCATGGGGGCAGCAGACACTCCTGGGTTCGGGACCCCGCACGGGGTTGGTCCGGACCGGAACCAGGAATCAAAGCAGCAGCCGAACCCTGAACACGTGACTTCAGCATCTTAAATACCCCTTCCCAGACTACACAGCAGGGGCCACACGCGCCCACTGATTGGCTCAGAGAAAGATTGGTACCTAACACGTCCAACCAGGCCTGGTTCTCAGCCTGTCACAGGTGCTTCACTGCATCTATGACCAGGCAGAACTCCAGTACAGCCCAGCCAGACTGATGCCAAAGTAAAAACCTGTACAATTAACCCTCACATACCTACATGGTATTGTGGCAGAGGTCTGCATGTAAGCACTCACTATATAGATAGTAAATGTTAATACACACAGCTCCTCAAAGTCATATTCTTGCGTCCAGTGATAGACAATCGCCAGCCGTTCTTTACAGCAGAAGTCCCCAAACTTTTAATGTGGCCAATTTTCTGTTTTTGTGATTTTAGGGGGGGGGGGGGCAGACTATGACCAATGGGAGTAGAAAATGACCTGGCATCATTTGGGATCAAGCAATGCTCCATCATTAGAAATGGAAAGCAATACTAGTAGTGAGATCAAAGTCGCTGCACATCCCGAATATACATAAATTGGAAAGGTTTCCCCATGGGGTTTTTTGGCAGCATTTTGAAATATATCAATTTTATTAAGTAAAATTACACAGGGGGACATTTATTTGTATTAAAACATGAGCTCTGAGCATGAGGCTAAAACATGTACATGATAATACAGCCGTGTGGGTACACATAGAAAAACATAGCATGATGTTAATATTGTGATCGTACTAGAAACTGACGCGTTTTGACCTTATCAGTAGTGGTCTTCTTCTGGGAGGGAAAAAAATGGAGGAACTCTATAGAAGAATGCATTAAAACAGTAAGATCATTTGAAAAAAGAAAAACACTATCAAAAACAATACATGTTGATATTGGTACAGATGATTATTGTAGTTAAGATATATTTACCACTAACGGCTGAGAAGAATAGCCTCCTAATTACTGTGCTTAAAAGCTGCCGAAGGATCCAACTGATGCGGCAAACATTCCTGCCTTACTGTACAGAGCGGGAGGGATGCATGTTGGAAGACCACCCCAAGGCCCATGAGAGGCCACGCTAGTGCTCCATTATTGGTGTCAGTGGGAGTAATAGTGCCCCATCATTAGTGTCAGTGGAAGAAATAGTGCTCCATTCTTGGTGTCAGTAGAAGGAATAGTGCCCAATTATTGGTGTCAGTGGGAGGAATAGTGCCCAATTATTGGTGTCAGTGGGAGGAATAGTGCTCCCATCGATGGAATCAGTGGGAGGAATAGTGCCCCAATCATTGATGTCAGTTGGAGGAATAGTGCCCCATCATTGGTGTCAGTGGGAGGAATAGTGCCCCATTGTTGGTGTCAGTGGGAGAAATAGTGCCCCCATCGATGGAATCAGTGGGAGGAGTAGTGCCCCAATCATTGATGTCAGTTGGAGGAATAGTGCCACATCACTGGCGTCAGTGGGAGGAATAGCGAACATATGACAGCGCACACATTCAAGAATGACGTTTCCTGCAGGGCTAGTTAAAAACACCTGAACATATTCAAAAAATACGGGGGTTTGGTCACACTATATGGTTATATAGCGCTAAGCCCACTTACTGCGACAAAGTACCCCGAATTAGTGGGTCCTACCCTAGTAATAGAATGAAAGATCCTGCGTCTCAACCATGGGAGCCAAACTCCTCTATGTGGGAGAACTGAAAGGATTCCTCCTATATACTGGTGGCCACTAAATAAGAGGTAATGAAGAGGAATAGTGCCCCATTGTTGGTGTCAGTGGGAGGAATAGTTCCCCCATCGATGGAATCAGTGGGAGGATTAGTGCCCCAATCATTGATGTCAGTTGGAGGAATAGTGCCCTATCATTGGTGTCAGTGGGAGGAATAGTGCCCCATCATTGGTGTCAGTGGGAGGAATAGTGCCCTATCATTGGTGTCAGTGGTAGGAATAGTGCCCCATCATTGGTGTCAGTGGGAGGAATAGTGCCCTATCATTGGTGTCAGTGGGAGGAATAGTGTCCCGTCATTGGTGTCAGTGGGAGGAATAGTGCCCCAATCATTGATGTCAGTTGGAGGAATAGTGCCCTATCATTGGTGTCAGTGGGAGGAATAGTGCTCCATCATTGGTGTCAGTGGGAGGAATAGTGCCCCATCGTTCATGTCAATGGAAGGAACAGTGCACCATCGTTGGTGTCAGTAGAAGGAATTGTGCCCCATCGATGGAATTAGTGGGTGGAATAGTGCCCCATATTTGGTGTCAGTGGGGGGGGGGGGGGTAGTAGACAGAAGCACACAATAATCAGTCTGGGGAAAACCAACAGGAAGCAGAACTATCATTTCATGTAGACATGAAGTTTCTGCAAAGAAGCTGCAGGAAATCAGCAGCATTTAGAAACCACAAAGAAATGAAAAATGTTAAAACAAAAATTGTATACAAATTAAAGGCAATATTTTAGGACAGTGCGCAGAGCATGTTATTCGGTAAGGGTTTACATGTACTTTTAGACCAAGGAATCACCATCATTAGTGTCAGTGAAAGAAATAGTGCTCCATCATTGGTGTCTGTGGGAGGAATAGTGCCCCATTCTTGGTGTCAGTAGAAAGGATAGTGCTCTCATCGATAGAATCAGTGGGAGGAATAGTGCCCCAATCATTGATGTCAGTTGGAGGAATAGCCAACATATTACAGCGCACACATTCAAGAATGACGTTTCCTGCAGGGCTAGTTAAAAACACCTGAACATATTCAAAAAATACGGGGGTTTGGTCACACTATATGGTTATATAGCGCTAAGCCCACTTACTGCGACAAAGTACCCAAATTAGTGGGTCCTACCCTAGTAATAGACAGGGCTGGACTGGCCTACCGGGATACCGGGATATTTCCGGTAGGCTGCCTGCCCTGGGGCCGCTTTGCGGCTGCAGTGCTCCCCTCTTCTGCTCCTGTGTTTCACGGAGCTGGCCGGGTCTGTGTTCGGCGGCCGCGCACCGCGCTGTAACGCGATCCTGCCCCCCTAGACCAGCTCATGTGATAGTAGATAGAATCCACCTATCACACAGGTGGGCTAGGGGGGCGGGACCGTATTACACCGCGGCCGCCGAACACAGACCCGGCCAGCTCCGTGAAACACAGGAAAAGATTCCTGTGAGTACCGTACGCCCTGTGTGCACTGCCTGAATAGGGGGATCAGCAGGGGGCGGCATATAGAGGAGATGAGCTTTCTATGTTCCTCAAAGCAGCCGCTGAATGCTTGGAGGAGGGAGAGGAGGAGAATCAAGCATTCAGCAGCTGCATGGAGGAATATAGAAAGCTCATTTCCTCTATATGCCGCCCCCCGGCTTCTCCTCCTATCCAACTTTTTTAACTGCCCCCCCCCCCCCCCAGTGCTCTCCTCCCCCACCACACTCTCCCGCCCCCCCCCCCCCCACAGTTCTCTCAACCCCTGTTCTTTCTGCCCCCCCCTGCTATAAGGGTTTCCCCCTTATATCAGTAACCCCCCCTTACCTTAGTGTATTCTTTCTGCTGAAGGTGGCCCCCCCCCCCCCCACGTTCTGAGTTCCTGGGGTCCCCCTTGATGATTGACCACTTTTAACTGTAATTTGCTTACATATATATAAAGCCCTATGTGAGTTCATATCTGTCTTTTCTGTATATAATACACTCTTTAAATGTGCTTTAAAATGTATGGTTTTCCCTTTCATGAACAAGAAAATAATGAGGTTATGCTGTTGCGCTGGTATAATAATGCTGTGGGGCTGGTATGAAATTTTTTCCAGGGCTGAATTTTATTCCCAGTCCGGCCCTGGTAATAGAATGAAAGATCCTGCGTCTCAACCATGGGAGCCAAACTCCTCTATGTGGGAGAACTGAAAGGATTCCTTCTGTAGCGATACCCCCAGTTAAGAGGGCCGCTGGTTTGTTTTGGGTCCCTGAGTACAGCTCCACCAACCCCGGCAATTTGCTCTACCCGCTCTGGCACAGTTAGTAAAGGGGTATGTATCTATGCACATATAAATATCACTTATACTCTAAGTGTAATGGGTATGAACTCACAAGCAGACTGCTGAGATAAGAATAACTGGCTTTACTTTGGTCAGTAAGGAAAAGAAATAGTAACATGCATCAAACATTTGACTTACAATACTTTAGCAGGTCCCTGCAATATGCACTTAAACATGTACACATATATGTATCAAACTAGCAATGGGGAACGGAGCGCCAAGTGTGCGACCGTCTGCTATGCACCCCTGAGGTGCAATAAATCTATCTGCGCCTACCTAACAGACCAGGCCTGATCCCTAGCAATAGAGCTCAGTCCTTGAATAAGTACAGTGTTCTTCACCGGCAAGAGAACTGTAGAGGTGGTGCACATGTAGCTTTAAATGGTGTATTTGTAATCCACAGAAAGTAACATTTGCTGCTCTGAGGTAAATTGTGCCTAGGCAGTTCAATAGGCATGAAAGTGTGTGTAGCAATGTAGGATGAGCCTTTCAGCTCGCTCACCAATCCTGGGGTACCGTCCTCAGCTCCGGTCCTCTAATGGCGGCGTCCGGTCTCCTCCGTCACAGCCCGCTGCTGCTGACTCTGAGGGGTGAGAGTCTCTCTCCACCTGCTGCAAGGCCCAGGCTTCAGGCCTTCAGCAGTCCCGGTCCGCACAGGTGTCTCCTCACTTAGAAGTCTCTGCGTCATCAGCCCAGTCAGAAGAGGAAGAGGTGGTCTCTCCTCTTCCCTTTTATCACCTCCCCCAGAAGCCTCTCGGGCGGAAACAAGCAGCCCGGGAGCCTGGGGAATTATGGGGAATGTAGTCTTTTCCCCTAAAAGGGGTACGACCCCGCTACACTTCTATACACTGGTGGCCACTAAATAAGAGGTAATGAAGAGGAATAGTGCCCCATTGTTGGTGTCAGTGGGAGGAATAGTGCCCCATTGATGGAATCAGTGGGAGGAGTAGTGCCCCAATCATTGATGTCAGTTGGAGGAATAGTGCCCCATCATTGGCGTCAGTGGGAGGAATAGTGCCCCAATCATTGATATCAGTGGGAGGAATAGTGCCCCCATCGATGGAATCAGTGGGAGGAGTAGTGCCCCATCATTGGCGTCAGTGGGAGGAATAGTGCCCCATCATTGGCGTCAGTGGGAGGAATAGTGCCCCAATCATTGATGTCAGTTGGAGGAATAGTGCCCTATCATTGGTGTCAGTGGGAGGAATAGTGCCCTATCATTGGTGTCAGTGGGAGGAATAGTGCCCTATCATTGGTGTCAGTGGGAGGAATAGTGCCCTATCATTGGTGTCAGTGGGAGGAACAGTGCACCATCGTTCGTGTCAGTAGAAAGAATTGTGCCCCATCGATGGAATTAGTGGGTGGAATAGTGCCCCATCTTTGGTGTCAGTGAGGGGGGGGGGGGGGTAGTAGACAGAAGCACACAATAATCAGTCTGGGGAAAACCAACAGGAAGCAGAACTATCATTTCATGTAGACATGAAGTTTCTGCAAAGAAGCTGCAGGAAATCAGCAGCATTTAGAAACCACAAAGAAATGAAAAATGTTACAACAAAAATTGTATACAAATTAAAGGCAATATTTTCGGACAGTGCGCAGAGCATGTCACTCGGTAAAGGTTTACATGTACTTTTAGACCAAGGAATCACCACAGAAGTTTCTACATTCCAAGATTGTTTTTATACTTATAATGGTAGTCTTGGCTCAAAGAATATTTCCAAGGCCTTCTATACCACAAACAGAAAAAAAATAAAATAAAATACAAAAAGCGAAAAAAGCTTTTTAGGCAAACACGGACAAGTGGCTTGGCAAAATGATTTGACTTCCTACGCCACAGTAGCAATCAAGCAAATAACTCCTAAATGAAGTAGCGCATGTGGGGAAGAGGAAACCTGTGGTTTGGGTATGTTCATGTTAAACCACTGTCACTACATGAATTCATTGTGTAATCTGTTTAGAAAAAAACTATTTTTAACATAGCTATATAACAAAAAAAAAAGAGAGAATTATGCCGCGTACACACGAAGGGACAATCCCGCGGGATTATCCTCTGGACTGAAGTCCAGCGGATAATCCCCTCGTGTGTGGGCGCCGGCGGACTTTTTGGCGCCAAAGTCCGGCGGACCAAAGTTTTAAGTTTGGTTTTAAAATTATCCGCTGGACTTGGCAGTCCAGCGGACAATCCCGCCGTTAGTGGGCAAGTCCGCGGGACTTTTGAAATGAACGGACTTGCCGCTCATCGGCAAGTCCGTTCATTTAGCACGTGACTTCAGGTTACGTAGCTAGCGTAGGCAGTTACTGCCGCCGCGCTAGCTCCGTGACCTGGCATGGATTTAAAGGGACTCCCCACGCCGAAAAAACGGCGTGGGGGTTCCCCCAAATACATGTCAGACCCTCATCCGAGCACGCAGCCTGGCAGGCCAGGAAAGGGGTGGGGACGAACGAGCGCCCCCCCCCTCCTGAGCCGTACCAGGCCGCGTGCCCTCAACATGGGGGGTGCCCTGGGGAAAGGGGGGCCGTGCGGCCCCCCCACCCCAAAGCACCTTGTCCCCATGTTGATGAGGACAAGGGCCTCTTCCCGACAACCCTGGCCGTTGGTTGTCGGGGTCTGCGGGCGGGGGCTTATCGGAATCTGGGAACCCCCTTTAATAAGGGGGCCCCCAGATCCCGGCCCCCCACCCTATGTGAATGAGTATGGGGTACGATGTACCCCTACCCATTCACCTAAGGTGTAAAATGTAAAGTACAAAAACACACACACTTTTGAAAAAATATTTTATTGCACTGCTCCGGGGGTCTTCTTCCGTCTTGGGGGTCTTCTCGCCGGACTCCTCCGCTCTCTTCTGCTCTTTTACCTAGCTCTTTCACGAACGGAGGAGTCCGGCTACCTTCTTCGTCGTCGCCGCCGTCGTCGTCTGGGGGTCTCGATCCGCCTTCGGGGGTCTTCCGGGGGTCTCTTCTGTTCTTGCGGCGGTCGTCGTCTTCCGCGCCGCCGGCGCCTTCTTCTTCTTCTTGTCCTTCTTCTTGTTCTTCTTCTTCCGATGTTGACCCGACGCTCTCTCTGCCCGGAATGCTTGTGCCGCTCTGCGCTTGGACTTATATAGGGGCATGGGGACAGGGTCACATGCACATGTCACATGGTGACCCCGCCCCCTTGTGTTGTCACAGTCCCGGAGGATGCTGGGACTGTGACATCGCAAGGGGGCGGGGTCACCATGTGACATGAACATGTGACCCTGTCCCCCATGTCCCTATATAAGTCTCAGCGCAGAGCGGCACAGGCATTCCGGGCAGAGAGAGCGTCGGGTCAACATCGGAAGAAGAAGAAGAACAAGAAGGACAAGAAGAAGAAGGCGGCGCCGGCGGCGCGGAAGACGACGACCGCCGCAAGAACAGAAGAGACCCCCGGAAGACCCCCGAAGGCGGATCGAGACCCCCAGACGACGACGGCGGCGACGACGAAGAAGGTAGCCGGACTCCCCCGCTCGTGAAAGAGCTAGGTAAAAGAGCAGAAGAGAGCGGAGGAGTCCGGCGAGAAGACCCCAAGACGGAAGAAGAACCCCGGAGCAGTGCAATAAAATATTTTTTCAAAAGTGTGTGTGTTTTTGTACTTTACATTTTACACCTTAGGTGAATGGGTAAGGGTACATCGTACCCCATACTCATTCACATAGGGTGGGGGGCCGGGATCTGGGGGCCCCCTTATTAAAGGGGGTTCCCAGATTCCGATAAGCCCCCGCCCGCAGACCCCGACAACCAACGGCCAGGGTTGTCGGGAAGAGGCCCTTGTCCTCATCAACATGGGGACAAGGTGCTTTGGGGTGGGGGGGCCGCACGGCCCCCCTTTCCCCAGGGCACCCCCCATGTTGAGGGCACGCGGCCTGGTACGGCTCAGGAGGGGGGGGGGCGCTCGTTCGTCCCCACCCCTTTCCTGGCCTGCCGGGCTGCGTGCTCGGATGAGGGTCTGACTTGGATTTGGGGGGAACCCCCACGCCGTTTTTTCGGCGTGGGGACTCCCTTTAAATCCATGCCAGCTTGCGGAGCTAGCGCGGCGGCATTTACTGCCTACGCTAGCTACGTAACCTGAAGTTACGTTCGAAATGAACGGACTGCTCCGTGTGTGGGCAAGTCCGTTCATTTTCAAAAGTCCCGCGGACTTTTGGCCGGCGGATTATCCGCTGGAGAAGTCCGTGCGTGTGTGGGCAAGTCCACACGCTCGGAAAGTCCAGCGGACCTAGCTGGAAAGTCCCGCGGGATTGTCCGCTGGACTAGGTCCGCCGGCAAAAGTCCGTACGTGTGTACGAGGCATTAGACATGTGTACAACAAAAAAATTTGTTTATTTTCGTTTCGTTTTTTTCGTTTCCGTTGATTCGTAACGATTCCTACATTCGTAAGTCGTCGGTGTTCGTATTCGTAACGATTCGTATTTTCGTAAAAGTTATTTTTTCGTTGATTCGTATTTCCGTTAGTTTCATTTTCGTTTATTCGAAATTCGGACGCATTTGTACTTATTCGTACATTCGTAACATTCGTAACATTCGTAGATTCGTAATCGGAGCATAATTCATAATTTTATGTAATGTGAATGCTATTATTACATACGAAAAATTACGAATCGAAAAAAAAAGTTACGAATGTACGAATTTTTTCGGTCAATCCATCTGAAGCACGTTAAGCAACGCCATTGTAAGAGACACGGAAAATTACGAATCGAAAAAAAAAAAAAAAAGTTACGAATTTACGAATTTTTTCGTTCAATCCATCTGAAGCACGTTAAGCAGCGCCATTGTAAGGGACACGGAAAATTACCAATTCAACAAAAAAAGTTACGAATGTACGAATTTTTTCGTTAATTTTGATTTTCGTTGTTCCCGTTTTCGTTTTTCGGATTTTCTTCTATTCGTACATTCGTTGTTTCTAATTATTTTTTTTCGGATTTTCGTTGTTTTCGGATTCGTTCGATTCAAACGATTCGTTATTCGTTAAAATTTTTAGCGAATCGTTCGTTCATTCGTACGAAAACGAACGAAAATAACAAAAAAAAAAACGAAAAAAAAAAAAAAAAATGAAACGAATTGCACATGTCTAGAGAGAATATTTGACATGTGTACTGATAAGAAGCCTGTGCCAGTGTGGTGCTGCATCCCGCCCTTTGGAAATTTGGGAATTTCCTGAAAAATCAAAAAAAAAAACATATGAAAGATTGGGTCCTCTTATTTTATTTTTTAAATACACTTTAATGGATAACTTCAACTTTCTCGGCTCGTTGTACGTCATCGCGTTCGGAATTTCCGACAACATTGTGTGACCGTGTGTATGCGAGACAAGTTTGAGCCAACATCTGTCGGATGTGTACGCGGCATTATTGTGCTGTAGGTCTTATGCCCCATACACACAGTCGGAAATTCCGCCGGAAAATGTCCGATCGGACCATGTTGTCGGAAAATCCGCCCGTGTGTGGGCTCCATCGGACTTTTTCCGTCGGAATTTCCGATGGAAAAAAATGTAAGATCCTGCTCTCAAATTTTCCGACAACAAAATCCGATCGTGTGTAGAGAACGACGGACAAAGTGCCGCGCATTCTCAGATCAAGTTATGAGACCAAAGCTATTGGCTACTAGCCTCTACGTAGTTCCGTCGTACGCAACGAACGTCACCACGTTCAGAATGATCGGATTTTCCGACAACTTTGTCTGACCGTGTGTATGCAACACCAGTGTCGGCCAAAATCCGTCTGAAAAAATCCTACGGATTTTGTGGTCGGAATGTCCGACCGTGTGTATGGGGCATTACAGTTGAACACCGTTTCTTTAACCCTTTCATGCCTATTTCTGACATTTGTTGCTTACACGTTAAAATATGTATTTTTTGCTATAAAAATTACTTAGAACCCCCAAACATTATATATATATATATATATATATATATATATATATATATTAACAGAGACCCTAGAGAATAAAATGGCGATCAGTGCAATATTTTATGTCACACAGTATTTTTTTTTTTTTACGATGTCCCTTTAAAAAATAGAATATTCTGATCACTTTTATTGCTGTCACAAGGAATATACACATCCCTTGTGACAGTAATAGGTGGTGACAGGTACTCTTTATGGAGGGATCGGGGACCCCAAATCCCTTTTTCTTGTACTTAAAAGTATTCAGATTGCCAAAATCGGCAATTCTGAATACTGTCTTTTTTTTTTAAATCGGCGCCATCGGCAGCCGAGTAAATCAGAAGTGACGTTGTGGCCTTGTTTCTGGGATTTTACATCGGAGACCCGATCAAAGCCGAATCCGGCTTTGTTCGGGTCTCAGTCTAGGCGGCGGATGTGCCGGCTAGTGGCTCGGGTCTCCCGGTGGGGCGGGAGACCCAGGAAGAGCAGCAGAAGGCGGTAAGAGGGTGGTGGAAATCTCCCCTCCCGCTCATTTAGGATAACAGTCGAGAGTCTTTTAGCCACATTGGTTGTTCTCACTAAAAAGCCAACCGCTGGCTCTAAAAAACGGCACTGGAATGATGCCTGCAGCTGCACCACAAAGTCAGAGACACAGTGAAGCCGGAAACTGATCAGAACGCCCCCCAGCATTGCCACTCATCCCAACTCCCCCCACCCCTACCAAGGAGTAATGCCCCGTACACACGGTCGTAAATTCCGACGGAAAATGCCCAATCGGACCATGTTGTTGGAAAATCCGCCCGTGTTTGGGTTCCATCTGACTTTTTCCATCGGAATTACCTACGGAAAAAATTGGAGAGCAGGATCTCTCAAAATCCGATCCGACTTTTTTCGATCGTGTGTCGAGAATTTCCGACGAACAAAGTGCCACGCATGCTCAGATCAAATTACGAGTTTACTAGCTACTAGCCTCTACGTAGTTCCGTCATACGAACGTCATCACGTTCAGGATGATCGAATTTTCCGACAACATTGTCCGACCGTGTGTATGCAACACCAGCGTCGGACAAAATCCGTCGGAAAAAATCTGACGGATTTTGTGGTCGGAATGTCCGACCGTGTGTACGGGGCATAAGAGTAGGAATAAAAATAGAGAATACATGGAAGGGAGAGGAAAAGAGGAAAAGAGGGGGAGGAACAAAGAAAAAGGGAGAGAAAGAATAAGACAAATAAAGACGGCTAGAGAGAGGGATGGGGAAAAAAACATAAATTAGGATAGAGAGAGATAAAAGGGAAAGAAAGAACAAAGAGAAAGATGGTACATCCTAAAATGTACCATAAGGGGTTTTAATACTGTACGAGTGGAAGGGACTCGGGGGGGGGGGGGGGGGGGGGGGGCGCTAAATGTCGGTTGGTTAGGGGTGCAAATTACTGACAACCCCCGCTACGAAAATAATTTTACTGTTAGGGGTCCCCACAACTTTAGGAAATTTTATCAAGGGGTCACGGCACTAGCAGGGTTGAGAACCACCGATCTAGCCTGAGCCTTTCAGTGTGCTCTGGATTCTCTACCTGGACTAGACATGTGCAATTCGTTTCGTTTTAATTCGTTTTCTGTTAAAATTCGTTATATTCGTTCATTCGTTATCGTACGAATGAACGAATGATTCGCTAAAAATTTTAACGAATAACGAATTATCGAATCGAACGAATATGAAAAACAACGAAAATCCGAAATAACCAAATTAGAAACAACGAAACTACGAAAGAAGAAAATCCGAAAAACGAAAACGGGAACAACGAAAATCAAAATGAACGAAAAAATGCGTACATTCGTAACTTTTATTTATTTTTGTTGAATTGGTAATTTTCCGTGTCCCTTACAATGGCGCTGCTTAACGTGCTTCGAATGGATTGAACGAAAAAATTCGTACATTCGTAACTTTTATTTTTTTTTTTCGATTCGGAATTTTCCATGTCTCTTACAATGGCGCTGCTTAACCACTTCAGCCCCGGACCATTTGGCAGCCAAAGGACCAGAGGTCTTTTTTCAATTTCGCACTGCACTACTTTAACTGGTAATTGCGCGGTCATGCAATTTTGTAACCAAACGAAATTTGCGTCCTTTTCTTCCCACAAATAGAGCTTTCTTTTGATGGTATTTGATTGCCTCTGTGATTTTTATTTTTTTGAGATATAAACGGAAAAAGAGCGAAAATTTTGAAAAAAAAAAGAGATTTTCTACTTTTTGTTATAAAAAAAAAATCTACTAAACTCAATTTTAGTCAAACATTTGGGCCAAAATGTATTCAGCCACATGTCTTTAGTAAAAAAAATGCCAATAAGCGTATATTTATTGGTTTGCGCAAAAGTTATAGCGTCTACAAACTAGAGTACATTTTCTGGAATTTACACCGCTTTTAATTTATGACTGCCTATTTCATTTCTTGAGGTGCTAAAATGGCAGAGAAGTACAAAACCCCCCCAAATGACCCCATTTTGGAAAGTAGACACCCCAAGCTATTTGCTGAGAGGCATGTTGAGCCCATTGAATATTTTTTTTTTTAGTCCCAAGTGATTGAATAAAGACAAAAAATAAAAAAGATTTTTTTTTTTTTCAAAAAGTTGTCACTAAATGATATATTGCTCACACATGCCATAGTTATATGTGGAATTGCACCCCAAAATACATTTTGCTGCTTCTCCTGAGTATGGGGATACCACATGTGTGGGACTTTTTGGGAGCCTAGCCGCGTACGGGGCCCCGAAACCCAAGCACCGCCTTCAGGATTTCTAAGGGTGCAAATTTTTGATTTCACTCCTCACTACCTATCACCGTTTCGAAGGCCATAAAATGCCAAAATAGCACAAAACCCCCCCAAATGACCCCATTTTGGAAAGTAGACACCCCAAGCTATTTGTTGAGAGGCATGGTGAGTATTTTACAGCTCTCATTTGTTTTTGAAAATGAAGAAAGTAAATAAAAAAAAAATTTTTTTTTATTTTTTCAATTTTAAAAACTTTGTGACAAAAAGCGACATCTGCAAAATACTCACAATACCTCTCAGCAAATAGCTTGGGGTGTCTACTTTCCAAAATGGGGTCATTTTGGGGGGTTTATGCCATCTGGGCATTCCATGGCCTCCGAAACTGTGATTGGCAGTGAGAAGTGAAATAAAAAAATTACACCCTTAGAAAGCCTGAAGGCGGTGATTGGTTTTTGGGGTTCCGTACGCAGCTAGGCTCCCAAAAAGTCCCACACATGTGGTATCCCCGTACTCAGGAGAAGCAACAGAATGTATTTTGGGGTGTATTTCCACATATGCCCATGACATGTTTGAGCAATATATCATTTAGTGACAACTTTTTGTAAAAAAAATATATATATTTTTTTTTTTTTTCATTATTCAATCTCTTGGGACAAAAAAAAAAAAATATTTAATGGGCTCAACATTGCTCTCATCAAATAGCTTGGGGTGTCTACTTTCCAAAATGGGGTCATTTGGGGGGGGTTTGAACTGTCCTGGCATTTTATGCACAACATTTAGAAGCCTATGTCACACGTCACCCACTCTTCTAACCACTTGTAGACAAAGCCCTTTCTGACACTTTTTGTTTACATGAAAACATATTTTTTTTTTTGCAAGAAAATTACGTTGAACCCCCAAACACTATATATATTGTTAAAGCAAAGGCCCTACAGATTAAAATGGTGGGTGTTGCATTTTTTTTTTCCACACAGTATTTGCGCAGCGATTTTTCAAACGCATTTTTTGTGGAAAAAATACACTTTTTTTTATTTTAATGCACTAAAACACACTATATTGCTCAAATTTTTGATGAAATAAAAAATATGATCTTAGGCCGAGTACATGGATACCAAACACGACATGCTTTAAAATTGCGCACAAACACGCAGTGGCGACAAACTACATACATTTTTAAAAGCCTTTAAAAGCCTTTACATGATACCACATTAGATTCACGGAGGAGGTCTACTGCTAAAATTACTGCCCTCGATCTGACCTTCGCGGTGATACCTCACATGCATGGTGCAATTGCTGTTTACATATGACGCCAGACCAACGCTTGTGTACGCCTTTGCGCAAGAGAAGGGGGGGCAGGGGTGCTTTTTTTTTTTTTTTTTGTTTTTTTTTTTATTTATTTAGCTTTTTTATTTTATTTTTAAACTGTTCCTTCCATTTTTTTTCTTTGTTATGATTTTTATTGTTATCTCAGGGAATGTAAATATCCCCTATGATAGCAATAGGCAGTGACAGGTACTCTTTTTTTGAAAAAATTGGGGTCTATTAGACCCTAGATCTTTCCTCTGCCCTCAAAGCATCTGACCACACCAAGATTGGTGTGATAAAATGCTTTCCCAATTTCCCAATGGCGCGGTTTATATCCGGGAGGGGGGACATTCCCTCCCACTGCTTGTAAAAGCAGTCTAGAGGCTAATTACCCGCTAGAATTGCTTTTACATGAAAGCCGATCACTGGCTGAAAAGAATGATACCAAGATGATACCTAAACCTGCAGGCATCATTCTGGTATAACCATTCAAAGTCCAGCAACATACTGGACATATATTGTAATCTTTTTTTTTTCATGCAGCCTCTTGGCTGAACGAAAAAAAAAGAGATTGATTGGTGGGTATGCCCACCATTAGAATACCTCCCTTCATCCACCCACTTCTAATGATGGGCATACATGCACCATTTATATATGCCGATGCATGGGGGCATCCTCCCGCAAAAGTTATGCCGTGTACACACGGTCGGAATTTCGACCGTATGTACGTGGCATTAGGAGCCAATCGCTCCTCCCCCCCCCTGCTGCCCCCATGCTTCGGCATATATGCTCTTTTTTTTTAACTGTGGTGGTGAAATCACCTCCTACAGCGTTGGAGTCGCGGCTTTATGTATCGTGGGAGCAAACGCTGTTGCTGTCAAGATAAATAAATCCGCGTTGCAACTGAATGGCGCACCTGAAAACAAAAAAATGCTCAACACTAAAACACAGTAAACAAAATTACATACCTGAAAAGCAAGCATGATAAAACATGATAAAACATAATAAAACATTGCAGAATAGAATGGAGTAAAAAAAAGAGCAACAATAGAGAGAGAATAGAGTGAGAGAGAGAACAATAAAACGACAACTATTTTTTTTTTTTTTTTTTTTTTGAGATTCACAGGTAAAAAAGCTCCTGACTGAAGCGACTGAATCAAAACGCTACCACAAAAAAACTGTTAGCGATCGCAGGGATCAGGCCTGACTCTGCGAACGCTGCAGTTATGTGTGCTTAGTGTTTTGTAAGTGACAGTGATCGATCGATACTGCACTTGGGTGGGCTGGGCTGGGCGGAGGGGGAAAACGCAGGTGCTAGCAGGTATCTGGGCTGATCCCGCTAACAATGCGTTTTTTTTTGGAACCCTAAACTGCTGGGACGCTAGTATAGATCTGATCAGATCAGATATCGATCTGTTCAGATACTGTGCCACTAAGGGAGGTGTATGCTTTGCGCGTGGGTGTTTGCGGTACTGGCACTAACCTGGGGCGACGCAGACCTTATTTGACCCTAAAACCTAATTGATATCACCCGCCGGGCGATCAGGGGGTTAAACCGTTATTGGGTAATAAATGGCGGGTGCCCTGACAGTATAAAAAACAAGCTAACTAACCAGCGTCACCCGTAACAGTAATACAAAAAAAAACTGGTTACCTAGCGACACTAATGCAGCGATCAGAAAAACGATCGCTTAGTGACACTGGCAAAAGGGGGTGAAAGGGTTAACTAGGGGCAATCAGGGGGTTAAACCTTTATTAGGTAATATATGGGGGTACCTGACGCTATATAAAAACCTGACGGGGAACCTAAATAACGAAATAACTAACTGGCTAACCAGCGTCACCAGTGACAGTTATACAGTGATCACTGGTGAAAGGGTTAACTCTAGGGGCAATCAGGGGGTTAAAACCTTTATTTAGGTTGTAATATGGGGGGTACCTGACCTATAAACCTATTTATGAACCTATATAAACATGGCGGTTACCTAAAAAAAAAAAAATGGTTACCTAGCGACACTAATGCAGCGATCAGAAAAACGATCGCTTAGTGACACTGGCAAAAGGGGGTGAAAGGGTTAACTAGGGGCAATCAGGGGGTTAAAACCTTTATTAGGTAATATATGGGGGTACCTGACGCTATATAAAAACCTGACGGGGAACCTAAATAACAAAATAACTAACTGGCTAACCAGCGTCACCAGTGACAGTTATACAGTGATCACTGGTGAAAGGGTTAACTCTAGGGGCAATCAGGGGGTTAAAACCTTTATTTAGGTTGTAATATGGGGGTACCTGACCTATAAACCTATTTATGAACCTATATAAACATGGCGGTTACCTAAAAAAAAAAAATGGTTACCTAGCGACAGCAGTGACACTAATACAGCGATCAGAAAAACGATCGCTTAGTGACACTGGCAAAAGGGGGTGAAAGGGTTACCTGGGGGGCAATCAAGGGGTTAAACCTTTATTAGGGGGGGGTAGGGGGCTACCTTGGACCTAAAACTAACTGCCCTGACAGTTATTACAGTCACACTGACACTAAATGCAGTGATCAGTAAATAAATGATCACTGCAATTAGTGACACTGTGACGGGGGGGGGGAGGGGGTGATCTGGGGGGTGATCAGGGGGTGACAGGGGGGTGGAATATGTGCCTAACTGTACTGGTGTCAGTGTAGTGTTGTGCACTAACCTGTACATGTTCGCCGCTCGGCGTCTCCGGTCACATAGACCGGCGCACCGAGCGTGACATCACTTCCGCCTTCCTGTCTATACAATAGACAGGAAGGGGAAGTTTTTCATTGGCCAGGAGCGATCGCGAGGGGGTGGCCAGAAACCACTGGCCGTCCCCTCGTCCCGATCGCTCCTGAAGCGATCCCGACCGTCCCCGCCGGCGGAGGGGGGTCCGATCGGACCCCCCAACCGCCGGAAGAATGTCACGTACAGGTACGTGATTCTGCCTGTACGTGCCATTCTGCCGACGTAAATATACAGGGGGCGGTCGGGAAGTGGTTAACGTGCTTCGAATGGATTGAACGAAAAAATTTGTACATTCGTAACTTTTATTTTTTTTTTTCGATTCGGAATTTTCCGTGTCTCTTACAATGGCGCTGCTTAACGTGCTTCGAATGGATTGAACGAAAAAATTCGTACATTCGTAACTTTTTTTTTTCGATTCGTAATTTTCCGTGTCTCTTACAATGTAATAATAGCATACACATTACATAAAATTATGAATTATGCTCCGATTACGAATCTACGAAAACAATGTTACGAAAGTACGAATAAATCAATCTAACGAAAGTACGAATGTAACTAAATCTACGAAAATACGAATGCGTCCGAATTTCGAATAAACGAAAATTAAACTAATGGAAAAACGAATCAACGAAAAAATAACTCTAAAGCCTCATACACACGATCGGACCGTGGACCAACTTTCCCGTGGATTTTTGTCCAAAGGGCGTTGGCCCCAAGTTGGTATTGCATACACACGGCAGGACTTTTTCAGCCAACTTTCACCAAATCACTTGTTTTTTCTGCTCTTTACTGCCACCTTTGGTCAACTTCTGTATTGTTGTCTGATCTTTTGCATTGGTTCTGCATTGGTTTGTACAAAGTCCGTTGGTTTTGTGTACACAGGGTCGGACTTTGGTCCATCGGACTTTTGTTGGCAGAAAGTTGGTCCGTTCGCACAGCCAACAAAAGTCTGATAAAACCTGGAAAAAGTTGGTCCGATGGAGCGTACACATGGTCGGATGTTGGTCCAAAACAGCTAATTTGCATGTTGGTTGTCAAAAAGTCAGATCGTGTGTATGGGCCTTTACGAAAATACGAATCGTTACGAATACGAACACCGACGACTTACGAAATTACGAATCGTTACGAATCAACGGAAAGTAACAGAAACTAAACGAAACTAAACAAATTTTTCTATTGTGCACATGTCTAACCTGGACTGGCAGCCTCTGAACAGGTAAGGCAGACCTGGGTCATTTCAAGCAGCCCCTCCAGGGGTGAGCGTTTCACCTGAAATAGACCTTACTAAGCTGGATTACAAAAAAAAAAAAAGATTCTATAGGGGTTTCCAGTAAAGTGACTGAACATGGAAAAAAGCCTTCAATTAGAATTGTGAACAAATACATTCTTGTGAGCTATTCTGCTTTAAATAATCACACATCTGGAGTAATGACTCTGCGCGGACTACCTTTAACCTTCTCGATGTGAGACTTTCTTTAAATGATGTCATCATCTTCCATGAAGTGTAATACCCAGATATAAAATGTCATCCTTGTTCTTAAATCAAAACAGAACTGACTGCCCTTACACAATTGCAGCTGCTCCTACAACAATAGGCTCCATAATTATAGCGAGAGATCAAATATCAGACATTAACTCCTAGAGAGAGCGCCTTTCGCAACATTAAAGGTATCGCAGACATGAGCTGAGAGACACCAGTTTTATGGATCATTCCCTTAGGGGTTGTTGTGGAATTTTCACTTTGAGATTGAACATCTAGAATTTCTTGCATTCTTTCACAGGTGTTTGTTAACATTAGAAAAAAAAAAAAACCTTAAAGGAAATAGATGTTGTTTTGAATTAACTTCTATATATAAATTATTCTCTATCTTATTTACTATTATTATTATTGTAGCAGGGACACTTTTGCAAGGTGTCAGCTACATGTAAATTTAGTTATTTTCTCTAAAGAACAGTAAGTTTAATGATGTTTCCATCAGAAATTCCAACCGTGTGTACGCCGCATAAGAGTTAATTGTGTAGGTTGACCTTGGCATCAGTTCGGCTGAATTGTGTTAGCGTTCTGCCTGGTCATGTGTACAATTAGGTGCACATGACAGGCTAATGCCGCATACACACGGTCGGAATGTCCGATGGAAACAGTCCGATGGGAGCTTTTCAACGGATTTTCCGACCGTGTGTACGCCCATCGGTCTTTTTCTGTCGGAATTTCCGACGGACTTTGGATTGAGAACCTGTTCTCAATTTTTCCGACGGAAAACCTTTCTATCGGATTTTCCGATCGTGTGTATGCAATTCCGACCGGCAAAATTCCGACGCATGCTGGGAAACAATTTGACGCATGCTCAGAAGCATTAAACTTCCCTTTTATAGTGCCGTCGAAGGTGTTTCATGCCGCTGTGTTATTGACCGTCGGAATTTGGTTGTGACCGTGTGTAGGCAAGACAGTTTAAGCGAAATTCCATCGGAATTCCGACGGGAAAACCATCAGAGCTTTTTCCGTCGAGAATTCCGACCGTGTGTACGCGGCATTAGAACCGGGCCTGGTTGGACGTTTTGGGTATCAACATTCCTCGGAGCCAATCAGTAGGTGCATTTGGCCCCACTGAGGAGTCTGGGGAGGGGTACTTAAGATGCTGGGGTCACGTGTTTGGGGTTCGTTTTTCGTGGCCCGTGTGCCTGTTCCTGGATCTAGACCGGGGTAGCCCCGCGAGGGGTCCCGGTCATGGGAGCGTGTGCCGCCCCGCAACATGGTTAGCATGACTGGCCCCACAGACCCGCATGGTCTGGGGCAGGGATTCATCTGTTCCCGAGTCTCGGAACCGGCTGGTCCGAGGCACAGTAACTGAGGGAGGATTAGAGGCGTCCGGGTGTGCTCTCATCTTGGAGGGGCACCGCAGCTCGTGAGGGCGACTGGGAGAGAACTCTTCGGAGGAGGGTCAACAAGCTGGCATCCTGAGAAGTGCCTGGTTGTTGGGTTGTCAAGGACACTAGAGACTCCACATTTCCCAGTACTGCCAAGGAGACGGATAACGTTCCAGGTACTGAGGAAAGGTTCCTGTTTACTTCTGAATTCTACTTTAACTCAAGGTTAGAGACTTTGCAAATTCCAAATCCGAGTGCTGACTGCCATAATCTCTGGCTAAAGATTTGTTCAGCTTTGAAGCGCCCAACTGCGAGTGGCTACTCTCTGGGTTTGGCATTAGAGACTTTCATATGCTTAGCAGTTCAAAGTGCCTGAGTTTCTTCACCCTTACCCTCTGTTCCCACATGAGACTGTGTCTGTTGGATGTTACCCCTGCAAATAAAAACCTTTCTAAAGGACTTTTATGGTGTCAGCGTCGGAAGTTGTTGGGTACTAACTCTGGAAACCCCTAGACCTGGAGGAACAAGCCAAGCGGAGGTAACCGGTAAGCCCAAAAGTCAAGGCCGCCCCACTGAGGGTTATGGATGCTACATTATTATTTTTAATAAGAATTCATGGTTGTTGTTAACCACTTGCCCTCCGGAAGGTTTACCCCCCTTCATAACCAGGCCATTTTTTTTGCAATACAGCACTGCGTAATTTTAACTGACTATTGCGCGGTCATGCAGCGCTGTACCCAAATAAAGATTTATTTTGGTGGTATTTGATCACCTCTGCGCTATAAACAAAAAAAGACCGTCAATTTTGAAAAAAACACAATATTTCGTAGTTTTTACTATAATAAATATTCCAAATTTAAAAAACAAAAGAAAGAAATGTCCTCAGTTTAGGCCAATACGTATTCTTCTACATATTTTTGGTAAAAAAAAAATTGCAATACTCGTATATTGAATGGTTTGCGCAAAAGTTAAAGCGTCTGAAAAATAGGGGATAGATTTTTATCAGGACTGCGACATTTCGGCATACAAATCGGACACTTTTGACACTATTTTGGGACCATTGACATTTATACAGTGATCAGAGCTAAAAATAGCCATTGATTATTGTATAAATGCTATTAAACACATCCAATAAAAAACATTTAAAAAAAATCTAATTTCATCAATTTAGGCCAAAATGAATTCTGCTACATATTTTTGGTAATTTTTTTTCCCCCATAAGTGTATATTGATTGGTTTGTGCAAAAGTTGTAGTGTGTACAAACTGTGGGATATTTGTATTTATTCATTTTTTTACTAGTAATGTCGCCGATTAGCGACTTATAGCGGGACGACGATATTGCGGCAGACAGTCCGGACACTAACTGACACTTTTGACAGTTTTTGGGGACCAGTGACACTAATAGAGTGATCAGTGTTTAAAATATGCATTGTTACTGTACTAATGCCTGGGAAGGGGTTAAACATCATGGCCGATCAGAGCGTTAAATGCAGTAGCGGCTGGTGCTCAAGATTTTTGGGGAGGCGCAAACAAACTGAAAAATTCAGAAAAAAAACCCCATCAATTGCAGCCTCACTGTGCCATGAAACGCAGCCACTTTGCCCATCAAACGCTGCCACTGTGCCCCAAATGCTGCCACTGTGCCCATTGTACGCTGCCACTGTGCCCCAAGTGCTGCCACTGGGCCCATCAAATGCTGTCACTGTGCCCCAAGTGCTGCCACTGTGCCCATTAAATGCTGCCACTGTGCCCCAAGTGCTGCCACTGTGCCCATTAAATGCTGCCACATCAGGCGCTTCCAAAGAAACCCCGCCGCTGTAATTCAGATGCCCGGCGCCCGCCAAGGGGCCGGACACCTGAATAGGGGGCGACAGCGGCGACAATAGATAGATTCATGCAATGCATGAATCTATCTATTAGTGATAGAGCGGTGCAGGAGAGAGAGGGGGCGGCGCTCCTGCGCCCTCTATAGATGCACTGCCACTGGTTAAATGTATGCCTAGCCTGCATTTTACCAAACTGTGAGAGGGGCTTTTACTAGGAAAAGGCATAGATCCGTGTCACTGCTTTGCAGGAACACAAGATCAATACCTTCCCTACTGACAGAATGGCAATCTGCCTTGTTTACATAGGCAGAGTGCCGTTCTGCCTCTGTACCAAAAGATCAGTGGGTGCCCGTGTGTTGCTATGGGCATTTGTATAGTGACTTTATTGCAATAATATAGAGTTTTTAGATTTAGTAACAGCATATGTCTACAAAGTTCTCTTCCACCTCCATTGATATGTAAATAAACCAGATAGAAGATGAGCAGAGGAGGTTGGTGTTTACAGGAAGTGGGTGGGGGAGGCATGGAGAGGGTTTGAAAAGAGACATGTGTTTTGGGAGAGAGGAGCAGTTGGTTTTTGGAAGGACAAAGGACAAGATGGCTTTGAGGAACTGGATATCGTTGGAGACGCGTTTGTGAGAACAAGGAACTATGAAGGACATCTTAACCCCTAAGTTGAGTAATTGTTTAGTTTACCTAATGTGTACATATTATACATCCTTATATGTGAAGCTATAAGTTGTGATGTATTGTATTGTTCATCCTACAGTTTGTATGTGCAGATTTTTCCCTGTTTAGTAAAGCAATAATACACTTCAGAAGTCTAGTCTTCCTTGGTTTTAACACAAGAACTTAATAGATAAACGCAGGCAAAACATTTGGGGGCTCGGCCGTGATTTTTGCTAAAATTTCAACTGAAGCAGACCTGTTTTATATTGTGTGTTTTGTTGCTTGTGCTGGGGGAAAAAATGCTGCGTACACTGTTTAGGAGGAGTAAGGCTGCAAAGATTTCTGGTGTCCAGGAGGACTTGAAGGCGTGCACCCTTCCTATCTGGGCCAGAAATAGTCAGTGGATGCCTGTTGCAAAGGAGCTAGCTAGATATGCGTCTCCTTTGAACAGAGCTTGGGGGGGTGGAGTCTGTGATCTTTCCTCAGATTTTAGTCTCAAAAGTTTTGGGTTCAGTAAGGGAGAGATGCGGGCAGTTGCTGTGTTTGGTTTGCACTTCCTGCATGCTCTACATATTGAATCTGAAAAGAGGGAAAAGGCGGAATTAGAAAGAGATTTACTGAAGGAGCAGCTTGCAGTGGCATCCAAGTGTTTGGAAGAAACTGCAAGCAAGGAAAAAGATTTAGAAAGGAGGGTAATCAAAGTTAAACCTGCAGTGGCTTTGAAGTGTGTTCAAACCCCTGTAGGCCGAGCTGAAGATTTGAATGAGCGGTGTGCAGCCCTCATGACCAAATCTAATGATGCCCTAACAAAGGACAAAGGCCCAAAGCCTGTAAGCAGAAGTAGGACATGTGCCACTGTTACTTCTCATAACCGGGAAGCAGAGGATTTGATCAGCTCAAATGACCGAGTTGAGTCAGATACAAGGAAGGCAAGGCCTATGATCTCCAGGAGACACATGTGGATTGATTTACTTAAGGTGGGGGTCCCTAGAGAGGAAATAGATGGGATTCCTACACCAGCATTGTTTAAGAAGTGGAAGCAAATGGTTGGGAATGGTAGATTCAGTCACATTAAGTGTTTCTGTTGCCATAAAATGGGGCATTTTGCAAAAATGTGCCATGCTGTGAAGGCTGAACAACAGCAGGCCTGTGTGCTTCCCAGGACAGCACGGAGAGACATGCAAGTTTATTCGTTACGTTGGAAGTCAATGCCTTTCCGTGAAAGTATTTCAAGGCAACAGTGGGCACCCTACAATAGTTTTGCAGTTAGAAATGGGCAGATAGAGTAATGTGAGCAGTGAGCTATGTTTTTTGGCACAGTTGGAAGGAACATATAATCTGCTTTGTCTCTTACTCTTTTCAGGTATTGAGCATCGAGAGGTGGAGCAGGCAGAGCAGATGACCATACTGGATGGGAGGAGACAGACCAGAAGAGAGCCTGAGGAAAGGTGGCTGAATTGGAGTGGACTTCCATCTGAGCATTTTCCTTATGACCAAGAAGAAAAGAGACTTTTCATCTGGGACTTTCTTTACAAACTGCCAAAAGACATTGTTAACCCTGCTCAAAAGTCAGCCTTCCAGGGACAAACCAATCGTCTGACCGCCCACAAGATGGGGGTCGAAAGGGAATTTGTTCCTCCCATTTATACGGGGGGTTTATTTTGCCCTTTCCTGGACAAAAGGCTTGAAGAAGTTTCCTATATTATCCTATAAAGTCAAGAGGTGGTATGTGTTGCTATGGG
>CM053028.1:182924478-182957337 GCA_028564925.1 Lithobates sylvaticus
TAATACGGTACATGGTTACATACAGTACATGGTTACATACATGGTTACATACGGTACATGGTTACATACATGGTTACATACAGTACATGGTTACATACATGGTTACATACAGTACATGGTTACATACATGGTTACATACATGGTTACATACATGGTTACATACGGTACATGGTTACATACAGTACATGGTTACATACATGGTTACATACATGGTTACATACAGTACATGGTTACATACAGTACATGGTTACATACATGGTTACATACGGTACATGGTGTAGCAGAGCGTCCCAGAGAGAGCCAGGAGAAGTCTTGTTCGGGGTTTATACATCTCCCAGGCTCCTCTCATACACATTCAGAGGTCTCTGATACAAGATCCAGTTCGGATCTTAGTCCTCCTCTCCAGGCTAATTTAAGCTCACCTGAGCAATCAGCCTTTGCTCTCTGCCTGGGACACACAAACAGGGATGGTTTGTGAGGAGCCAAAAGGTTGGTAAAACCCTTTAAAAAAACTCTTTACAGAAACTGACAAGCGGTAGGCTTGCTCAGCTTGATAGTTAGAGACGGTGTATGGTATAGTTAGAGCCGAGACACGGCTAGGACTTTTGTTTTGTTATTTCTGTTTTGATATGTTTTCTGGAAAACTGTGCAGCACCTGTGTATGGACTTGTATTTTAAAACCAATAAACCCAGCACTGTTTTCACTACCTCAAGTGGATTTGGTATCTGTGCCTAAATAAACAGCTCATCCCAGGGAGCTTTGTACCTGCTACCTGTCCCCCAGGTTACATATGGTGGATTTCAGCGGGCAGCTGTAGTAAGTTACTACTTTAAAGGCCAGTACCTAGAGTGACTAAACATGGAGGAAATCCTAAAACAGTTGATGATATCCAACGCTGCGCAACAGCAAACAAACGCTGCACTGCAGAAAACAAACGCTGCACTCCACGCTGCACAACAGCAAGCAAACGCTGAACAGCAGAAAACAAACGCTGCACTCCATGCGGCACAACAGCAAGCTAATGCTATCGCACAGGAGCAATCGCAGAGGCTGTTTGAACAGCTAGCCACTGATGCAAAAGCAGATAGGAAAACCTTGTCTGAGGTTGTGGAGACAATAGCACAGTGGTCACCTGCTAACATTGATAATATTGGAGACAAGCCCTCAGCCATCCATGTGGCCCGCTTTTTGTCCAAGATGACTACAGATGATGATCCAGAGGCCTTTCTGCTAACGTTTGAACGGACCGCTGAGAGGGATGGTTGGCCTAAAACCCAGTGGGCAGGAATGGTCGCCCCGTTGCTTACTGGGGAATCGCAGAGAAGGCCTACTATGATTTGGAGTCAGCAGAAGCAGCAGACTATGAAAAGGTCAAACAGGAAATACTGGCACGACTTGGTGTCACTTTGGCAGTTCGAGCACAGCGGGTCCACAGCTGGTCCTTCCAAGACGAGAAGCCCCCAAGATCGCAGATGTTCGACCCTAATTCACCTGGTGAGGAAATGGCTACAGCCGGAGTCCCTGTCTGGGCCACAAATAGTGGAGCGTGTGGTCATGGACCAGTTTCTGAGGTCACTACCCATTCCCCTGCAGGAGTGGGTGAGTCAAGGAGACCCCAATTCGGCAAACCACCTGGTGGAACTTGTTGAAAGGTATTTTGCTGCAAAGAACCTGGTCACCACCCCTACAGCCGCACGGACTTTCCGCCCAAAGCCACGGTCTCCCCAGGCAACCGGTAAGACTGTTCCAGGGGAAGTGGGTGGTAAGCATGGCAAGGAAATAGGGGGGATGATTTTTGGTGCCAGGACTGAAGCTTGGCCTCCCAAACAAGGGAAGCCAGTGCCTGTCAGCAAACCAAACTGGGGAAACGTCAGGTGTTTTCGTTGCCAAGAAATGGGACATGTTGCGGCAAATTGTCCATTGACAGATGAACCAATGCAGTGTGATTTATCTATTAGAAGGCAGTCTAAGTTTGCAGCGGTTTCATGCACTGCAACGCCAAATATGAGAAAACCAATGTGCCAAATGACTGTGAATGATAAGCCTATTACAGCCTTGCTGGACTCTGGAAGTCTAGTGACTTTGGTTACAGCTGAAATTATTGAACCTGTGAATTATCATGCTAAAAATGTTGCTGTGATCTGTATACATGGGAATACCCGGGAGTATCCTGTAACCACTGTTCAGTTTAAAACTGGTTTAGGTACAGTGACCCATCCGGTTGGACTTGTTCCCCACTTGGTGCATGAGGCCATCATTGGTAGGGACTTCCCTAAGTTCTGGGAACTGTGGGATCATCCCAACCCGGTCGCAGTACCCAACTCAGTCGCAGAGCCAGAATTCCTGGCCACTACTGACAAGGTGGGTTCAGGGGACTCTTCTCAGGGCTCCCCGGGTTTTCCTCTATCGGTTATGGCAGGAGAGCTGGAGGACCCTGAGGAAGTCCCTACTACCAGTAGAGCCGGACAGCCGTCTGCTGACCCGAGCCTATGTTAGAGTTTGATGACCTTAATGTGCATAAGGAAAATTTTGGTACTGAGCAGAGAAAAGACCTTACCCTTTCCAGGGCCTGGGAAAATGTAATAGTGATTAATGATGTACCTGTCGAACCCGGGGACAGGCCCTGTTTTCCTTATTTCAGCAGCAATGAGGATTTTACTGTATCGTGTATGTAAAATGAATGATGAAGTGGTTGAACAGTTGGTGGTCCCTAAGCCATACAGACGGCTGGTGTTAGAACTTGCCCATGGGCACTTGCTAGGAGGTCATTTAGGGGTTGAAAAAACTACTGAAAGGGTGTTGCGCAGGTTTTACTGGCCGGGATACAGAAAGATGTTAAGAATTATTGTCAATCCTGTCCTGTGTGTCAGATGTCAGCCCACTATCCCACTTCCGAAGTCCTTTAGTACCTTTGCCTATCATTGAAGTGCCCTTTGAGAGGATTGCCATGGACCTTGTGGGCCCACTTCCCAAGTCTGCCAGGGGTCATCAGCATATCCTCGTAATCATGGATTATGCTACCCGCTACCCTGAAGCAGTTCCCTTACGCGCCGCGTCTGCTAAAAACATTGCCAAAGAACTGTTTATGGTGTTCAGTCGGGTTGGCATCCCGAAAGAAATCCTTACAGACCAGGGCACCCGTTTATGTCGCGAATAACTAGGGAGCTCTGCAAGTTATTTAAGGTGACGCAGCTGCGAACCTCAGTTTATCATCCTCAAACGGATGGCTTAGTGGAACGCTTCAATAAGACGTTAAAGAGCATGTTAAAAAAGGTTGTGGACAAGGATGGGAAAAACTGGGACTTCCTGATACCATACTTGATGTTTGCCATCAGGGAGGTTCCCCAGTCCTCTACGGGGTACTCCCCATTTGAGTTGCTTTATGGGAGACACCCTCGGGGACTCTTAGACATAGCCAAAGAAACTTGGGAGGGAGAACAGACACCCCATAAAAGTGTCATTGAGCATATTGCCCAAATGCAGGAGAGGATTGCAGCAATCATGCCGATTGGTAAAACAACACTTACTGCAGGCCCAAGCAGCCCAACAGAGAATATACAACAGGGGGGCCCAACTCCGTGTTTTCTCACCTGGTGACAGGGTCCTGGTGTTAGTTCCCACTGAGAGCAAGTTCCTGGCTAATTGGCAAAGTCCCTTCAAAGTAATTGAAAGAGTTGGGGAGGTCAATTACAAGGTTTATCAACCAGGAAAAAGGAAGCCCGAACAGGTTTACCATATAAACCTGTTAAAACCCTGGAAGGATAGAATGGCGTTAACTGCGAGGCCTCTCCCAGTAACGCCTACGGGTACTGAGTCCCCTCTCATCCCTGAGGTCACGATTCCAGACACCCTCTCATATTCCCAAAAACAGGACACTAGAGAATTCCTGATAAGGAATAGAGAGAAGTTTTCAGAGTTACCTGGCACGACTTCAGCAGTTCAGCATGATATTGTTACTGAACCAGGGGTACGTGTCAAGCTCAAACCTTACCGAATTCCTGAAGCGAGGAGAAAAGGACATCAGCAAGGAAGTTAAAAAAATGTTGGAGCTAGATGTCATTGAGGAATCCAATAGTGACTGGTCTAGCCCCATCGTGTTAGTCCCAAAACCGGATGGCACGTGGAGGTTCTGTAACGACTTCAGGAAGCTTAATGCGGTGACAAAGTTTGACACATACCCAATGCCCAGAGTAGACGAACTTATAGACCGACATGGCAAGGCTCGCTATCTTACCACTTTGGACTTGACAAAAGGGTATTGGCAAATACCCCTAACTGGTAGCGCCAAAGAGAAGACTGCGTTTGTGACCCCAGACGGTTCCTTCCAATATAAAAAAAAATGCCTTTTGGGTTGCAAAATGCCCCCGCAACATTTCAGAGGGCCATGGACAGGACCCTAAAACTCCACCGACGATATGCAGCAGCCTATCTAGATGACATAGTGGTACATATTACTGACTGGGAGTCTCACTTGCCTCGTGTCCAGGCTGTTCTTGATTCCCTCTTCAAAGAAGGTTTTACGGCAAATCCAAAAAAATGTGCCATTGGTCTAGAGGAAGCCAAGTATTTGGGCTATACTATTGGCCGTGGTGTCATAAAACCTCAAGTGAGTAAAATAGCAGCCATCCAGGAATGGCCACGCCCTGCAAACAAGAAGCAGGTCAGGGCCTTTCTTGGTATTGCGGGGTATTATAGAAGATTTATCCCAAAATTTGCAACTATAGCTGCCCCTCTGACAGACCTTACGAAAGGGAAAGATTCTGTAATGGTGAAATGGTCCCAGTAGCAGAGGAGTCTTTCCAGGTCCTGAAGAAGGCTCTGTGTGCACAGCCAGTACTGTACTCTCCCGATTTCTCCAGAGAGTTTTTGGTTCAGACGGATGCGTCTGATGTTGGTATCGGGGCAGTACTATCACAGGTATACAATGGGGAAGAACACCCTGTCGTGTACCTAAGCAGAAAGCTCAATGACCATGAGAAAAAGTATGCAGTCATTGAAAAGGAATGTTTAGCCATAAAGTGGGCCGTGGACGCGCTCAGGTACTATTTGTTAGGGCGTCAGTTTGACTTAATAACTGACCATGCTCCCCTGAAATGGATGGCCCAAAAGAAGGAGACTAATAGACGGGTGAACCGGTGGTTTTTGGCTCTACAGGATTACTCCTTCACCGTAAAACACAGGCCAGGTGTGGAGATGGGGAATGTAGATGCCCTGTCCCGTGTTCACTCCTGTTGGGCCACAGGTGTTCCAACCCTGGGGTTGAAACAAGGGGGAGGATATGTAGCAGAGCGTCCCAGAGAGAGCCAGGAGAAGTCTTGTTCGGGGTTTATACATCTCCCAGGCTCCTCTCATACACATTCAGAGGTCTCTGATACAAGATCCAGTTCGGATCTTAGTCCTCCTCTCCAGGCTAATTTAAGCTCACCTGAGCAAACAGCCTTTGCTCTCTGCCTGGGACACACAAACAGGGATGGTTTGTGAGGAGCCAAAAGGTTGGTAAAACCCTTTAAAAAAACTCTTTACAGAAACTGACAAGCGGTAGGCTTGCTCAGCTTGATAGTTAGAGACGGTGTATGGTATAGTTAGAGCCGAGACACGGCTAGGACTTTTGTTTGGTTATTTCTGTTTTGATATGTTTTCTGGAAAACTGTGCAGCACCTGTGTATGGACTTGTATTTAAAACCAATAAACCCAGCACTGTTTTCACTACCTCAAGTGGATTTGGTATCTGTGCCTAAATAAACAGCTCATCCCAGGGAGCTTTGTACCTGCTACCTGTCCCCCAGGTTACAATGGTTACATACATGGTTACATACAGTACATGGTTACATACATGGTTACATACAGTACATGGTTACATACATGGTTACATACGGTACATGGCTACATACAGTACATGGTTACATACATGGTTACATACAGTACATGGTTACATACATGGTTACATACAGTACATGGTTACATACATGGTTACATACAGTACATGGTTACATACATGGTTACATACATGGTTACATACAGTACATGGTTACATACAGTACATGGTTACATACATGGTTACATACATGGTTACATACAGTACATGGTTACATACAGTACATGGTTACATACATGGTTACATACATGGTTACATACGGTACATGGTTACATACATGGTTACATACAGTACATGGTTACATACAGTACATGGTTACATACGGTACATGGTTACATACATGGTTACATACGGTACATGGTTACATACATGGTTACATACAGTACATGGTTACATACATGGTTACATACATGGTTACATACAGTACATGGTTACATACAGTACATGGCTACATACAGTACATGGTTACATACATGGTTACATACGGTACATGGTTACATACATGGTTACATACAGTACATGGTTACATACATGGTTACATACAGTACATGGTTACATACATGGTTACATACATGGTTACATACATGGTTACATACGGTACATGGTTACATACAGTACATGGTTACATACAGTACATGGTTACATACGGTACATGGTTACATACATGGTTACATACAGTACATGGTTACATACGGTACATGGTTACATACAGTACATGGTTACATACATGGTTACATACGGTACATGGTTACATACAGTACATGGTTACATACGGTACATGGTTACATACATGGTTACATACAGTACATGGTTACATACGGTACATGGTTACATACAGTACATGGTTACATACATGGTTACATACAGTACATGGTTACATACAGTACATGGTTACATACGGTACATGGTTACATACATGGCTACATACAGTACATGGTTACATACGGTACATGGTTACATACATGGTTACATACAGTACATGGTTACATACATGGTTACATACATGGTTACATACATGGTTACATACAGTACATGGTTACATACATGGTTACATACATGGTTACATACATGGTTACATACGGTACATGGTTACATACGGTACATGGTTACATACAGTCATGGTTACATACATGGTTACATACATAGTTACATACAGTACATGGTTACATACATGGTTACATACAGTACATGGTTACATACAGTACATGGTTACATACAGTACATGGTTACATACATGGTTACATACATGGTTACATACAGTACATGGTTACATACAGTACATGGTTACATACATGGTTACATACATGGTTACATACGGTACATGGTTACATACATGGTTACATACAGTACATGGTTACATACAGTACATGGCTACATACAGTACATGGTTACATACATGGTTACATACGGTACATGGTTACATACATGGTTACATACGGTACATGGTTACATACAGTACATGGTTACATACGGTACATGGTTACATACAGTACATGGTTACATACATGGTTACATACGGTACATGGTTACATACAGTACATGGTTACATATAGTACATGGTTACATACATGGTTACATACGGTACATGGTTACATACAGTACATGGTTACATACGGTACATGGTTACATACAGTACATGGTTACATACATGGTTACATACAGTACATGGTTACATACAGTACATGGTTACATACGGTACATGGTTACATACATGGCTACATACAGTACATGGTTACATACGGTACATGGTTACATACATGGTTACATACAGTACATGGTTACATACATGGTTACATACAGTACATGGTTACATACATGGTTACATACATGGTTACATACGGTACATGGTTACATACATGGTTACATACAGTACATGGTTACATACATGGTTACATACAGTACATGGTTACATACATGGTTACATACAGTACATGGTTACATACATGGTTACATACAGTACATGGTTACATAGTTAGTCAGGTTTAAAAAAGACACAAGTCCATCTAGTTAAACCAATAAAAGGGAGGAAAAAAATTATACCATCCCATATATACAATCCCATATATACAATCCTATATATATATACCATCCCATATATACCATCCCATATATACAATCCTATATATATATACCATACCATATATACCATCCCATATATACAATCCTATATATATACCATCCCATATCTACCATCCCATATATACAATCCTATATATATATATATACCATCCCATATATACCATCCCATATATACAATCCTATATATATACCACCCCATATATACCATCCCATATATACCATCCCATATATACAATCCTATATATATATACCATCCCATATATACCATCCCATATATACAATCCTATATGTATACCACCCCATATATACCATCCCATATATACCATCCCATATATACAATCCTATATATATACCATTCCATATATACCATCCCATATATACAATCCCATATATACAATCCTATATATACCATCCTATATATACCATCCCATATATACAATCACATATATACCATCCCATATATACAATCCTATATATATACCATCCCATATATACCATCCCATATATACCATCCCATATATACAATCCTATATATATACCATCCCATATATACCATCCATATATACAATCCTATATATATACCATCCCATATATACAATCCCATATATACCATCCTATATATACCATCCCATATATACAATCCTATACATACCATCCCATATATACAATCCTATATATATACCATCCCATATATACCATCCCATATATACAATCCTATATATATACCATCCCATATATACAATCCCATATATACCATCCTATATATACCATCCCATATATACAATCCTATACATACCATCCTATATATACCATCCTATATACACAAACCTATATAAACCATCCTATATCTATACAATCCCATATATACCATCCCATATATACCATCCTATATATACAATCCTATATAAACCATCCCATATATACCATCCCATATATACAATCCTATATATATATACCATCCCATATATACCATCCCATATATACCATCCCATATATACAATCTCATATATACCATCCTATATATACAATCCCATATATACCATCCCATATATACAATCTCATATATACCATCCTATATATACAATCCCATATATACCATCCTATATATATATATTATCATATATATATATATACAAACCTATATAAACCATCCTATATCTATACAATCCCATATATACAATCCTATATATACAATCCTATATACCATCCTATATATACCCTGTTTCCCCGAAAATAAGACCTAGCATGATTGTTTGTGATGGCTGCAATATAAGCCCTACCCCCAAATAAGCCCTAGTAAAAGTCCTTGTAGGTCTTGTTTTCAGGGTAGGGCTTATTTTCGGGGAAACAGGGTAGGGCTTATATTGCAGCCATTACCGAAAATCACGCTAGGTCTTATTTTTAGGGGAAACAGGGTACCATCCCATATATACCATCCCATATATACCATCCTATATATACCATCCCATATATACCATCCCATATATACCATCCTATATATACCATCCCATATATACCATCCTATATATACCATCCCATATATACCATCCCATATATACCATCCCATATATACCATCCTATATATACCATCCCATATATACCATCCATATATACCATCCTATATATACCATCCCATATATACCATCCTATATATACCATCCCATATATACCATCCCATATATACAATCCTATATATATATACCATCCCATATATACCATCCAATATATACAATCCTATATATATATACCATCCCATATATACCATCCCATATATACCATCCCATATATACCATCCTATATATACCATCCCATATATACCATCCTATATATACAACCCCATATATACAATCCTATATATATATATACACACACTATCCTATATATACCATTCTATACCTCCTGTTGATCCACAAAGAAGGGAACTGGTTTATCAACCAAAGGATTGTTACTTCTGTCCATCCAGTCACACAGCTCCGTCACACAGCACAGCCCAAACCGGCTGGGTAGGAGATCTGGTTCTCCTCAGTTCAGTACCACATACCAGTGTTGTCCCCCCTTCCTGTGATTGGACATTGAAGGAGAAGCAGCAGACTGATAAGTCCATCTCTCTGTCACTCTGTTCTCTTCTGCAGTCAGCATGATTATTGCACTGCAGCACACCTGATTGGCTTCTTGTGCTGCTTCTCCCGCCCCCAGCCCGAGCTCTGCTGTACTCTCGCTGATACCAGGTCTAATTCAGGTGCTCGCACTCCTTTAGATAAATCCATATGAAGGTGTATCGATGGATACATTTGTATCTTTTATATCTCAATCTTGTCGGAGGTTCTAACCCTTCTCTAGTCTGGGGTTGTGGTGTAAATCTGCGGGTACATCTATGGGATGAAAAGCCGGTCCAATCTCTTCAGTATTGAGGCACTGGAGAGCGCAGAGAAACCAATCAGCTTCCAGCTTTTATTGTCAAAGCTTCATTGAAGAAGCTGAAGTCCGAAGCTGATTGGCTCCCATAAAGAGCTGCACCAGATTCTGTGGGCTCCAGTTTTAGTAAACCCCCCCTCCCCCCCCCACTGACCGCATCTAGTCTACAGGTCAGAGGTCAGGAGTCTGGGGACTACTTACCTGTCCTGTGCCGGGGACTGAATGTTCGGATGTCAGAGAGATAGCATTTCAGGAAAACGATCGGTTTTCACCATGTCGGGCTTCCTTTAAAAAAAAACTGGACTGGAAATGACAGAGTCCGCCATCGCTGACCTTCGAAAAAGCTATTTGACTGGCTGTCTGAGTCGCTGAAAGAGAAAGAACATGCTGGAGCCATGAGACCAGCGTGACAGCCAGGAAACCAGCATTTTCTGGAACGATCGGAAGTGGCTTCCTATGGAGCTGATTTACCAAAACTGGAGAACACAGAATCTGGTGCAGCTCTGCATGGGAGCCAATCAGCTTCTAACTTCAGCTTCTTCAATTAAACTTTGACCATAAACCCTGGAAGCTGATTGGCTGCCATGCACAGCTGCACCAGATTTTGCACTCTCCGGGTTTAGTAAATCCCCCCCCCCCCCCCCCCCCCCCATTGTATAGTCTCAGTCCAGATTTTATTAACATGTATAAAAAAAAATAAAAAATTTCACTTGGTACAAAAATTCTAATATTTAGACAATAAACTAGAGCCGACACATTTCGGGGGTTTAGAAGCCACTTCATCAGAGCCCCTCCCTGGGAAGAGGAACGATCGGGGAACAGAATTACGGTATTACTTCCACCATTACAGAATGGATAACAGCTTCCCGCTGTCATTGGTTGTTAAGGATGCCGACACGTGCGGGCACCACCATGACATCACTGGAGCCATTCACTTACAGCCATGGCTGGTGATGACATCATCGGAGCCATTCACTTACAGTCATGTGTGGTGATGACATCATCGGAGCCATTCACTACCAACCATGGCTGGTGATGACATCATCAGAGCCATTCACTTACAGCCATGGGTGGTGATGACATCATCGGAGCCATTCACTTACAGCCATGGGTGGTGATGACATCATCGGAGCCATTCACTTACAGCCATGGGTGGTGATGACATCATCGGAGCCATTCACTTACAGCCATGGCTGGTGATGACATCATCGGAGCCATTCACTACCAACCATGGCTGGTGATGACATCATCGGAGCCATTCACTTACAGCCATGGCTGGTGATGACATCATCGGAGCCATTCACTTACAGCCATGGCTGGTGATGACATCATCGGAGCCATTCACTTACAGCCATGGGTGGTGATGACATCATCGGAGCCATTCACTTACAGCCATGGCTGGTGATGACATCATCGGAGCCATTCACTTACAACCATGGCTGGTGATGACATCACTGGAGCCATTCACTTACAGCCATGGGTGGTGATGACATCATCGGAGCCATTCACTTACAGCCATGGCTGGTGATGACATCATCGGAGCCATTCACTTACAGCCATGGGTGGTGATGACATCATCGGAGCCATTCACTTACAGCCATGGGTGGTGATGACATCATCGGAGCCATTCACTTACAGCCATGGGTGGTGATGACATCATCGGAGCCATTCACTTACAGCCATGGCTGGTGATGACATCATCGGAGCCATTCACTTACAGCCATGGCTGGTGATGACATCATCGGAGCCATTCACTTACAGCCACGGGTGGTGATGACATCATCGGAGCCATTCACTTACAGCCATGGGTGGTGATGACATCATCGGAGCCATTCACTTACAGCCATGGGTGGTGATGACATCATCGGAGCCATTCACTTACAGCCATGGGTGGTGATGACATCATCGGAGCCATTCACTTACAGCCATGGGTGGTGATGACATCATCGGAGCCATTCACTTACAGCCACGGGTGGTGATGACATCATCGGAGCCATTCACTTACAGCCATGGGTGGTGATGACATCATCGGAGCCATTCACTTACAGCCATGGGTGGTGATGACATCATCGGAGCCATTCACTTACAGCCATGGGTGGTGATGACATCACTGACCAACTCTGACCATTCACAACAAACTCTCTCCAATCTGTGGAAAAAAAAACATTGTATCAAAAATACAAATGAAATCTCAATACAACAATCAGCAAAGAGATTCGATCTCTATGAATGTGAAGCGAATCGCACAGATATAATCAATGTGTATTAAATGTTCAGATAAAAGCCGATCTTCCATACAAACCTTCAGTGCAATATGAGAAAACAATCGTCTTCCTGTGTACAGCGAGCGAGCGATACAGCGAGCGAGCGCCCCCCACAGGCCGAGACCCCCAACAACACGACTTTATGTCAATCATCGGATCATTACACTCAAATCTCCCGGAGGAACCAGAACTTGTCTTATTTATTTCAGGTACTTATATAGTCCCAGCGCTTTATATATTATATGATCACATCAGTCTCTGCCCCCAGGAGCTTACAATCTAAGGTCCCGAACTCACACTCATACACATACTGGAGCCAATGAACCTCCCAGTGTGGGGGGCAGGGTGTAGCAAAGTTCCGGGGCCCCTGAGGGCCAATGGTGACCTCCAGAGTCAGGGACAGCGGACATCCTTCCATGTAGAGGGGGTTACAAGGCATGGTGGGTGTGATGTAAGGTGAACTGGTGGGCGCCAGACACTTCTTGAATGCAAAGAGATTTATTGTCTCACTTCAGCCCCAGAAGATTTTACCCCCCTTCCTGACCAGAGCACTTTTTTGCGTGATGTGGCGCCCAAACAAAACTGACGTCCTTTTTTTCCACAAATAGAGCTTTCTTTTGGTGGTATTTGATCACCTCTGCGGTTTTTATTTTTTGCACTATAAACAAAAAATAGAGCGACAATTTTGAAATAAAAGCTATATTTTTTACTTTTTTGCTATAATAAATATCCCCAAAAAATATATAATTTTTTTTCCTCAGTTTAGGCCGATACGTATTCTTCTACATATTTTTGGTTAAAAAAAATCGCAATAAGTGTTTATTGATTGGTTTGCACCAAAGTTATAGCGTCTACAAAATAGGGGATAGTTTTATGGCATTTTTTTATTATTCTTTTTTTTTACTAGTAATGGCGGCGATCAGCAATTTTTATCGTGACAGCGACATTATGGCGGACACATCGGACACTTTATGACACTATTTTGGGACCATTGGCATTAATACAGCAATCAGTGCTATAAAAATGCTCATTGATTACTGTAAAAATGTCCCTGGCAGGGAAGGGGTTAACACTAGGGGGTGATCAAGGGGTTAAGTTATATACAGTGGTGTGAAAAAGTGTTTGCCCCCTTCCTCATTTCCTGTTCCTTTGCATGTTTGTCACACTTAAGTGTTTCGGAACATCAAACCAATTTAAACAATAGTCAAGGACAACACAAGTAAACACAAAATGCAATTTGTAAATGAAGGTGTTTATTATTAAAGGTGAAAAAAAATCCAAACCATCATGGCCCTGTGTGAAAAAGTGATTGCCCCCCTTGTTAAAACATACTATAACTGTGGTTGTCCACACCTGAGTTCAATTTCTCTAGCCACACCCAGGCCTGATTATTGCCACACCTGTTCACAATCAAGGCATCACTTAAATAGGAGCTGCTTGACACAGTAAGGTCCACCAGAAGATCCTTAAAAGCTACACATCATGCCGAGACCCAAAGAAATTCAGGAACAATTGAGAAAGAAAGTAATTGAGATCTATCAGTCTGGAAAGGGTTATAAAGCCATTTCCAAAGCTTTGGGAACCCAGCGAACCACAGTGAGAGCCATTATCCACAAATGGCGAAGACATGGAACAGTGGTGAACCTTCCAGGAGTGGCCGGCCGCCCAAAATTACCCCAAGAGCGCAGCGACGACTCATCCAAGAGGTCACAAAAGACCCCACAACAACGTCCAAGGAACTGCAGGCCTCACTTGCCTCAGTTAAGGTCAGCGTTCATGCCTCCACCATCAGGAAAAGACTGGGCAAAAATGGCCTGCATGGCAGAGTTCCAAGGAGAAAACCACTGCTGAGCAAAAAGAACATCAAAGCTCGTCTCAATTTCTCCACAACACATCTTGATGATCCCCAAGACTTTTGGGACAACATTCTGTGGACCGATGAGACAAAAGTGGAACTCTTTGGAAGGTGTGTGTCCAAGTATATCTGGCGTAGAAGGAACACTGCATTTCAGAAAAAGAACATTGTACCAACAGTAAAATATGGTGGTGGTAGTGTGATGGTCTGGGGCTGTTTTGCTGCTTCAGGACCTGGAAGACTTGCCGTGATAAAAGGAACTATGAATTCTGCTGTCTACCAAGAGATCCTGAAGGAGAATGTCCGACCATCTGTTCGTGTACTCAAGCTGAAACGAACTTGGGTTCTGCAGCAGGACAATGATCCTAAACACACCAGCAAGTCCACCACCGAATGGCTGAAGAAAAAACAAAATGAAGACTTTGGAGTGGCCTAGCCAAAGTCCTGACCTGAATCCTATTGAGATGTTGTGGTATGACCTTAAAAAGGCCGTTCATGCTCGAAAACCCTCTAATGTAAATGAATTAGGACAATTCTGCAAAGATGAGTGGGCCAAAATTCCTCCAGGACGCTGTAAAAGCCTCATTGCACGTTATCGCAAACGCTTGGTTGCAGTTGTTGCTGCTAAGGGTGGCCCAACCAGTTATTAGGTTTAGGGGGCAATCACTTTTTCACACAGGGCCATGATGGTTTGGATTTTTTTTCACCTTTAATAATAAACACCTTCATTTACAAATTGCATTTTGTGTTTACTTGTGTTGTCCTTGACTATTGTTTAAATTGGTTTGATGTCCCGAAACACTTAAGTGTGACAAACATGCAAAGGAACAGGAAATGAGGAAGGGGGCAAACACTTTTTCACACCACTGTAGGTCCCTGGCTTGGCACTCACAGATTCTCCTCAAGCTTTACCCCTGCTGACACGTTGGGTCCCTGGCTTGGCACTCCTCATGCTTCACCCCTGCTGACACGTTGGGTCCCTGGCTTGGCACTCACAGATTCTCCTCAAGCTTTACCCCTGCTGACACGTTGGGTCCCTGGCTTGGCGCTCCTCATGCTTCACCCCTGCTGACACGTTAGGTCCCTGGCTTGGCACTCACAGATTCTCCTCAAGCTTTACCCCTGCTGACACGTTGGGTCCCTGGCTTGGCGCTTCTCATGCTTCACCCCTGCTGACACGTTGGGTCCCTGGCTTGGCACTCCTCATGCTTCACCCCTGCTGACACGTTGGGTCCCTGGCTTGGCACTCCTCATGCTTCACCCCTGCTGACACGTTGGGTCCCTGGCTTGGCACTCCTCATGCTTCACCCCTGCTGACACGTTGGGTCCCTGGCTTGGCACTCCTCATGCTTCACCCCTGCTGACACGTTGGGTCCCTGGCTTGGCACTCCTCATGCTTCACCCCTGCTGACACGTTAGGTCCCTGGCTTGGCACTCCTCAAGCTTCACCCCTGCTGACACGTTGGGTCCCTGGCTTGGCACTCCTCATGCTTCACCCCTGCTGACACATTGGGTCCCTGGCTTGGCACTCCTCATGCTTCACCCCTGCTGACATGTTAGGTTCCTGGCTTGGCGCTCCACAAGCATCACCTCTGCTGTCCCGCTGGGCCCCTGACTTGGCACTTGCTGATGCTTTCCCACTTCTTCACGGTTGGCGAGAAGTCTGCTCTGGTACTGGCCTCAGCTCACTCACAATGGTCTCCGGTAGTAAGGTGGATGGTACCTTTGTTGCGACAGCTTCCCCTCTACCTAGGATCACGACTGGTTCCCTGGCTAGTGGAACCCTTACTTCTGGTTGGACTACAAACCCGCAGTCCCAAACCTGCACTACTCCTGGATAGGCTCTCAGATAACCTACAGCCAGATGTCCCTGGGATAGGCCTTAGGATTCTGGTGTAGCAGCCCAGGGCAATACAACAGCCGTCCACCCAGACAGCCGTCCAGGTGGCATAGAACCCTGATCACCTGACTCCCCCCAAATATATAGGTTCTCCCAGCAGGCCAAGGGACCCAAGAAAATCCCTGCCCATTGGCTGAAACCAGTGCCGGCCCGGACCTCCCTGGGGCCCTAAGCAAAATTCTGCAAAGAGGCCCTTTACCTGACCCGTTATGCCGTGAGCTATGTAAACCATTTGCCACACAGTCACACCTGACACTTACATCAGGGCCCCAGAGAGCCTCCCCCAACATTAGTGTCCCCAGAAAGCCCCCTTACATCAGGGTCCCCAGAGAGCCTTTTCCTACATTAGGGTCCCCAGAGAGCCCCCCTTAAATCAGGGTCCCCAGAGAGCCTCCCCTTACATCAGGGCCCCAGAGAGCATCCCCCTACATTATGGTCCCCAGAAAGCCCCCCTTACATCAGGGTCCAGAGAGCCTTTCCCTACATCAGGGCCCCAGAGAGCATCCCCCTACATTAGGGTCCCTAGAGAGCCCCCCATACATCAGGGTCCCCAGAGAGCCCCCCTTAAATCAGTGTCCTCAGAGAGTCTCCCCCTACATCTGGGTCTTGGGGGCCCCCCCACAGCGGTATAACAGAAGGGCCCAGTCACCAATACGACTGCAGCGACCCCTAAAGTTCCGCCACTGGATGTTATAAACATTAATTGATGCACTATGACATGAGGGGGAGGTGGGGCCTCGATTAATTTGCGTAGTGAGCGTATAAGGCGGATCGGCTCTGGCTGAGACACCCCATCTATTCCTAATCTGTCCTTGCAATGCCCTCGTCTTATCTAATGCCACCAGATACCCGGCCACCTAGTGTCAGAAGAGAGAAGTGCAGCAATTGTGCAAAAAATCCTAATGGAGCGCATTCGGCGCAATACAAATCCAATATCAAATCAAATCAAAATCAAATAAATTCCAGAATTAGGGCGAAATCAATTGACCTCCTAACAATTGGCCAAGGCAACTATCACTTGGCCAGTACATTAAATATTAAAAAATATATGCAATATATGTGTTCTTACCCTCTTTTTTTTTCAAATAGACAAACTACCTCTGAGGAAGACCCACATCAATACGGGTCGAAACACGTCAGGTCTACTTTTACCTCAACTAATGTTGGCTGTGTGAAAATATTCTGCTGTAAAAGTTTTTCGTCTACTAGTGTAATTTTTTACTTTTTTCTGTTTTGTTTTACCATTCCCATTTGGGACCCATGTCTTTTACCCACCATGTCACTTCTGTGACATCTTTAACCACCTCACTACAGTGCATTTTCACCCCCTTCCTGACCAAGCCATTTTTCAGCTTTCAGCGCTGTCGCACTTTGAATGACAATTGCGCAGTCATACGACACTGTACCCAGATGAAATTGTTATCATTTTTTCCCCACAAATAGAGCTTTCTTTTGGTGGTATTTGATCACCTCTGCGGTTTTTATTTTTTGCGCAATAAACAAAAGAAGAGCGACAAATTTAAAAAAAAAAAACAATATTTTTTACTTTTTGCTATACTAAATATCCCCAAAAATATATAAAAAAACATTTTTTTTCCTCAGTTTCGGCCGATACGTATTCTTCTACATATTTTTGGCAAAAAAAAATCGCAATTAGCGATTATTGATTAGTTTGCGCAAAAGTTATAGCGTTTACAAAATAGGGGATAGTTTTATAGCATTTTTATTAATATTTTTTTTTTTTTTACTAGTAATGGCGGCGATCAGCGATTTTTATTGTGACTGCGACATTATGGCGGACACATCGGACATTTTTGACACATTTTTGGCAACATTGTCATTTATACAGCAATCAATGCAATTTAAATGCGTTGATTCCTGTATAAATGACACTGGCAGTGAAGGGGTTAACCACTAGGGGGAGGGGAGGGGTTAATTATGTTCCCTAAGAGTGATTCTTACTGTGGGGGGAGGGGACTCACAAGGGGAGGAGACCAATCGGTGTTTCTCTGTACAGAGAACACACCATCGGCTCCTCTCCTCTGACAGGACCGTTGATCTGTGTGTTTACACCCCATCATTACACACACAGATCCACGGTCCCGCTGTGTTACCGGGCAATCGCGGGTGCCCAGCGGACATCGCGGCCGCTGGGCACGCGCATCGGGTGCCCAGTGACACGGCGAGAGCGCGCGCGCGCTCCCGGCGGCGCGCGCGCACTCCCTGCAATGCAAAGAAGGGGAGGACGTCATATAACGCCCTCCCGGAACGAGAGCTGCGCCGCCTGGCCGTCATTTGACAGCCGGCGGTCGCAAAGTGGTTAATAAAGATTTATATTTAGATAAATACGTTGTATCACACAGAATTTCTTTCTAATCGCTGCCTAAAAACCCCATAAACCCTTTTTGGGGGGATTTTTTCCTTTTTGCTACATCTCAGGGGTGAGCAGCAACCACATCCTCTCCAGCTGTGCGTCTTTCTCTTTTTAATACATTTAATAGTAACCCCGCCTAAACATCGGGGGGCTACAACAGGTACCCCTGATATTTCACCAAAGCCCCCTAATGGGGATCCTAAAATAATTGTAAAAAAAATAATAAAAAAACTACTAACACCACCCACTGCCCCACTGACACCATCAGTACAGATACACACACACGTTTCTGAGGTGCACATACCTATGGTGGGAGGAAACCCACAGATACAGGGAGAACATGCAAACTCCATGCAGGTAGTGCCGTTGTTGGTGTTTGAACCAACAACTCCAATGCTTTGAGGCAGAAGTGCTAACCACTTAGCAACCTCAGTGTCTCTTTCACTGCACTGCTCAGTTCAACCACATGGGGGGCGTAAGAAAAAAGTCTCCAATAATGTCATTCCATATAAAACAACCACTTTATTCAAAGATGACCCCCTGACCTCTGGAAGGTTTCACCCCCCCCCCCCCCCCCCCCCCCCCCCCCCATGACCAGGAAATTTTTTGCTATTCAGCACTGCACTACTTTACCTGGTAATTAAACCGGCAGGTAACATTGTACCCAAATGACAATTATATCAATTTTTTTCACACAAATAGAGATTTCCTTTGGTGGTATTTAATCACCTCTGCGTTGTTATTTTTTGCTAAATAAATGAAAAAAGACCAAAAATTTGGAAAAAAAAAATTTTTTTTTTCTTTACTGATATAAAACATCCAATACATTTTTTTTTTTTTAAATCTAAGGCTGCTTTCACACTGGGGCGGTGCGGGGCGGCGACGGTAAAGCAGCGCTATATTTAGCGCTGCTTTACCATCGTTTTACCCGCGGTATGCGGCCGCTAGCGGGGTGGTTTTAACCCCCGCTAGCGGCCGCAAAAGGGTTAAAAACCTCCGCAAAAGCGCCGCTGCAGCGGCGGTTTGCGGGCGGTATCCCGCGGTTTCCCATTGATTTCAATGGGAAGGAGCGGTATAGGAGCGGTAAATACACGGCTCCTTCACCGCTCCAAAGATGCAGCTAGCAGGACTTTTGTTGCGGTCCTGCTAGCGCACCGCTCCAGTGCAGGGCCGGTGCTACCACTAGGCAAACTAGGCAGCCGCCTAGGGCGCCATGATGCCTAGGGGGCGCCCGGCCACTGGTTTTCCTACTCTCTTCTCTCTGCAGCAAGCAACTAAGTCTCAGCATCAGCAGGCAGCCGTCCTTCCATTCACAGATAGTGTCAGAGGCGCAGCGGCGGTGAAGGACTGTGTCTGTGTCCCGACTCATGAATGAATGGAAGCAAGCAAACATTCATTGATGGGCACTGGTAGGCTGCATTTGATGGGTCCTGGTGAGGCTAAATGTGATGGGCGCTGGTGAGGCTGCATTGATGTGTGCTGGTGAGGCTGCATTGATGTGTGCTGGTGAGGCTGCATTGATGTGTGCTGGTGAGGCTGCATTGATGTGTGCTGGTGAGGCTGCATTGATGGGCGCTGGTGAGGCTGCATTGATGTGTGCTGGTGAGGCTGCATTGATGGGCACTGGTAGGCTGCATTGATGGGCGCTGGTAGGCTGCATTTAATGGGTGCTGGTAGGTTGCGTTGATGGGCGATGGTGGGCTGCATTTTATGGGCGCTTTGTTAGAAAGGTGGGGTTTACATGGGCAGAGAAAAGGGGGTGGGGTCAGGGGTGGAGTGAAGGGGGCGGCAAAATTAGGTTTCGCCTAGGGTGTCAAAAATCCTTGCAACAGCCCTGCTCCCACCCCCTACAGCATGCTAACCCTCCCAGCTCCCACCCCCTACAGCATGCTAACCCTTCCACCTCCCACCCCCTACAGCATGCTAACCCTTCCAGCTCCCACCCCCTACAGCATTCTAACCCTCCCAGCTCCCACCCCCTACAGCATTCTAACCCTCCCAGCTCCCACCCCCTACAGCATGCTAACCCTTCCAGCTCCCACCCCCTACAGCATGCTAACCCTTCCAGCTCCCCTCCCCTACAGCATGCTAACCCTTCCAGCTCCCACCCCCTACAGCATGCTAACCCTCCCAGCTCCCACCCCCTACAGCATGCTAACCCTTCCAGCTCCCACCCCCTACAGCATGCTAACCCTCCCAGCTCCCACCCCCTACAGCATGCTAACCCTTCCAGCTCCCACCCCCTACAGCATTCAAACCCTCCCAGCTCCCACCCCCTACAGCATGCTAACCCTTCCAGCTCCCACCCCCTACAGCATTCTAACCCTCCCAGCTCCCACCCCCTACAGCATGCTAACCCTTCCAGCTCCCACCCCCTACAGCATGCTAACCCTTCCAGCTCCCCTCCCCTACAGCTTGCTAACCCTTCAGCTCCCACCCCCTACAGCATGCTAACCCTCCCAGCTCCCACCCCCTACAGCATGCTAACCCTTCCAGCTCCCACCCCCTACACTCAGCCCGCCCATTACATGATTTACATCCACCCCACTGACTGCTCTGCACACTGTGCTCTGCACACACTCAGCCCGCCCATTACATGATTTACATCCACCCCACTGACTGCTCTGCACACTGCGCTCTGCACACACTCAGCCCGCCCATTACATGATTTACATCCACCCCACTGACTGCTCTGCACACTGCGCTCTGCACACACTCAGCCCGCCCATTACATGATTTACATCCACCCCACTGACTGCTCTGCACACTGCGCTCTGCACACACTCAGCCCGCCCATTACATGATTTACATCCACCCCACTGACTGCTCTGCACACTGCGCTCTGTACACACTCAGCCCGCCCATTACATGATTTACATCCACCCCACTGACTGCTCTGCACACTGCGCTCTGCACACACTCAGCCCGCCCATTACATGATTTACATCCACCCCACTGACTGCTCTGCACACTGCGCTCTGCACACACTCAGCCCGCCCATTGCATGATTTACATCCACCCCACTGACTGCTCTGCACACTGCGCTCTGCACACACTCAGCCCGCCCATTACATGATTTACATCCACCCCACTGACTGCTCTGCACACTGCGCTCTGCACACACTCAGCCCGCCCATTACATGATTTACATCCACCCCACTGACTGCTCTGCACACTGCGCTCTGCACACACTCAGCCCGCCCATTACATGATTTACATCCACCCCACTGACTGCTCTGCACACTGCGCTCTGTACACACTCAGCCCGCCCATTACATGATTTACATCCACCCCACTGACTGCTCTGCACACTGCGCTCTGCACACACTCAGCCCGCCCATTACATGATTTACATCCACCCCACTGACTGCTCTGCACACTGCGCTCTGTACACACTCAGCCCGCCCATTACATGATTTACATCCACCCCACTGACTGCTCTGCACACTGCGCTCTGCACACACTCAGCCCGCCCATTACATGATTTACATCCACCCCACTGACTGCTCTGCACACTGCGCTCTGCACACACTCAGCCCGCCCATTACATGATTTACATCCACCCCACTGACTGCTCTGCACACTGCGCTCTGCACACACTCAGCCCGCCCATTACATGATTTACATCCACCCCACTGACTGCTCTGCACACTGCGCTCTGTACACACTCAGCCCGCCCATTACATGATTTACATCCACCCCACTGACTGCTCTGCACACTGCGCTCTGCACACACTCAGCCCGCCCATTACATGATTTACATCCACCCCACTGACTGCTCTGCACACTGCGCTCTGCACACACTCAGCCCGCCCATTACATGATTTACATCCACCCCACTGACTGCTCTGCACACTGCGCTCTGCACACACTCAGCCCGCCCATTACATGATTTACATCCACCCCACTGACTGCTCTGCACACTGCGCTCTGCACACACTCAGCCCGCCCATTACATGGCACAGTAAATAGTTCCTTCCTGTCTGCAACTTTCAGGACAGGATGATGTGATATCAGCGTTCAGTTCAGCTCTTCCTGATAACCCCGAGCTCCTTGGAATGTCCCCCTCCCCTGGTCACAGCGGCAGGTCGAAAGCAGAGAATGTGGGTGAGTTATCAGTGTCCAGCTACACAATGCTATTACTGATATCAGTACTGTACAGAGCAGTCAGTGTGTCGGCTCTCTTTATGTTTCTTTCTTCTGCTGCTGCCCATTACTAGTCCATATGGATTCTCCTGGTTACTGCTGATACTAGTGCAGCATTTACTAGAACTGGGCTGTATTTTCCTCCACTTGCAGCATCTGAAAATTTTATTTTTCTCCTGTCCCTTCCACCAGCAGTCAGCAGCTGCAGGAAGAAAATATAGCCAATCAGTTCTAGCAAATGCTGCCCCCCCCCCCCCCCAGAGGTCTGTACACCCGCTGTGCCCATTATGAGGGGGTCCCACCATCCCTGTGCTGAGTTCCCGGGTCTGTACACCCGCTGTGCCCATTATGAGGGGTTCCACCATCCCTGTGCTGAGTTCCCGGGTCTGTACACCCGCTGTGCCCATTATGAGGGGGTCCCACCATCCCTGTGCTGAGTTCCCGGGTCTGTACACCCGCTGTGCCCATTATGAGGGTTCCCACCATCCCTGTGCTGAGTTCCCGGGTCTGTACACCCGCTGTGCCCATTATGAGGGGTTCCCACCAACCCTGTGCTGAGTTCCCGGGTCTGTACACCCGCTGTGCCCATTATGAGGGGCTCCCACCAATCCTGTGCTGAGTTCCCGGGTCTGTACACCCGTTGTGCCAATTATGAGGGGTTCCACCATCCCTGTGCTGAGATCCTGGGTCTGTACACCCGCTGTGCCCATTATGAGGGGTTCCCACCATCCCTGTGCTGAGTTCCTGGGTCTGTACACACCGCTGTGCCCATTATGAGGGGTCCCACCATCTCTGTGCTGAGTTCCTGGGTCTGTACACCCGCTGTGCCCATTATGAGGGGTTCCCACCATCCCTGTGCTGAGTTCCCGTGTCTGTACACCCGCTGTGCCCATTATGAGGGGTCCCACCATCCCTGTGCTGAGTTCCTGGGTCTGTACACCCGCTGTGCTCATTATGAGGGGTCCCACCATCCCTGTGCTGAGTTCCCGGGTCTGTACACCTGCTGTGCCCATTATCCCACCATCTCTGTACTGAGTTTTCAGGTCTGTACACCTGATGTGCCCATTATGAGGGGTTCCCACTGATAGGCTGCACTGATGGAGGTGGCACTGCATATAGGTATCACTCAGTGCCCATGGGCACTGATGGGCCTGCACTTATCATCAGTGCCTTAAATTATCTGTGTACATATCCCCTGTACAGGGCCGGCGCTACCTATTGACAAGGTAGGCACCGGCCTAGAGCACACATCAATCCGGGGCGCCGTACCGATGCCCCCACGACCTCCAGGCTCAGTGACTGACTCCACCACCAAAATGGTAGCAATCTATAAAAAAGGTGGGGTATAAATGGGCAGGACAAAGGGGGTGGAGTCAGGGGTGGAGCCAAAGGGGCGGCAAAATGAGGTTTCGCATAGGGTGTTAAAAATCCTTGCCCCAGCCCTGCTTCCACCCCCTACAGCATGCTAACCCTTCCAGCTCCCACCCCCTACAGCATGCTAACCCTCCCAGCTCCCACCCCCTACAGCATGCTAACCCTCCCAGCTCCCACCCCCTACAGCATGCTATTCCTCCTAGCTCCCACCCCCTACAGCATGCTAACCCTTCCAGCTCCCACCCCCTACAGCATGCTAACCCTCCCAGCTCCCACCCCCTACAGCATGCTATTCCTCCCAGCTCCCACCCCCTACAGCATGCTAACCCTCCCAGCTCCCACCCCCTACAGCATGCTATTCCTCCCAGCTCCCACCCCCTACAGCATGCTAACCCTCCCAGCTCCCACCCCCTACAGCATGCTAACCCTCCCAGCTCCCAGGGAGATGGGTGGATGATGTTGGTGAGGTGTCGGTGGGTGGTGGGTGACGGGTGTGGGGTGATTTCAGATTTGTGTGATATGGGGAGTGTAATGAAGTGTCCCACACTCCGCTTGAGTGCTTTCATCATATACCACTTCCTGCCAGTCTGAATATAGATATCAGATATTCCAACCGCTGACAACCACAAAACAAGACAATACTCGTTTGGTTGCTGAACATGAACTGATTTATTTGAGAGGACACACAAATATATACAGCAGGCTGACAATACAAACTGTAACCAGAAACCTAATTAACATGAGCTAATTATCTAGTCCTTTACCAAGACTAGGTGACTCCGAGATATGACCTTTCAGGGTAGACTTGCCGTCTCCTCACTCAACTTACATTACACATAAGTATAAACACTGTCAGGTCCTCTGTTTCAGCCCCTCTTTCCCTCAGCTGGACTTTGGCGGTCAATGGAAAAACTCTCTGTCCGGACGGGTAATCATAGACACCATACACAGTATATGGTCGGTCAAGAATACGCTGGTTTATTCCATTCTGACAGAATATATGTGATTACAAAGATAAGGCGTTGTAGGGAAAGTCCCGTGAACAACCAATCACATTCAAGCATTCATGTTATACAATACTGATCTTGCAATATATTCCTAGTTTTCTGCCTAGAAACAGAATCGTCATCACATTTTGTTACATCGTCACAATTCTTAAGACTTAAAACTTATCACTAAACCTTATCACATTGGCCGCAATATGTTCCGGACATGTTTAATCTAAAAAGGCGTATCCCGTCTAACACCTCGCTCAGCGCTTCTTGCAAAGCTAAAAATTAAAGGGTAACTCTACATTCCCTTGCAATAACCTTAAAGAGTGATTCCCACATTTCCTTACAAACACATCCCCCAATAGTTTGTTAAGAGACAAAGGTGTGTTAATGAGACAATAATCTATTGGGTGAAAGACCCGGGACTTACAGATCTCATTAATCAGCATTCCTTTCACATACATCTGTCCCCTGAGTCCCAAGCTGGCCGAGACCATCACGGCCTCCTTAATAATGTCAAATGCATTACATAACAGAATATCTTCCTAAGGCCCCTTTCACACTGGGGCGTTTTTCAGGCGCTTTAGCTTTAAAAAAAGTGCCTGTAAAGCGCTTGAAAGAAGCTTCATCTGCAATCCCAATGTGAAAGCCCAAGTGCTTTAAGAGCCCTTTCACACTGCCAGCCCCCGAAAAACGCTCGTAAAGCGCCGCTTAAACTAGCAGCGCTTTACCAGCGTTTTTCGAACACTAGTGGGGCGCTTTTAACCCCTGCTAGTGGCCAAATAAAGGGTTAAAAGAGCCCACAAACCGCTGCTGCCAAAAGCGCTTTTCGGGCGTTTTCATGCGCTTTTCGGGCGCTTTGCAGGCGCTTCCCATTGATTTCAATGGGAAGGGGCGCTTTAGGAGGGGTGTATTCACCGCTCCAAAAGCGCTGCAAAGAAGCTGCTTGCAGGACTTTTTTTTGACGCCCCGCCAGCGCAGCGCCTCAGTGTGAAAGCACTCGGGCTTTCACATTGGATTGCAGATGAGGCTTCTTTCAAGCGCTTTACAGTCGCTTTTTTTAACGCTAAAGCGCCTGAAAAACACCTAAAAAAACGCCCCAGTGTGAAAGGGGTATTAATGCTTGTAGCTCCCTCAAATGCCAGGGCCCATAGTCATGTATCCTGGTCCTCCAGGGCCCATAGTCATGTATCCGGGTCCTCCAGGGCCCATAGTCATGTATCCGGGTCCCCCAGGGCCCATAGTCATGTATCCTGGTCCCCCAGGGCCCATAGTCATGTATCCGGGTCCCCCAGGGCCCATAGTCATGTATCCGGGTCCTCCAGGGCCCATAGTCATGTATCCGGGTCCCCCAGGGCCCATAGTCATGTATCCGGGTCCTCCAGGGCCCATAGTCATGTATCCGGGTCCTCCAGGGCCCATAGTCATGTATCCGGGTCCTCCAGGGCCCATAGTCATGTATCCGGGTCCCCCAGGGCCCATAGTCATGTATCCTGGTCCCCCAGGGCCCATAGTCGTGTATCCTGGTCCTCCAGGGCCCATAGTCATGTATCCGGGTCCCCCAGGGCCCATAGTCATGTATCCGGGTCCTCCAGGGCCCATAGTCATGTATCCGGGTCCTCCAGGGCCCATAGTCATGTATCCTGGTCCTCCAGGGCCCATAGTCATGTATCCGGGTCCCCCAGGGCCCATAGTCATGTATCCGGGTCCCCCAGGGCCCATAGTCATGTATCCTGGTCCTCCAGGGCCCATAGTCATGTATCCTGGACCTCCAGGGCCCATAGTCATGTATCCTGGTCCTCCAGGGCCCATAGTCATGTATCCGGGTCCTCCAGGGCCCATAGTCATGTATCCGGGTCCTCCAGGGCCCATAGTCATGTATCCTGGACCCCCAGGGCCCATAGTCATGTATCCTGGACCCCAGGGCCCATAGTCATGTATCCTGGACCCCCAAGGCCCATAGTCATGTATCCGGGTCCTCCAGGGCCCATAGTCATGTATCCTGGTCCCCCAGGGCCCATAGTCATGTATCCTGGACCCCCAGGGCCCATAGTCATGTATCCTGGTCCTCCAGGGCCCATAGTCATGTATCCTGGTCCCCAGGGCCCATAGTCATGTATCCTGGTCCCCCAGGGCCCATAGTCATGTATACTGGTCCCCCAGGACCCATAGTCATGTATCCGGGTCCTCCAGGGCCCATAGTCATGTATCCTGGTCCTCCAGGGCCCATAGTCATGTATCCTGGTCCTCCAGGGCCCATAGTCATGTATCCTGGTCCTCCAGGGCCCATAGTCATGTATCCTGGTCCCCAGGGCCCATAGTCATGTATCCTGGTCCTCAGGGCCCATAGTCATGTATCCTGGTCCTCCAGGGCCCATAGTCATGTATCCTGGTCCTCCAGGGCCCATAGTCATGTATCCTGGTCCCCAGGGCCCATAGTCATGTATCCTGGTCCTCCAGGGCCCATAGTCATGTATCCTGGTCCTCCAGGGCCCATAGTCATGTATCCTGGTCCTCCAGGGCCCATAGTCATGTATCCTGGTCCTCCGGGGCCCATAGTCATGTATCCTGGTCCTCCAGGGCCCATAGTCATGTATCCTGGTCCCCAGGGCCCATAGTTATGTATCCTGGTCCCCCAGGGACAATAGTCATGTATCCGGGTCCTCCGGGGCCCATAGTCATGTATCCTGGTCCTCCAGGGCCCATAGTTATGTATCCTGGTCCTCCAGGGCCCATAGTCATGTATCCTGGTCCTCCAGGGCCCATAGTCATGTATCCTGGTCCTCCAGGGCCCATAGTCATGTATCCTGGTCCTCCAGGGCCCATAGTCATGTATCCTGGTCCTCCAGGGCCCATAGTCATGTATCCTGGTCCTCCGGGCCCATAGTCATGTATCCTGGTCCTCCAGGGCCCATAGTCATGTATCCTGGTCCTCCAGGGCCCATAGTCATGTATCCTGGTCCTCCAGGGCCCATAGTCATGTATCCTGGTCCTCAGGGCCCATAGTCATGTATCCGGGTCCTCCAGGGCCCATAGTCATGTATCCTGGTCCCCAGGGCCCATAGTCCTGTATCCTGGTCCTCCAGGGCCCATAGTCATGTATCCTGGTCCTCCAGGGCCCATAGTCATGTATCCTGGTCCCCAGGGCCCATAGTCATGTATCCTGGTCCTCCAGGGCCCATAGTCATGTATCCTGGTCCCTCAGGGCCCATAGTCATGTATCCGGGGCCCCCAGGGCCCATAGTCATGTATCCTGGTCCCCAGGGCCCATAGTCATGTATCCGGGTCCTCCAGGGCCCATAGTCATGTATCCGGGTCCCCAGGGCCCATAGTCATGTATCCTGGTCCTCCAGGTCATGTATATAGTCATGTATCCTGGTCCCCAGGGCCCATAGTCATGTATCCTGGTCCTCCAGGTCATGTATATAGTCATGTATCCTGGTCCTCCAGGTCATGTATATAGTCATGTATCCTGGTCCCCCAGGGCCCATAGTCAGTAGACAAGAGGCTAGCATTCAGTCCCCTCCAAAAGCCTCTGTCCCGGGTGAGTCTATCACAAGGAGGTGATGCGGAGTGACAATGACTGAGGACTGGGAGACAGATGGGAATTCCATAGGCGAGGTCTGAGCTCTGCTGTACTGGGAGAGGCGGCTTCCATCAGGAAATGGTTGTAATGACGTCTTCTGTATACGGAACGAATTTATCTGCGAAGTGGAAAAAATAAATAGATTGTGTGTATGGTGAGTGTTTACATCGTAATGACGCTCCCAGATCTCCCCCCCGACCCCCCAACATGTCCGCTCTCCAAGAATGACCGTCATTGTCTCTACCCCGCCTTTCCTGAACGATGACCTCCATTACTCCTCTGAGACACTCTACGTGTGAAGAGCGCGTCTCTCACGCTGCTGTCTGACAATACATGGGGGGGGGGGGGCAGATCTTCACCTCCCCCCAGTGTACATGGGTGGATCTTATTTCTAATAATCAATAATCGCCACTTGTAAGTCACAAAATTAACTTTTCTGTTTGATGCCGAATCTGTCAAATTAACCTGGTCCATTTTCTGGACTAACAGGCAAGGGGGTGTCAAACAATAGTATGGGGGGGGGGGGGAGCGCCCTGGGAATATGTAACAATGCAAAGAAATGTAAAAATAATTCCATTCCACCCGGGAGCCGGGACTGTTTTATCTCCGACATTTCCAAAGGAAATAAATGACTCTGACAGATGCCATTGGTGGCTATACAGACCCCCCCCCCCCCCATTACCCAGAGGTCTGCTATGTATTTTGAGGGCCTGTCGAGGGATTTGTGTGCTGGAAACATTTCTCTCTGTAAATGTCATTTCTGCAGCAGCCCCTCCCCCAGCAAGAATTAAATAAAATGTGTGTCCTGCCCCCCCCCCCCCCCCACCACCCAATTGCATACCAGGGCCCTTGAGTTTGGAATGGATTTGAAGGGGGTACCGCAAACAAAAAGAAAAAATGCAAGAGGTCCCCCTAAAAATTCATACCAGACCCTGAATCCAAGCATGCAGTCTACCCCCCACCCCCCTAAGCCATATCAGACCACATACCTTCAACATGGTGGGTGGGAACCCTCACTGGCAAAGCACCTTGTCCCCAGATTGATGAGGACAAGGGCCTCTTCCCCACAACCCTGGCCGGTGGTTGGGGGGGATGTGGGGCATATTAATTATACAATAAGGAGGTTCCCAGATACGGCCTCCCCATGTGAATGAGTAGGGGTACATAGAATATACAGTGTATCCAGAAAGTATTCACAGCGCTTCACTTTTTCCACATTTTGTTATGTTACAGCCTTATTCCAAAATGGATTCAATTCATTATTTTCCTCAAAATTCTACAAACATCCCCCATAATGACAACTTGAGAGAAGTTTGTATGAAATCTTTGCAAATTTATTAGAAATAAAAAAAATGAAAAAAATCCCATGTACATAAGTATCACAAGCTCCTCCCATGTACATAATAAGTATCACAGGCTCCGCCCACGTACATAAGTATCACAGACTCCTCCCATGTACATAAGTATCACAGGCTCCTCCCATGTACATAAGTATCACAGACTCCTCCCATGTACACAAGTATCACAGACTCCTCCCATGTACACAAGTATCACAGACTCCTCCCGTGTACATAAGTATCACAGGCTCCTCCCGTGTACACAAGTATCACAGGCTCCTCCCATGTACAGACTCCTCCCATGTACATAAGTAATCACAGGCTCCTCCCATGTACATAAGTATCACAGACTCCTCCCATGTACATAAGTATCACAGGCTCCTCCCGTGTACATAAGTATCACAGGCTCCTCCCGTGTACACAAGTATCACAGACTCCTCTCGTGTACATAAGTATCACAGGCTCCTCCCACGTACATAAGTATCACAGGCTCCTCCCATGTACATAAGTATCACAGGCTCCTCCCATTTACATAAGTATCACAGGCTCCTCCCAAGTACATAAGTAACACAGGCTCCTCCCATGTACATAAGTATCACAGGCTCCTCCCATGTACATAAGTATCACAGGCTCCTTCCCATGTACATAAGTATCACAGGCTCCTTCCATGTACATAAGTATCACAGGCTCCTCCCATGTACATAAGTATCACAGGCTCCTCCCATGTACATAAGTATCACAGGCTCCTCCCATGTACATAATATCACAGGCTCCTCCCATGTACATAAGTATCACAGACTCCTCCCATGTACATAAGTATCACAGACTCCTCCCATGTACATAAGTATCACAGGCTCCTCCCATGTACATAAGTATCACAGGCTCCTCCCATGTACATAAGTATCACAGGCTCCTCCCATGTACATAAGTATCACAGGCTCCTCCCATGTACATAAGTATCACAGGCTCCTTCCATGTACATAAGTATCACAGGCTCCTCCCATGTACATAAGTATCACAGGCTCCTCCCATGTACATAAGTATCACAGACTCCTCCCATGTACATAAGTATCACAGGCTCCTCCCATGTACATAAGTATCACAGACTCCTCCCATGTACATAAGTATCACAGGCTCCTCCATGTACATAAGTATCACTTATGTGATACATCCCCCGCACCGCCAGCTCTCACTGCTATCAGTCTGCAATCGTGATCGGGGAGACTCCCCTGCAGTAGAGCGTTCTGAAAGCGAGTCTTGAAGCGCAGCGTGGAATGGACGACGTCAATGGCGGTGCGGGGATGGTCTATGTGGACAGCTTTACCCCGGATGCCTCCATAATTCCATGTGTCTCTTCTAATCATCAACCATGTGAGCTGCTAAATTTTGTATCTTCGATAAATGTAACCACATCGCTACACTTTGGGCACTTTCACACGGTTGTGGGCGTCGGCTATTTTTAGCGGTGCTTTACAGCCGTTTTTGCTGCGCTTTACGGGCACTAGTGGGGGGGGGGCTAACCTCCTCTAACGTCCGAAAAAGGGTTATTGCGCCCGCAAAGCGCCGCTCCTGAAGCACCTCAAAGATGCGGCTTGCAGAACTTTTTTTTTGTGTCCTGCCAGCGCACCGTTCCAGCGTGAAAACACTCGGGGCTTTCACACCAGTGACAGGAGAGGCGCTTTGCAGGCGATATTTTTAGCGATATAGCGCCTGTAAAGCGCCTCAGTGTGAAAGTAGCCTTAGAGGCGCCTCTCTTCTTTTTTATACTCAGTTGTGACGTGAAGCTACTTGTATATCAAGACAAAATTTATTTTAAAAAACTTGTCTTGCAAAACGCTCTCAAACCAAGGTTTTACTGTATATATATATTTAAATAATAGAATATTGCTTGTCACAGAACCGTCCCGGCACCCAGCTTTGGTGCGTCCATCAGTACACCGCTTCCCCCAGTCTGGACCTTCAGATATCAGATATTACAAGTACATATTGCAACCAAGAACCAGGCGAGACTCGCTCAGTTACAAAACTGGAACTTCTTTATTTGAAACTCAGACACATACTTTTATATGCCACAGGAGGACATCCCCCTCCTGATCATATTACCCTAACAATTAGGGATGGGCCCGGTGTTCGATTCAACCCCAACATCGGCCGGTCGACCGCTCGTCGAGCCCAGAACTATGTGGGTCGTTCGCATCAAATTCGTGTGATGCGAACGGTCCACAATGCACTGCGCCAGTCGCAGTGCATTGCTGGCTGATGATTGGCCAAGCATGCACTGTGACCCCGCATGCTTGGCCAATCATAGAGCCAGCGGCGAGGAGAGCAATAATTGGCCACAGGCAGGATGCCTGTGGCCAATTATAGCTCAGGGGGTTTAGTACACGCCCCACACTATATAAGGCCGCCACGCCGGCGGCCTCATGTTGTGTGTTCCGGCGTTAGTGACGGTGTCAGTGACATTATCTGCTGTGATTCTGGGGATTAGTGTAGTGTGTGCGTGCTGTTAGTACAGCATTGCAGTATCACATTAAACCACCTTTACCCTTCTGGCCTGTTGTCATCTAAGGCAGCCATCTGCGGCTAATAAAAAAAAGTCATTGATAAAAAAAAAAGTGTGGGGGTCCCCCCAAATTCAATTACCAGGCCCTTCAGGTCTTC
>CM053028.1:182957776-182973359 GCA_028564925.1 Lithobates sylvaticus
CTTCAACTGGTTAATAGATGAGCACTTCGACTTGTGAGATTATTTATAGTGAGACGATCGTTTCTAAAGAGACATGAAAGGATTTTTTTTCCCTTTCAGAGATCTCGGGAAGTTCCTGGTGGTCACGAGAATAGAAATCAGAGCATTGAAGATCCCAACGGATCCCATTGACTTCAGCTTGGAAGATTTCTGTGAAGCCTCTGGATTGGAACCGATCGAAGATTTGTCTCATCTCTTGGAGGTGAAGTTTTCCGGGACGTTCCTCTCTCAGCCTTCAACTGGTTAATAGATTGGCGCTCCGACCGCTGAGATTATTTGCAGTCAGACGATCGTTTCTGAAGAGACATGAAAAGTGACGATCGCTCGGCTCGCTTCCACCATCAGAAGAGAAAGGAGTTCCATTAAACGCGTCGCTTTGAACATTTCACAGTTCAAATGGCAAAAAAAAGATTTTTCATTTTCAAAAGAAATTTTGTTGCGATTTGCTGCTGAAATACGGAGGGAGAACTTTGAAGGGGGAAGGGAGAAAGTTTAGTGCCAAGTGACGGCGCTTTGTGTTTCCAGAAATAAGGACACCTGTGTGAGGTCACCCCCAGGGCCGGTACAAGAGGTGGGCAGGAGGGGAAGCTGCCCCGGGCACAGTGGAGCGAAGGGGGCAGAGAATGGACACGGGGCAGTGAACCAATTCTACAGCACACAACAGTGGGGGGAGGAGGGCTTTTGGAGGGGACTGAATGCTAGCCCTATTGCCTACCAACTATGGGCCCCGGAGGACCCGGACACATGACTATGGGCCCCCGGAGGACCCGGACACATGACTATGGGCCCCCGGAGGACATGGATACATGACTATGGGCCCTGGAGGACCCGGATACAGGACTATGGGCCCTGGAGGACCCGGATACAGGACTATGGGCCCTGGAGGACCCGGACACATGACTATGGGCCCTGGAGGACCAGGATACAGGACTATGGGCCCTGGAGGACCCGGATACACGACTATGGGCCCAGGAGGACCCGGACACATGACTATGGGCCCTGGAGGACCAGAATACATGACTATGGGCCCCGGAGGACCAGGATACATGACTATGGGCCCCGGAGGACCCGGACACATGACTATGGGCCCTGGAGGACCCGGATACATGACTATGGGCCCCGGAGGACCAGGATACATGACTATGGGCCCTGGAGGACCCGGATACAGGACTATGGGCCCTGGAGGACCCGGATACAGGACTATGGGCCCTGGAGGACCCGGATACACGACTATGGGCCCCCGGAGGACCAGGATACACGACTATGGGCCCCGGAGGACCCGGATACACGACTATGGGCCCTGGGGGACACGGATACATGACTATGGGCTCTGGAGGACCAGGATACAGGACTATGGGCCCCGGAGGACCCGGATACATGACTATGGGCCCGGGAGGACCCGGATACAGGACTATGGGCCCTGGAGGACCCGGATACATGACTATGGGCCCTGGAGGACCCGGATACAGGACTATGGGCCCTGGAGGACCCGGATACATGACTATGGGCCCTGGAGGACCCGGATACACGACTATGGGCTCTGGAGGACCCGGATACAGGACTATGGGCCCTGGAGGACCCGGATACATGACTATGGGCCCTGGAGGACCCGGATACATGACTATGGGCCCAGGAGGACCCGGATACATGACTATGGGCCCCGGAGGAGCCAGATACATGACTATGGGCCCTGGAGGACCCGGACACATGACTATGGGCCCTGGAGGACCCGGATACATGACTATGGGCCCTGGAGGACCCGGATACATGACTATGGGCCCCAGAGGACCAGGATACACGACTAGGGGCCCTGGAGGACTCGGATACAGGACTATGGGCCCTGGAGGACCCGGATACAGGACTATGGGCCCTGGAGGACCCAGATACACGACTATGGGCCCTGGGGGACCCGGATACATGACTATGGGCCCCAGAGGAGCCAGATACATGACTATGGGCCCCGGAGGACCAGGATACACGACTATGGGCCCTGGAGGACCCGGATACATGACTATGGGCCCTGGGGGTCCCGGATACATGACTATGGGCCATGGAGGACCCGGATACATGACTATGGGCCCTGGAGGACCAGGATACATGACTATGGGCCCTGGAGGACCCGGATACATGACTATGGGTCCTGGGGGACCAGGATACATGACTATGGGCCCTGGAGGACCCGGATACATGACTATGGGCCCTGGGGGACCCGGATACATGACTATGGGCCCTGGAGGACCCGGATACATGACTATGGGCCCTGGAGGACCCGGATACACGACTATGGGCCCCAGAGGACCCGGATACATGACTATGGGCCCTGTAGGACCAGGATACATGACTATGGGCCCTGGAGGACCCGGATACATGACTATGGGCCCTGGGGGACCCGGATACATGACTATGGGCCCCAGAGGAGCCAGATACATGACTATGGGCCCTGGAGGACCCGGATACACGACTATGGGCCCCAGAGGACCCAGATACATGACTATGGGCCCCGGAGGAGCCAGATACATGACTATGGGCCCCGGAGGACCCGGATACATGACCATGGGCCCTGGAGGACCCGGATACAGGACTATGGGCCCTGGAGGACCCGGATACATGACTATGGGCCCTGGAGGACCCGGATACACGACTATGGGCTCTGGAGGACCCGGATACAGGTCTATGGGCCCTGGAGGACCCGGATACATGACTATGGGCCCTGGAGGACCCGGATACATGACTATGGGCCCCGGAGGACCCGGATACATGACTATGGGCCCCGGAGGAGCCAGATACATGACTATGGGCCCTGGAGGACCCGGACACATGACTATGGGCCCTGGAGGACCCGGATACATGACTATGGGCCCCAGAGGACACGACTAGGGGCCCTGGAGGACTCGGATACAGGACTATGGGCCCTGGAGGACCCGGATACAGGACTATGGGCCCTGGAGGACCCAGATACACGACTATGGGCCCTGGGGGACCCGGATACATGACTATGGGCCCCAGAGGAGCCAGATACATGACTATGGGCCCCGGAGGACCAGGATACACGACTATGGGCCCTGGAGGACCCGGATACTTGACTATGGGCCCTGGGGGACCCGGATACATGACTATGGTCCCTGGAGGACCCGGATACATGACTATGGGCCCTGGAGGACCCGAATACATGACTATGGGCCCTGGGGGACCCAGATACACGACTATGGGCCCTGGGGGACCAGGATACATGACTATGGGCCCTGGAGGACCCGGATACATGACTATGGGTCCTGGGGGACCAGGATACATGACTATGGGCCCTGGAGGACCCGGCTACATGACTATGGGCCCTGGGGGACCCGGATACATGACTATGGGCCCTGGAGGACCCGGATACATGACTATGGGCCCTGGAGGACCCGGATACACGACTATGGGCCCCAGAGGACCCGGATACATGACTATGGGCCCTGGAGGACCAGGATACATGACTATGGGCCCTGGAGGTCCCGGATACATGACTATGGGCCCCCGAGGAGCCAGATACATGACTATGGGCCCTGGAGGACCCGGATACACGACTATGGGCCCCAGAGGACCCAGATACATGACTATGGGCCCCGGAGGAGCCAGATACATGACTATGGGCCCCGGAGGACCCGGATACATGACCATGGGCCCTGGAGGACCCGGATACAGGACTATGGGCCCGGGAGGACCCGGATACACCACTATGGGCCCCGGAGGACCCGGATACAAAACTATGGGCCCCGGAGGACACGGATACACGACTATAAATATATTGTCTATACACATAAGCAGTGTAAGTACCGGAATGGGACCTGGGCCTCCCACAGTTCCTATACAGCAGAGCTCAGACTGGAATGATAGTGAAGCACTACAACGGAGCATGCTGATAGGAGGAGAGAGCAGAGTGTCAGAGAGATGAGGCGATTAGCGTTCTGCTTCTATTTTCCCTGTCCAATCACAGGCTGGAGGAGGGACAAGAACTGCGAGTCTGAACTGAAGACAAAATCAGGCCTCCTGCCCTTGCTGACAGGCCTGTGTTGTGTGGCAGAGCTGTGTAAGTCTCAGAACTGGATGGACAGAAATACAAATCCTTGTCTATAGCTTAGTGTCTGAGAAGACATTTCTCCTTATGAAGACCCATCGTGCTCGGGGGATCCGGTGTCATGGCTGCACCATGTCTGATGCCGCGTATTCACCATCGGAATACTCCTCGGAATTTCACTCAAACTGTCCTGCCTACACACGGTCACACCCACACTCTCCTGGCCTCCCCTGACGTTGTTCTAGGCTCCTCCTCTTCTGGCGTCCATGTTCTAGGCTCCTCCTCTTTTTGGCGTCCCCTGATGGTGTTCTAGGCTCCTCCTCTTCGTGGACCACCCTTCCACCGATTCCTATGAGGGTGCACCTGCTGTTCCTGAGCCAGGCAGTGTATCCATAGACACACAAAGCACAGCTCGGCCCTGCCCCCAGCTCCCTCCTCATAGGATTTGATTGACAGCAGCAGGAGCCAATGTCTCCCACTGTTGCCTCTGTGTGAAGAGAGAGAGCAGCGCTGGCTGCAGATGGGCGTGGCCCGGGACTGAGGGAGGACTCAAGTATATGGGGGGAGGGGCTATACAATAACTGGGACATTTTATACCCCAACACAGGGGTAGAACCCCCAAATATATATTTCTATTATAAAGCAGAGGCCCCGGAGAATAAATTGGTGGTTTTGCAATTTTTATATAACAGAGAATTTGTGCAGCAATTTTTAGGGAAAAAGAAAACATTTTTTTAGAATCTTAATACAAAAATCACAAAATAATCGGCAAAAATACCAAACATGTCACACGTAATAATAGCGCGCGCCCTGCAACCGCCACGAACGAATGTTACTATCCATCGGCGATGCTTTACAGGTGACCAAAGCCGAGAGCCGATCGAAGCCGATCCCGGAGGGGGGAGGGGGGCGTCCCCTTCCACTACTTCTAATAACAATCGATCGCTAGTTCCTATGTAAGTGGGAGGATCCTCGGCAGAGCCCCACCCCCGGGTGATGTCACTTTTCAGCTCTCTGCTCCGGGGGGGGGGGGGGGCAGCGCTGAACCTCCACCTGAAAAGTGAAACAAAAGTCACCTTCTCTTCAGAGGGGAAACAAAAAAAAATTGCATCCTGTAAGGTGGAGATAAGCGCCGTGTGAGGGCCGCGCCGCGCATCGCCGCGCCCCCCGGGGACTCGCTCATCGACTTCCTGAGGAACATCAAACAATCGCTTCAAAATGTCTTCAGAAAAGAGAGACGAGTGCCAAGAATTGTAAACGCCGACTTCACCGGAGAGATCGACTTAAAGCCGAGCGCCAAAAACACGCCAAAGAAAACCCACAATCACCTTCCCATTAAAGAAATCCAGGGAGCCGGGCCCCCAGCCGGGCCCCCAGCCGTGCCCCACCCAGCGGAGGAGAAGGGGGCGGATCTCTCGCCGGGACGAGAGAATCACCAATTGAGCTACAAAAGATTAATACACCAGTTATTTGGATCCCCCCCAAAATGCTCACATCTAAAGCACTTTATTTCAATACAAAACAGAAAGAATCAGTTACACAATTTAAGGAACCTGTGTGGACCTCGTAGTTTCTTTTATTTTGCTCCAGCTACTCCTCAGATCCGCCCCCGCCCCATTCCTCACATCTACCCGTCCTAACATCAACGACGATGCCAGATTATAAACCACTTTTATATGCGAGTGATTATTGCAATCATCTACACCTCCACCATTGTTAACAGTGAACAGCGATGCACTTTTATTTGTGATACCCATCGATTGTAACCAATGTGTTTTTTTTTTTCAACGTCTCATTCTCTGACTGAGTTTTTTCTGTTTTGTATTAATAAAATTTTTTTTCCCTTTTCCGAGCCCTTTGGGGTAAAATAAAACCCGTTCCTTTTTAAAGGAAAAGGGAAAACTTTTTGTCTTTCTCCTTCGTACACCCCTGCCCCCTTATAGGGTTTCCCCACCCGGCCCGTTTTTCCCCGGGTCTTACACCCCGGCCCCCATTAAGGCCCAACCCCCCGGGGGGAGTTTCCCTTTCTTACACCCCGCGTCCATTATGGGGTTCCCCAACCCCACCCCCGGGATTCCTTTTCACCCCTTGCCCGGGGGGGCCCACCCCCCTGTGCATTTCCCCCGGGGTTGAACCCCCGCTCCATTATGGGGGTCCCACCTCCCGTCCCGGCCCGGGGCTGTCACCCGCTTCCCCATAAAATTTCCCACCCTTTTGCCGAGTTCCCCGGGTCCCGTCACCGGGCCTTAAGGGGGGCCCAAAACCCACCGCGAACCGGGCACCCCCCTTCCCTTTAAAAATTCCACCACCCCGTCCGGCCCCCTGTCACCCGCGTGGTAGGGGGGTCCCCTCCCGGCAGTTCCCGGGCTGTAAAAAAACCCCTTTTCCCATTAGAGGGGTTTTACCATCCCGGCCATTCCCCCCCCTTCTTAACCCCGGCCATTTACCCCCCCTCCCTTCCATTTCCCTTTCCCCCCTTTTGGCCCATTATGGGGGGTTCCACCACCCTGTGCCAGTTCCCGGGCGGTAACCCCGGCCCTTTATGGGGTTTTACCCCCCCTGTCCGAGTTTCCCGGTTTTAACCACCCTTCCCATTATGAGGGGTTCCCACCCCCTTCGAGCCCCCTTGTACACCCCTTGCCCCTATGGGGGGGTTCTCACCATCCCTGTGCTATTTTCCCGGGTTTTGCCCAAAAACCCGTTCCCTTAGAGGGGCCCCACCACCGTGGAGTTCCCGGTCGTAACCCCTGTGCCCATTATACCCCAACCCCTGGCCATTCCCATTCACCCGGTGGCCCTTTATGGGGGTTCCCCCATCTGTGCCCGAGTTCCCGGGTCTGACACCCGCTTCCCTAATGAGGGTTCCCCCTCCCTGTCCGATTCCCCGGGTCTGTAAACCCCTGTGCCCCTTAAGGGGGGGTTCCCCCCACCCGGGCGATTTTCCCGGGCTGTACCCCCCGCGCCCCCCCTTAGGGGGGTTCCCACCATCCCGTGCTGATTCCCCGGGTTTCGTAAAACCCCGCTGCCATTATGGGGGGTTTCCACCATCCCTTGCGGCCCCCGGTCTGTACACCCCTGTGCCCTTATGGGGGGTTCCCCCACCCGTGCTGAGTTCCCGGTCTGTACACCCGCTGTGCCCATTATGAGGGTTTCCCCACCACCCTTTGCTGAGCCCCGGGTCTTACACCCCGTCCCTTTATGAGGGTTCCCACCTCCTGTGCGACCCCGGGTCTGAAACCCGCTGTCCCCTTATGGGGTTCCCCCCACCCCGGCGATTCCCCGGGCCCTGACCCCCGCTGTCCCCAAAATGAGGGGTTCCCCCACCCGGCGGACTGGTACACCCGCTGTGCCCATTAAGAGGGGTTCCCACCATCCCTGTGCTGAGTGCCCAGGTCTGTACACCCGCGCTGTGCCCATTATGAGGTTTCCCACCATCCCTGTGCTGAGTGCCCGGGTCTGTACACCCGCTTTGCCCATTATGAGGGTTTCCCACCATCCCTGTACTGAGTTCCCAGGTCTGTACACCCGCTGTGCCCATTAGAGGTTCCCACCATCCCTGTCTGAGTTCCCGGGTCTGTACACCCCTGTGCCCATTATGAGGTTTCCCACCATCCCTGTGCTGAGTTCCGGGTCTGTACACCCGCTGTCCCCATTATGAGGGGTTCCCACCATCCCTGTGCTGAGTCCCGGGTCTGTACACCCGCTGTGCCCATTATGAGGGGTTCCCACCCTCCCTGTGCTGAGTTCCCGGGTCTGTAACACCCGCTGTGCCCATTATGAGGGTTCCCACCATCCCTGTGCTGAGTTCCCGGGTCTGTACACCTGCTGTGCCCATTAGGAGGGGTTCCCACCATCCCTGTGCTGAGTTCCCGGTCTGTACACCCGCTGTGCCCATTATGAGGGGTTCCACCATCCCTGTGCTGAGTTCCCGGTCTGTACACCCGCTGTGCCCATTATGAGGGGTTCCCACCATCCTGTGCTGAGTTCCCGGGTCTGTACACCCCTGTGCCCATTATGAGGGGTTCCCACCATCCCTGTGCCGAGTTCCCGGGTCTGTACACCCGCTGTGCCCATTATGAGGGGTTCCCACCATCCCTGTCCTGAGTTCCCGGGTCTGTACACCCGCTGTGCCCATTATGAGGGGTTCCCACCATCCCTGTGCTGAGTTCCCGGGTCTGTAAACCCGCTGTGCCCATTATGAGGGGTTCCCACCATCCCTGTGCTGAGTTCCCGGTCTGTACACCCGCTCTGCCCATTATGAGGGGTTCCCACCATCCCTGTGCTGAGTTCCCGGGTCTGTACACACCCGCTGTGCCCATTATGAGGGGTTCCCACCATCCCTGTGCTGAGTTCCCGGGTCTGTACACCCGCTGTGCCCATTATGAGGGGTTTCCCACCATCCCTGTGCTGAGTTCCCGGTCTGTACACCCGCTGTGCCCATTATGAGGGGTTCCCACCATCCCTGTCTGAGTTCCCGGGTCTGTACACCCCTGTGCCCATTATGAGGGGTTCCCACCATCCCTGTGCCGAGTTCCCGGTCTGTACACCTGCTGTGCCATTATGAGGGGTTCCCACCATCCCTGTGCTGATTCCCGGGTCTGTACACCCCGCTGTGCCCATTATGAGGGGTTCCCACCAGCCCTGTGCCGAGTTCCGGGTCTGTACACCCGCTGTGCCCATTATGAGGGGTTCCCACCATCCCTGTGCTGAGTTCCCGGGTCTGTACACCCGCTGTGCCCATTATGAGGGGCTTCCCACCATCCCTGTGCTGAGTTCCCGGGTCTGTACACCCCTGTGCCCATTATGAGGGGTTCCCACCATCCCTGTGCTGAGTTCCCGGTCTGTACACCCGCTGTGCCCATTATGAGGGGTTCCCACCACCCTGTGCTGAGTTCCCGGGTCTGTACACCCCTGTGCCCATTATGAGGGGTTCCCACCACCCCTGTGCTGAGTTCCCGGGTCTGTACACCCGCTGTGCCCATTATGAGGGGGTTCCCACCATCCCTGTGCTGAGTTCCTCGGGTCTGTACACCCGCTGTGCCCATTATGAGGGTTCCCACCATCCCTGTGCTGAGTTCCCGGGTCTGTACACCCGCTGTGCCCATTATGAGGTTTTCCCACCATCCCTGTGCTGAGTTCCCCGGTCTGTACACCCGCTGTGCCCATTATGAGGGGTTCCCACCATCCCTGTGCTGATTCCCGGGTCTGTACACCCGCTGTGCCCATTATGAGGTTCCCACCATCCCTGTGCTGAGTTCCCGGTCTGTACACCCGCTGTGCCCATTATGAGGGTTCCCACCATCCCTGTGCTGAGTTCCCGGTCTGTACACCCGCTGTGCCCATTATGAGGGTTCCCACCATCCCTGTGCTGAGTTCCGGGTCTGTACACCCGCTGTGCCCATTATGAGGGTTCCCACCATCCCTGTGCTGATTCCCGGGTCTGTACACCCCTGTGCCCATTATGAGGGGTTCCCACCATCCCTGTGCTGAGTTCCCGGGTCTGTACACCCGCTGTGCCCATTATGGGTTCCCACCATCCCTGTGCTGAGTTTTCCCGGGTCTGTACACCCGCTGTGCCCATTATGAGGGGTTCCCACCATCCCTGTGCTGAGTTCCCGGGTCTGTACACCTGCTGTGCCCATTATGAGGGGGTTCCCACCATCCCTGTGCTGAGTTCCCGGGTCTGTACACCCGCTGTGCCCATTATGAGGGGTTCCCACCATCCCTGTGCTGAGTTCCCGGTCTGTACACCCGCTGTGCCCATTATGAGGGGTTTCCCACCATCCCTGTGCTGAGTTCCCGGGTCTGTACACCCCTGTGCCCATTATGAGGGGTTCCCACCATCCCTGTGCTGAGTTCCCGGTCTGTACACCCGCTGTGCCCATTATGAGGGGTTCCCACCATCCCTGTGCTGAGTTCCCGGGTCTGTACACCCGCTGTGCCATTATGAGGGGTTCCCACCATCCCCTGTGCTGAGTTCCCAGGTCTGTACACCCGCTGTGCCCATTATGAGGGGTTCCCACCATCCCTGTGCTGAGTTCCCGGGTCTGTACACCCGCTGTGCCCATTATGAGGGGTTCCCACCATCCCTGTGCTGAGTTCCCGGGTCTGTACACCCGCTGTGCCCATTATGAGGGTTCCCACCATCCCTGTGCTGAGTTCCCGGGTCTGTACACCCGCTGTGCCCATTATGAGGGTTCCCACCATCCCTGTGCGATGTTCCCGGGTCTGTACACCCGCTGTGCCCATTATGAGGGGTTCCCACCATCCTGTGCTGAGTTCCCGGGTCTGTACACCCGCTGTGCCCATTATGAGGGGTTCCCACCATCCCTGTGCTGAGTTCCCGGGTCTGTACACCCGCTGTGCCCATTATGAGGGGTTCCCCATCCCTGTGCTGAGTTCCCGGTCTGTACACCCGCTGTGCCCATTATGAGGGGTTCCCACCATCCCTGTGCTGAGTTCCCGGTCTGTACACCCGCTGTGCCCATTATGAGGGGTTCCCACCATCCCTGTGCTGAGTTCCCGGGTCTGTACACCCGCTGTGCCCATTATGAGGGTTCCCACCATCCCTGTGCTGAGTTCCCGGGTCTGTACACCCGCTGTGCCCATTATGAGGGGTTCCCACCATCCCTGTGCTGAGTTCCAGGGTCTGTACACCCGCTGTGCCCATTATGAGGGGTTCCCACCATCCCTGTGCTGAGTTCCCGGGTCTGTACACCCCTGTGCCCATTATGAGGGGTTCCCACCATCCCTGTGCTGAGTTCCCGGTCTGTACACCCGCTGTGCCCATTATGAGGGGTTCCCACCATCCCTGTGCTGAGTTCCCGGTCTGTACACCCGCTGTGCCCATTATGAGGGGTTCCCACCATCCCTTGCTGAGTTCCCGGGTCTGTACACCCGCTGTGCCCATTATGAGGGGTTCCCACCATCCCTGTGCTGAGTTCCCGGGTCTGTACACCCGCTGTGGCCCATTATGAGGGGTTCCCACCATCCCTGTGCTGAGTTCCCGGGTCTGTACACCCCTGTGCCCATTATGAGGGGTTCCCACCATCCCTGTGCTGAGTCCCGGGTCTGTACACCCGCTGTGCCCATTATGAGGGGTTCCCACCATCCCTGTGCTGAGTTCCCAGGTCTGTACACCCGCTGTGCCCATTATGAGGGGTTCCCACCATCCCTGTGCTGAGTTCCCGGGTCTGTACACCCGCTGTGCCCATTATGAGGGGTTCCCACCATCCCTGTGCTGAGTTCCTGGTCTGTACACCCGCTGTGCCCATTATGAGGGGTCCCACCATCCCTGTGCTGAGTTCCCGGGTCTGTACACCCGCTGTGCCCATTATGAGGGGTTCCCACCATCCCTGTGCTGAGTTCCCGGGTCTGTACACCCGCTGTGCCCATTATGAGGGTTCCCACCATCCCTGTGCTGAGTTCCCGGGTCTGTACACCCGCTGTGCCCATTATGAGGGGTTCCCACCATCCCTGTGCTGAGTTCCCGGGTCTGTACACCCCGCTGTGCCCATTATGAGGGGTTCCCACCATCCCTGTGCTGAGTTCCCGGGTCTGTACACACCCGCTGTGCCCATTATGAGGGGTTCCCACCATCCTGTGCCGAGTTCCCGGGTCTGTACACCCGCTGTGCCATTATGAGGGGTTCCCACCATCCCTGTGCTGAGTTCCCGGGTCTGTACACCCGCTGTGCCCATTATGAGGGGTTCCCACCATCCCTGTGCTGAGTTCCCGGGTCTGTACACCCGCTGTGCCCATTATGAGGGGTTCCCACCATCCCTGTGCTGAGTTCCCGGTCTGTACACCCGCTGTGCCCATTATGAGGGGTTCCCACCATCCCTGTGCTGAGTTCCCGGGTCTGTACACCCGCTGTGCCCATTATGAGGGGTTCCCACCATCCCTGTGCTGAGTTCCCGGGTCTGTACACCCGCTGTGCCCATTATGAGGGGTTCCCACCATCCCTGTGCTGAGTTCCCGGGTCTGTACACCCGCTGTGCCCATTATGAGGGGTTCCCACCATCCCTGTGCTGAGTTCCCGGGTCTGTACACCCGCTGTGCCCATTATGAGGGGTTCCCACCATCCCTGTGCTGAGTTCCCGGGTCTGTACACCCGCTGTGCCCATTATGAGGGGTTCCCACCATCCCTGTGCTGAGTTCCCGGGTCTGTACACCCGCTGTGCCCATTATGAGGGGTTCCCACCATCCCTGTGCTGAGTTCCCGGGTCTGTACACCGCTGTGCCCATTATGATGGGGTTCCCACCATCCCTGTGCTGAGTTCCCGGGTCTGTACACCCGCTGTGCCCATTATGAGGGGTTCCCACCATCCCTGTGCTGAGTTCCCGGGTCTGTACACCCGCTGTGCCCATTATGAGGGGTTCCCACCATCCCTGTGCTGAGTTCCCGGGTCTGTACACCCGCTGTGCCCATTATGAGGGGTTCCCACCATCCCTGTGCTGAGTTCCCGGGTCTGTACACCCGCTGTGCCCATTATGAGGGGTTCCCACCATCCTGTGCTGAGTTCCCGGGTCTGTACACCCGCTGTGCCCATTATGAGGGGTTCCCACCATCCCTGTGCTGAGTTCCCGGGTCTGTACACCCGCTGTGCCCATTATGAGGGGTTCCCACCATCCCTGTGCTGAGTTCCCGGGTCTGTACACCCGCTGTGCCCATTATGAGGGTTCCCACCATCCCTGTGCTGAGTTCCCGGGTCTGTACACCCGCTGTGCCCATTATGAGGGGTTCCCACCATCCCTGTGCTGAGTTCCCGGGTCTGTACACCCGCTGTGCCCATTATGAGGGTTCCCACCATCCCTGTGCTGAGTTCCCGGGTCTGTACACCCGCTGTGCCCATTATGAGGGGTTCCCACCATCCCTGTGCTGAGTTCCCGGGTCTGTACACCCGCTGTGCCCATTATGAGGGGTTCCCACCATCCCTGTGCTGAGTTCCCGGGTCTGTACACCCGCTGTGCCCATTATGAGGGGTTCCCACCATCCCTGTGCTGAGTTCCCGGGTCTGTACACCCGCTGTGCCCATTATGAGGGGTTCCCACCATCCCTGTGCTGAGTTCCCGGGTCTGTACACCCGCTGTGCCCATTATGAGGGGTTCCCACCATCCCTGTGCTGAGTTCCCGGGTCTGTACACCCGCTGTGCCCATTATGAGGGGTTCCCCACCATCCCTGTGCTGAGTTCCCGGGTCTGTACACCCGCTGTGCCCATTATGAGGGGTTCCCACCATCCCTGTGCTGAGTTCCTGGGTCTGTACACCCGCTGTGCCCATTATGAGGGGTTCCCACCATCCCTGTGCTGAGTTCCCGGGTCTGTACACCCGCTGTGCCCATTATGAGGGGTTCCCACCATCCCTGTGCTGAGTTCCCGGTCTGTACACCCGCTGTGCCCATTATGAGGGGTTCCCACCATCCCTGTGCTGAGTTCCCGGGTCTGTACACCCCGCTGTGCCCATTATGAGGGGTTCCCACCATCCCTGTGCTGAGTTCCCGGGTCTGTACACCCGCTGTGCCCATTATGAGGGGTTCCCACCATCCCTGTGCTGAGTTCCCGGGTCTGTACACCCGCTGTGCCCATTATGAGGGGTTCCACCATCCCTGTGCTGAGTTCCCGGGTCTGTACACCCACAGTGCCCATTATGAGGGGTTCCCACCATCCCTGTGCTGAGTTCCCGGTCTGTACACCCGCTGTGCCCATTATGAGGGGTTCCCACCATCCCTGTGCTGAGTTCCCGGGTCTGTACACCCGCTGTGCCCATTATGAGGGGTTCCCACCATCCCTGTGCTGAGTTCCCGGGTCTGTACACCCGCTGTGCCCATTATGAGGGGTTCCCACCATCCCTGTGCTGAGTTCCCGGGTCTGTACACCCGCTGTGCCCATTATGAGGGGTTCCCCCACCATCCCTGTGCTGAGTTCCCGGGTCTGTACACCCGCTGTGCCCATTATGAGGGGTTCCCACCATCCCTGTGCTGAGTTCCCAGGGTCTGTACACCCGCTGTGCCCATTATGAGGGGTTCCCACCATCCCTGTGCTGAGTTCCCGGGTCTGTACACCGCTGTGCCCATTATGAGGGGTTCCCACCATCCCTGTGCCGAGTTCCCGGTCTGTACACCTGCTGTGCCCATTATGAGGGTTCCCACCATCCCTGTGCTGAGTTCCCGGGTCTGTACACCCGCTGTGCCCATTATGAGGGGTTCCCACCATCCCTGTGCTGAGTTCCCGGGTCTGTACACCCCGCTGTGCCCATTATGAGGGGTTCCCACCATCCCTGTGCTGAGTTCCCGGGTCTGTACACCCGCTGTGCCCATTATGAGGGGTTCCCACCATCCCTGTGCTGAGTTCCCGGGTCTGTACACCCGCTGTGCCCATTATGAGGGGTTCCCACCATCCCTGTGCTGAGTTCCCGGGTCTGTACACCCGCTGTGCCCATTATGAGGGGTTCCCACCATCCCTGTGCTGAGTTCCCGGGTCTGTACACCCGCTGTGCCCATTATGAGGGGTTCCCACCATCCCTGTGCTGAGTTCCCGGGTCTGTACACCCGCGGTGCCCATTATGAGGGTTCCCACCATCCCTGTGCTGAGTTCCCGGGTCTGTACACCCGCTGTGCCCATTATGAGGGGTTCCCACCATCCCTGTGCTGAGTTCCCGGGTCTGTACACCCCGCTGTGCCCATTATGAGGGGTTCCCACCATCCCTGTGCTGAGTTCCCGGGTCTGTACACCCGCTGTGCCCATTATGAGGGGTTCCCACCATCCCTGTGCTGAGTTCCCCGGTCTGTACACCCGCTGTGCCCATTATGAGGGGTTCCCACCATCCCTGTGCTGAGTTCCCGGGTCTGTACACCCGCTGTGCCCATTATGAGGGGTTCCCACCATCCCTGTGCTGAGTTCCCGGGTCTGTACACCCCGCTGTGCCCATTATGAGGGGTTCCCACCATCCCTGTGCTGAGTTCCCGGGTCTGTACACCCGCTGTGCCCATTATGAGGGGTTCCCACCATCCCTGTGCTGAGTTCCCGGGTCTGTACACCCGCTGTGCCCATTATGAGGGGTTCCCACCATCCCTGTGCTGAGTTCCCGGTCTGTACACCCGCTGTGCCCATTATGAGGGGTTCCCACCATCCCTGTGCTGAGTTCCCGGGTCTGTACACCCGCTGTGCCCATTATGAGGGTTCCCACCATCCCTGTGCTGAGTTCCCGGGTCTGTACACCCGCTGTGCCCATTATGAGGGGTTCCCACCAGCCCTGTGCTGAGTTCCCGGGTCTGTACACCCGCTGTGCCCCTTATGAGGGGTTCCCACCATCCCTGTGCTGAGTTCCCGGGTCTGTACACCCGCTGTGCCCATTATGAGGGGTTCCCACCATCCCTGTGCTGAGTTCCCGGGTCTGTACACCCGCTGTGCCCATTATGAGGGGTTCCCACCATCCCTGTGCTGAGTTCCCGGGTCTGTACACCCGCTGTGCCCATTATGAGGGGTTCC
>CM053028.1:182973859-182991850 GCA_028564925.1 Lithobates sylvaticus
CGGGAAGGGGAGGCGGGAGGGGAGGCCCCCCCCCCACCCGCCACCCTCCGGTGCTTCTTCTTCCATCGGTGAGTCGGACACAGGATCCGCCGCCCCCGGATGATCACTATAGAGATTTCCGGCGGACCAGAAGGTCGCCGGAGTCTCTATGATCGTTCGGAGGCCGGGCGCGATGTGATGACGTCACGCCCGGCCTCTGCATTCAAATAACGGCGCAGCCTCCGTTTTTTTTTTTTTTTTTTAATTTTAGGCTTCCCAACCTAGAGGTGAGATCTTATTGACCCCCATATCTCACTGTTAATAAGTCCGATCGTGTCATATTCCTATTACAAGGGATGGTTTACATTCCTTGTAATAGGAATAAAAGTAATCAACTTTTTTTATTTTATTTTTTTTAAACTGTCAAATTTAAAAATAAAAGTCAAATTAAAAATAATAAAAAACTTTTTTAAAGCGCCCCTGTCCCCTTGAGCTTGTACGCAGAAGTGAACGCACACGTAAGCCCCGCCCACATATGAAAACCACACATGTGAGGTATCGCCGTGAACGTTAGAGCGAGAGCAATAATTCTAGCCGTAGACCTCCTCTGTAACTCAAAACATGTAACCAGTAAAAAATGATTAAAGCGTCGCCTATGGGAATTTTTAAATACCAAAGTTTGGCGCCATTCCACGAGCGCAGGCAATTTTGAAGCGTGACATGTTGGGTATCTATTTACTCGGCGTATCTTCATCTTTCACATTATGCAAAAAAATATTGGGCTAACTTTACTGTTTTGTTTTTTGTTTTTTAAGCATGAAATTGTTTTTTTTCTGAAAAAAACGTGTTCGAAAAATTGCTGCGCAAATACCGTGCGAGATAAAAAGTTGCAACGAGCGCCATTGTATTCTCTAGGGTCTTTGCTACAAAAAAACATATAAAATGTTTGGGGGTTCTATGTAATTTTCGAGGAAAAAAAATTATGAATTTTACATGTAGGAGAGAAATGTCAGAATTGGCCCGGATGGGAAGTGGTTAAAGAGGTCCTGTCATGCTTTTTTTTTTTCTATTACAAAAAATATACTGTAGGCCTAGTGTGCGTATACACAGCCAACACCCCTAAGGGAGGCTTCAATGGAGAGACACAGAGAGATGGATGCAATTCAAAATTAGAGTAGATTTTATTTGGGGCAATGAGCCCCTAAAATTCACAGATTAGAATATACAGATATCGGGTCAGACAGAGCGTACATAAAGCAGATACAATCTCACCATATTGTACATATAATGAATCTACAAGATAACTTGCAATACAAATGTGGTCTAGGAAAACGCCGACACGTTTCCGACTTTGGTCCTTTTTCAAAGGCAGTTTAACCGCTTCCCGACCGCGCTATAGTCAAAAGACGGCTACAGTGCGGTCGGCTTATCCTGAGTGGACGTCCTCCCAGAAACTTGCTCCGGCCCTCCCCCGTGGTGGGCGCGCTCATTCGACTGTACATCCGTGAGCCTGCCGGTGTCCCCAAGGAACGCTTGCGTCATCACGGGATCGACGGTAAAAAGCCGCTTGATAGTCTGGCCGGTTATGTACCACCGTGATCGCTGACCTGTCCAAATGACTGCCACCGGGGACTGTCGCAACTGTGCTGCATGCCACCGGGGGACAGTGCAACGCTCCTGCCACCCACGTGGCGCACGCCTCAGGCCAGCCGACAGAGTGCAACACTGTGCAACCACTGTGCAACCGGACGTCTGGCTGTGCCCTCGCACGCGTGGTGCCAACGCTCTGCCACCGACTGATGCAACGCTCTTGGGCGCGGACACACTGGTGCAACGGCCTCTGCCACCACTGTGCGAAGCGCCCTGCCACCACTGCGGGTGTCAACCACTGTGCAAACCCATCTGTCCCCACTGTGGCCACCACTGTTGGCAGACCCTCAGGTCCACCACTGTTGCAACCCGTCTGCCGGAGCCCGGAGCTGTGGGGGGTGCAACCCTCTGCCACCGGACAGTGTAGTGCGAACCCTCTGTCCGGACCACTGTGCGCAAAACCCTCTGCCACCCGCGTCATGGGGTGCCCGGACCGACTGGTGGCAAACGCTCGGCATCCCCGCGACTGTGCAAAGCCACTGTGGAGCAACGCTCTGCCAGCCACTGTGACAAACGCAGGCTGGGTCTGTCCACCACTGTGGAACAACGCTCCTGCCACCACTGTGCAGGACACTGTGCGAACCACTGGTGCAGACGCGTCCAGGGGGCCGGGGGCCCACTGTGCAACGCTCTGCCGACGCACTGTAGCAGACGCTCTGCCACCACCTGTGCAACGGGCTGGCTGCCACCGGGACGTGTTGCAACGCTCTGCCACCACTGGTGCCAAAACCACTGTGCAAGGCCCTCGCTGCCACCGACTGTGGCCCACCACCGAGTGCACCCTCGTGCCACCGGACTGTTGCAACCCTCTTGCCAGACACTGAGGCAGACCCTCTGCCACCACAGCGTGTTGGCAAAACGCCCTGCTGCACCATGCGTAACAAGCCGGGCTCCGAGGCCAACCGGGCATCTGCCACCACTGGTTGCAACGCTCTGTCCACCCGGCATGTGCAACGCTCATTGGCCACCACTGGTGGCAACGCTCTGGGCCCCACTGCGCAAGCGCACTGGCCCTCCGACTGTGCCAGCCACTGTGCAAGCGCTCTGCTGCCACCACGTGTGTGCAACGCTCTGCGCACCACTGTGCCACTAAAAATTGTTAGGATGAGGATAACAAAGAATTTTTATTTATTTTTTTTATCGGGATATGTTCAGTATATTTCGATTTATAGGCGCAAAAATTAAAAAAACCCAGCGGTGATTAAGAGGGTTACCACCAAAAGAAAGCTCTAATAGGAGTGGGAAAAAGAAAGAGCCGGACACAAGAATTTGAATTTGGGTACGATCTGTTGCATGACATTTGGAGTAAATTGGTTCATGTCAAAGTGTGATAGAGCAAACGTGAAGAGCTGAAAACTGGTCCTGGTTAGGAATGGGGTTTAAGTGCCGCGGGGGTGGGTAAGTGGTGATGGGGGTTTAAGTAACCTGCGGATTCAGGTTCAACATCTATAAATAAGTGAGATAAGATAGACATTATGTAAAAAAATGATGAAACAGTTAATACTGTCAGGTTGGTTGAGTATCAGTTGCTGAGTGACATCTAGGAGGCAGTAGAGAAGAATTGGTAATGCAGGTGGAAACCCTCTGAGGATTCTACGGGAAGGATTGCGTGTAAGCGAAAAGCCGAGTTTTTAAATGTTCCTCTTTCTTTTATTGGGCAGGCTGCTGAGGGGTATATTAGTGGACATGAAAGTGAATAGCTGACGTGTTCGGGAGGTAAATGCATGCCGGAGCATCGCCGGCCCATTTCAAGACACCTAAGAACTTTCATACAAGTGGCCAAATAAAGATATTTTCCCGTCCGTCATTAATGCGATGCCGAGACAGTCCGACCAGGCACAGAAAAATGGCCTCATGAACATTCACCTTGTCAATACGATCCAGCCAGCCCACACAGGAACCTTAACTGGGGGAATTAACTAGTGCCAATATACTTTCCCAGGACCCCCCTTCCCCCTCCGCCGCTCCCGGCCCCGCCCCGGCCCGGAAGTCTCGTCTGGCACAGGGGACGCGCCAGAACTGAAACGATTATACAATTATATGGATGAGGCGAGAGCTGAACCCCCTCTGAATAGTGGGGTGCTGTAGGCTCATCATAAGATCGGGGGGTGGGGGGTTAGTGAGGGGCATTGCCATCCTGAGAAGAACCAGTTTTTCTGGCTGTCCGTTGCCCCATCCAATGGCTTCTATACAATTTTGGAATGGCCTGAGCGGGAAGAAGGATGGGGATTGGGAAGCTCTGAATACCCGCCCACTTCGGATGGTGCCTAATCTGTGGACGTTCCCTGGGTTGTGTATTTTGTGGATACAGAAGCAGGGCCAGGCGCCTGGCATTGCTTTTGTGGGGAACATGGAGGTTCGGAGATTGGGATTTTAGTCCTCCCGATATATTAATCCCGATGCCGGGTATTCCCAGCCGGAAGGTGCCTCACTCCCGCTGGTTCAGTAATCCATGAGAAGGGAGAGCTCTGATCTCCTCATAAGTATTGGTGCCGGCAGTGCGGGGAGAAAATATTTCCTGCCTGGGGGGGGGGAAAAGGCACACGAGGCTCCCGCCTTCTTATTGCCCCCCCAGGACTTTGTTATGGAGGAATAAAAACCCAATAAATTGAACGAGACGAACCTCAGCATGGAGCTCCGGGGTTATCACTAAAAGGAGTCACTCCCACCTATGGAGCCGGAGGCATGGGGAGGAGAATAAACACCGTAGAGTTTACTCCCGTGGGGAGGAAAACGAAACGTCACCAAAGACCCCCCAGATATCCACATGCTGGATAAGGGGCGATTATCAGAACGACGGAGCGGCCAGGGGAAAACCTGGTCAGGACAACGGAAAACGGACCTCCAGAGATCCTCATGCCGGAGATTTACACGGCCATCGGGTCACTGGAGGAGGAAATGGTCAGAGAAATGGCAAACAAGCCACCGGAACCCTCTAGCTGGTTCTCATTACTGGCCAGCACTGCATTCTGGGTAAAGATGACACTCTGGATAAGTGTTATCATTCTGAAATACATCCTGCGCAGAGATGTTCTGACCAAGATATTAGGAGAACTACTGATGCTCCTGCAGCTGATGGAATTCTTTTATGTAGAGCTGGTCAGATCTGATTTCTGCTGGTCCAGCGTGGGGCTGGTCTTAGACAATACAGGCCGGCCCCCGCTTACAAATATTGTGGCAGAGATCTGGTCAGAATACTCTCCGGGGCTTGTCATAATACAGCCGGTGCTGCCTGCGATGCTGCTGGTGCTGCTCGTAATACTGCAGGCGCTGCTGGTAATATACTTCAAGTCGTTCAAACGATTCTCCACAACATCACGTGGGGACATCACCCCACCATCACGTGGGGACCTCACCCCACCATCACGTGGGGACCTCACCCCACCATCAATGGAGGACCTCACCCCACCATCAATTGAGGACCTCACCCCACCATCAATTGAGGACCTCACCCCACCATCATTTGAGGACATCACCCCACCATCAATTGAGGACATCACCCCACCATCAATTGGGGACCTCACCCCACCATCAATTAAGGACCTCACCCCACCATCAATTGAGGACCTCACCCCACCATCAATGGAGGACCTCACCCCACCATCAATGGAGGACCTCACCCCACCATTACGTGGGGACCTCACCCCACCATCAATTGAGGACATCACCCCACCATCAATGGAGGACATCACCCCACCATCACGTGGGGACATCACCCCACCATCAATGGAGGACCACACCCCACCATCAATGGAGGACATCACCCCACCATCATTTGAGGACCTCACCCCACCATCAATTGGGGACCTCACCCCACCATCAATTGAGGACCTCACCCCACCGTCAATTGAGGACCTCACCCCACCATCAATTGAGGACCTCACCCCACCATCAATGGAGGACCTCACCCCACCATCATTTGGGGACCTCACCCCACCATCAATGGAGGACCTCACCCCACCATCACATGAGGACCTCACCCCACCATCATTGGAGGACCTCACCCCACCATCAATGGAGGACCTCACCCCACCATCAATGGAGGACCTCACCCCACCATCAATTGAGGACCTCACCCCACCATCAATGGAGGACCTCACCCCACCATCACATGAGGACCTCACCCCACCATCAATTGAGGACCTCACCCCACCATCAATTGAGGACCTCACCCCACCATCAATTGAGGACCTCACCCCACCATCAATTGAGGACCTCACCCCACCATCTAGTGCTTCACCCCAGATAATTAATCTCAAGAAAAACAACAGCCTCAGGCGACCCAGTGCTATTCCCCGTCCTATCAACCCACGAAGGACGGATGGCCTCACCCCACCATGTGGTAACAACACACCACCAGTAGTACGTGTTTTGCCCTGGCTGATTGAGCTAAAGAAGAACAGCAGGCGACCCAGTGCTATTCCACGTCTTATCACCCCACGAAAGTCTGAAGACATCACCACACAGATTGGAAGCGGCACCCCACTTGCTTCACCCCAGATAATTAAGCTCAAGAAAAACAACAGCCTCAGGCGACCCAGTGCGATTCCCCGTCCTATCAACCCACGAAGGACGGATGGCATCGCCCCACCATTTGGTAACATCACGCCACCAGTACGTGTTTTGCCCTGGCTGATTGAGCTAAAGAAGAACAGCAAGCGACCCAGTGCTATTCCACATCTTATCACCCCACGAAAGTCTGAAGACATCACCACACAGATTGGAAGCGGCACCCCACTTGCTTCACCCCAGATAATTAAGCTCAAGAAAAACAACAGCCTCAGACGACCCAGTGCGATTCTCCATCCTATCAACCCACGAAAGACGAAAGGCGTCGCCCCACCATTTGGTAGCAGCACGCCACGTGTTTTAACCTGGGGATTTGAGCTCAAGAAGAACAGCAGGCGACCCAGTGCTATTTCCCATCTTATCACCCCACAAAAGGCTGAAGACATCACCACACAGATTGGCAGAGGCACCCCATTATCACGTGCTGAAGCCCCCCAGATAAATGAGCTCAGGACAAACAGCAGCCTCAGGCGACCCAGTGCTATTATACATCCTATCACTGCACAAGAGACGGATGATATGACCCCACCATGTGATAACAACAATCCACCATCAGTGGACGAAGTCAGTAGGGCACTGGACGGTGTCTCTGGGGCAGTGGACGGTGTCAATAGAACAGTAGATGATGTCAGTGGAGCAGAGGACAGTGTCAGTAGAGCAGTGGATGCTATTCTTAGGGCAATGATAGATGACAGTGTCAGCAGAGCACTGGACATGGTCAGGAAAGCAAGAGCATCAACAAGTCAAGACATCACAAGTAAAGAAAGCAGCAGGATTGCTTCATCCCAGATAATAAAGCTCAAGAAAAACAACAGCCTCAGGCGACCCAGTGCGATTCCCCGTCCTATCAACCCACGAAGGACGGATGGCATCGCCCCACCATTTGGTAACATCACGCCACCAGTACGTGTTTTGCCATGGCTGATTGAGCTAAAGAAAAACAGCAGGCGACCCAGTGCTATTCCACGTCTTATCACCCCACGAAAGACTGAAGACATCACCACACAGATTGGCAGCGGCACCCCACCATCACGTGCTGAAGCCCCCCAGATAAATGAGCTCAGGACAAACAGCAGCCTCAGGCAACCCAGTGCTATTATACATCCTATCACTGCACAAGAGACGGATGATATGACCCCACCATGTGATAACAACAATCCACCATCAGTGGACGGTGTCAGTAGGGCAGTGGACGGTGTCAGTATGGCAGAGGACGGTGTGTGGACAGAGGACAGTGTCAGTAGAGCAGTGGACGGTGTGTGGACAGAGGACGGTGTCAGTAGAGCAGTGGACGGTGTGTGGACAGAGGACGGTGTCAGTACAGCAGAGGACGGTGTGTGGACAGAGGACGGTGTCAGTAGAGCAGAGGACGGTGTGTGGACAGAGGACGGTGTCAGTAGAGCAGTGGACGGTGCCAGTAGAGCACTGGATGCTATGCTTATGACAATGGAGGGATTCAATATGATAGAAGACCGTGTCAGCAGAGCACTGGACATGGTCAGGAAAGCAAGAGAATCAACGAGTAAAGACATCACAAGTAAAGAAAGCAGCAGGATTGGGTGACCCACTGCTATTACCAGTACGGTAGAGGACAGAGTGGACAGAGCACTGGACATGGTAAGGAAAGCAAGACGGTGTCAGTAGAGCAGTGGTCGGTGTCAGTAAGGCAGAGGACACCGTGCAACTCAAAATAATCATAAAGGAGTCGCGCTACCTAAAAATGACAGTTCTAAACAACTCACTGTGGGGGGTGAAGGCAGAGGCGGCTCTTTTAATTAGGCAGTCGCCTAAGGCATGATTATCTTGAGTTGCACGGTGGGAAAGATAGAAAAAGAGAGAGAGAGAAAGAAAGAGAGCGAGAGAGAGAGGGGGTATAGAAAAAGAGCAAAACAGAGATAGAAAAAAAGGTATGGAGTTTACGGGAGATATGGAGGTACGGGGGGGCGGGGGGGGGGGTGTATGGAGTTACGGGAGGTATGGAGATACGGGAGATATGGAGGTACGGGGGGGGGGGGGGGGGTGTATGGAGTTACGGGAGGTATGGAGTATAGAGATACGGGAGATATGGAGGTACGGGGGTGGGGGGGGGTGTATGGAGTTACGGGAGGTATGGAGGTATAGAGATAGGGAGATATGGAGGTACGGGGGGGTGTATGGGTAACGGGAGGTATGGAGGTACGGGGGCGGGGGGGGTGTATGGAGTTACGGAGGTATGGAGATACGGGAGATATGGAGGTACGGGGGGGTGGGGGGGTATGGAGTTACGGGAGGTATAGAGATATGGGAGATATGGAGGTACGGGGGGGGGGGGGGGGGTGTAAGTGGGAGGTGGGGGGGGGGGGGTATAGAGATACGGGAGATATGGAGGTACGGGGGGGGGGGGGGGGGTGTATGGAGTTACGGAGGTATGGAGGTATAGAGATACGGAAGATATGGAGGTACGGGGGCGTGGGGGGGGTATGGAGGTACGGGAGATATGGAGGTAGGGGGGGGCCGGGAGATGGGGGGTACGGGGGGGGGGGGGGGGGGTGTATGGAGTTATGGGAGGTATGGAGGTAATTGTCCTACCGCTGGTGCAATGCCGGGAACTCCTCGGGTCAGCAGATCTGCAGCAGCAGAATGGAGGAGCGCTAGTCAGTGCGGAGACACCAACCCGATTCTCCAATCCACACATTCCAGGTGGAGGGGGATCCTCCTTGCTGGGTCATTGTAATCTGACATTAGGAGACTCCATTGCCTTCAGAATACACAGATCAGTGCTGCAGCCTATTACCTGCAGTACTGAGTGAGCGAAAATATACCAACAGGGCGGCCAAAGTCTTATATTAAACCACATTGGCCACACATAGTCCCTGCTGAACCGGCTAAATTTTGATCCATGTATGGTCAGCATAACCTCCAATGGACTATACTGGTTTATCCTGCTCAGCGGGGGCGGGCCTTATAGAATAGAGATCACATATGGGCAGCACAGCGGCTTAGTGTTGAGCCTTGCAGCACTGGGGTCCTTGGTTCAAATCCTAACCAGGACACCACACCTACATGGAGTTTGCATGTTCTCCCTGTGCTTGCGTGGGTTTCCTCCGGGTACTCCGGTTTCCTCCCACACTCCAAAGACATGCTACCTCGCGTTGGTGGTGCAGTGGTGAGCATAGCTGCCTTTCCCAGCAGCTGACCCGGGTTCGATTCCCGGCCAACGCAATTGCCAAGATGGCTGCCTCGCCTGCTAAGTGCTTTGAGTCCCCAGGGAGAAAAGAGCTATACAAATGAAACGCTGAGTATTTATTAGAGATGGAATAAAATTTTAACCAAAACAAATGAAGTGAATGTGTCGTATGTTTGCATGTATTTTCTTAAACACTTTTGAATAATATACTGTATTTCTTGCAGGGGGATCTGATTACATTGTATTCTCATTTTCAGCCAGTAGGTGGAGCACTCGGCTTATTTTCATGTATTTTCTAGGCTATCCTTATCAGCTTGGCAGAAAAAAAATGTTGGCTGTTTACTATAAACAGAGCGACAATTTTGAAAAAAATTCAATATTTTTACTTTTTGCTATAATAAATATCCCCCAAAAAATATAAAAAAAAAACATTTTTTTCCTCAGTTTAGGCCGATACGTATTCTTCTACATATTTTTGGTAAAAAAAATCGCAATAAGCGATTATTGATCGGTTTGCGCAGATCTCCGCCATTACTAATAAAAAAAAATTATTAAAAAAATGCTATAAAACTATCCCCTATCTTGAAAACGCTATAGTTTTATAGCATTTTTTAATAATAATTTTTTTTTAATAGTAATGGCGGCGATCAGCGATTTTTTTTTTTGTGACTGCGACATTATGGCGGACACATCGGACATTTTTGCCACATTTTTGGGACCATTGTCATTTTTTACAGCAATAAATGCTATTTAAATGCATTAATTCCTGTATAAATGACACTGGCAGTGAAGGGGTTAACCACAAGGGGGCAGTGTAGGGGTTAAGTGTGCCTAGGGGTGTTGTTTCTTACTGTGGGGGGGCGTGGCTGTCAGCTAGTGAATGCTGATCTCTGCTCCAATCACAGGGAGCAGAGATCGGCGTCACTAGTTGCTAGGCAGAACGGGGAGATGCTGTTTTATCTCGGCATCTCCCCCGTTCAGCATTCCCGTGAAACGATCGCGGAATAAGTCCCCGCGGCGATCGAGTCCGCGGGGACCCGCGATCGGACTCACGGGGTCCCGACCGACGCGTTGACCCAACACCCCCCTCTGACCGTCATGGGGAAAGCCATAGGGAAGTCCCCCATACGTCCCCCGAGGCATCAGAGGGGGGCGGGGTCCCAGGTGGCCCCGCCCTCACGTGATAAAAAGACCTTCCAAGACGCAGCGACGCCCACACAGCGGGAGCCCACATTGCGCAGCGGCCTAAGAAGAGACGCCGACGCCGTGGAAAAATGGCCTGGACGAGAAGACCAGCACAAGAAGAAGCGGATCTGAGAAGAAGATGGAAGAAGAAGATGGAAGAAGATGCTGGAAGGAGAAAAGAAGATGAAAAACACCGAAGGAATGAAGAAAGGAAGAAGAAGAAGACCAGAAGAAAGAAGATGAAAAGAAGATTTTAATAAAGGATTTCAAAGACCGTCTCCTGTCATTTTCACATGGGGTGCGGGATCGGGGGTCCCCCTTGTCAAAGGGGGCTTCCCTATTCTGATAAGCCCTCCCGCCCCGCATGACCCCCAAACCAATGGCCATGTTGTGGGAAGAGGCCCTTGTCTCTCATCAACCATGGGGACAAGGCTGCATTGAGGGGATCCACAGACCACCAAAGCACCCTCCCAATGTTAAGGGCATGTGGCCTGGTACGGTTTCAAGAGGAGAGAGGGGCGCTCCCACTTCTCGTCCCCCCTGCTTTTCCTGCGGCCTGCCAGTCTGCCGTGTTCGGGGATAAGGGTCTGGTATGGATTTTGAGGGGGACCCCACCACGCCAATTATTTTTTTTGGCCAGGGTTTCCCCTTAAAATCCATCCCAAGACCTGAAGGGTCTGGACAGGATATTTAGGGGGACCCCTATGTAATGTATTTGTAAAAATTTGAAGCAGCGTTCCCCTTAAATATCCCATAGACGACCTGAAGGGCCTGGTAATTAAAATTTGGGGGAACCCCCACGCTTTTTTTTTTTTAATCATGACTTTTTTTTTATCAATGACTTTCAAAGAATGACTGTATCCTCTGTATTACGGAGCCGGCAGATTTCAGTTAGCCGCAGATGCTGCCTAGATGACAACCAGGCCAGAAGGGTAAAGGTGGTTTAATGTGATACTGCAATGCTGTACTAACAGCACGCACACAACTACACTAATCCAGCAGAAATCACAGCAGATAATGTCACTGGACAACCGTCACTAACGCCGGAACACACAACATTGAGGCCGCCGGCGTGGCATGCCTTATATAGTGTGGGGCGTGTACTAAACCACCATGAGCCTAGAAATTGGCCACAGGCATCCTGCCTGTGGCCAATTATTGCTCACCTCGCCGCTGGCTTCTATGAATTGGCCAAGCATGCGGGGTCACAGTGCAATGCTTGGCCAATCATCATGCCAGCAATGCACTGGCGACTGGCGTCAGTGCATTGTGGGTACGCGTTCGCATCACATACGAAATTTTGATGCGAACCGACCCACATAGTTTCTGGGCTTCGACGAGCCGGTCGAACCGGTCCGATGTTGGGGTGAATCGAACTCCGGGGCCCATCCCTAATTGTTAGGGTAATATGAACAGGAGGGGATGTCCTCCTCATGTGCATAATAAAAGTATGTGTCTGAGTTTCATAATAAAGAAGTTTTCCAGTTTTTTGTAACTGAGCGAGTCTCGCCTGGTTCTTGGATTGCAATAATGAGTTGTAATATCTGAATATCTGAAGGTCCAGACTGGGGAAGCCGGTGTACTGGATGGACGCACCAATTCTGGGTGCCGGACGGTTCTGTGACAAGCAATAGTCACATAATTAAAATATATATATAATATATATATGTTATATATATAAATAAATATATATAATAACAGTAAAAACCTTGGTTTGAGAGCGTTTTGCAAGACAAGTTTTATTTAAATAATTATTTTGTCTTGATATAGCAAGTAGCTTCACGTCACAACTGAGTATAAAAAAGAAGAGAAGCAACCTCTAGAAGGCTATACTTTCACACTGAGGCGCTTTACAGGCGCTATATCGCTAAAAATATCGCCTGCAAAAGCGCCTCTCCTGTCACTGGAGGTGAAAGCCCCGAGTGTTTTTCCACGCTGCGCATTCACGACTGCGCTGGCAGAACGCACTAAAAAAAAAGTTTCTGCAAGCCGGTCATCGATTGCAGATTGCTAGCAGTGAGAGCGGCGCTTTGCGGGGGCCGTACACATAAGTGATAAACCCCTGTACATGGAAAGGACTTGTTGATACGTTATGAACATGGTAGGAGCCTGTATAGCCCTTATGTACACTGGGAGGTGCCCGTGATACTTGCGTACATGGCAAAAAGTCTGGATAACATGAGTAACAGGGATGCAGCCGCAGTGAAATTTAAGTACATGGTAGCCGAGTCAGCCCCACTTATGTACCGTGTGAGATCCAGTTGATACCCATGACAGTGGAGGATCCTGTGTTGTACTTATGTACATGGGAGTAGCCGAGATACAAAATGTACGTGGGAGGAGTCGTGATAGCTTATGTACATGGGAGGAGCCTGTGATACTGTATTACAAGGTAGGACACATGTGAAACATATGGAGGCATCCGAGTAGCCCTGTGAAAGCTTATGTTCCAATTGGAGGAGTCTGTGATACGTCCGTACACCGCCAGGAGTCCTGTCGATACTTATGAACACGGACGATCTGCGAAACTTCAAGTACTGGCTTTCAGAGCCGTGCTACTACTGCACGTGGGAGTCTAGCCGTTAATCACTAATGTACGTGCAGGATCCTGTTTAACTTGTGCAACGTGGGGAGAGCGGCCGGTGCGGAAAGGAGCAAGTGGATCACATAATGTACGTGAGGAGCCTGTGATACTTATGTACACTGGCGAGGAGCCGTGAAACTTTAGGTGGTACGATGGGAGGAGCCTGTGATACTTATGTACAAATGGAAGGATCCCTGTGATACTTATGTACATGGGAGGAGTCCTGTGATACTTATGTACATGGGAGGAGCCTGTGATACTTCTAAGTACGTGGGAGGAGCCTGTGATACTTATGTACATGGGAAGAGCCTGTGATCATTTATATACATGTGAGGAGCCTGTGATACTTCCTGTACATGGGAGGAGCCTAGTGATACTTATGTACACTGGAGGAGTCTGTGATACTTATGTACATGGGAGGAGCCTGTGATACGTTATGTACATGGGAGGAGTCTTGTGATTAGCTTAATTACATGGGAGGAGTCCTGTGATACTATTATGTACATGAGAGGAGCCTGTGATAGTTTTCTTATGTACATGGGAGGAGCCTGATGTATACTTATGTACATGGAGGAGCCTGTGATACTTATGTACATGGAAGGAAGCCCTGTGATTACTTCATGTAACCAATGGAGGAGTCTGTGATACTATATGTACATGGGAGGAGCCTGTGAATAGCTAGATTACATGGGAGGAGCCTTGTGAATACTTATGTACGTGAGGAGGAGCCTGTGATCACTTATGTAAATGGGAGGAGCCTGTGTACTTGTGAACGTGGGAGGATCAAGTGATACTTATGTAACGAGGTAGGAGCCTGTGATACTTATGTACTGGGAGGAGCCAGTGATACTTGAGTACGAGGGAAGGAGCCTGTTATACTGATTACATGGAGAGCCTGTGATACTAATGTACATGAGAGGAGTCTGTGATACATATGAACATGGGAGGAGCGCTATGATACAATATGTACGTGGGAGTAGCCTATGAGACTTAGTACGTGGGAGGAGCCTTGATACTTTAAATACGTGGGGAGTAGCCAGAGATACTTGTGAACGTATTGAATATATGTGATACTTATGTACACGGAGGAGTCTGTGATACTTATGTACCGAGGCCCTGTGATACTTGTGACAAGGGAGTAGCCTGGATACTGTGTACATGGAAGGATCCCCTGTGATACTTATTACATGGGAGGAGCCTGTGACTACTAAGTACACGGATGAGTCTGTATACTTTATGTACGGTGAGGAGTCGTGACTACTAATGTACAACGGGAGGATCTTGAGATACACTGTACATGGAGTAGTCTGTGACACTTATGTACAACGTGGGATCTGAGATAACTTTATACACTTGAGGAGTACTGTGATACTTTGTACATGGGAGGAGTCTGTGATACTTGTGTACATGGGAGGGAGCCCTGTGATACTTATGTACATGGGAGGAGTCTGTGATACTTATGTACAAGGGCGGAGCCGTGATACTATGACATGTAGGAGTCTGTGATACAAATGGTAACGTTGTCAGAGCCAGTGATACTATGTACGTGGGAGGAGTCCTGTGATACTTCTGTACATGGGATTTTTTTCATTTTTTTTATTTCTCCTAAATTTGCAAAGAATTTCATACAAACTTCTCATCAAGTTGTCATTATGGTGGATGTTTGTAGAAATTTTGAGGAAAATAATGAATTTGAATCCATTTTGGAATAAGGCTGTAGACATAACAAAATGTGGAAAAAGGTGAAGCAGCTGTGAAAACTTTCTGGATACACTGTATATTCTATGTACCCGACTCATTCACATGGGGAGGCCGTACTCTGGTAGGGAAACCTCCCTTATTGTATAATTAATATGTCCACCAACATCCCCCCCCAACCACCGCCAGGGTTGTGGGGAAGAGGGCCCTTGTCCTCATCAATTTCCTGGGGACAAGGTGCTTTTGCCAAGTGAGGGGTTCCCACCCTACCATGTTGAAGGTATGTGGACTAGATATGGCTTAGGGGGGTGGGGGGTAACTGCAAGCTTGGATTCAGTGTCTGGTATGAATTTTTAGGGGAGCACCCCCCCCCCCCCCTCTTGCATTTTTTTCTTTTTGTTTGCGGTACCTCCCTTCAAAATCATGCCCAAACTCCAAGGGCCCTGGTATGCAATTGGATGTGGGGGGGGGGAGGGGGCAGGAAAAACCCCCCCCCACACATTTTATTATAATTTTCTTGCTGGGGAGGGCTGCTGCAGAAATGACAATTTACAGAGAGAAATGTTTTCCAGCACACCAAATCCCTCGACAGGCAGGCCCTCAAAAATACATAGCAGAACCTCTGGGTAATGGGGGGGGGGGGGGGGGGGGGTCTGTTATAGCCACCAATGGCATCTGTCTGAGTCATTTTATTTTTTTTTTATTATTTTTTTTCCTTTGGAAATGTCGGAGATAAAACAGTCCCGGCTTCCCGGGTGGAAATGTGAATTATTTTTTAACATTTCTTTGCATTGTTAACATATTCCCAGGCGGCGCCCCCCCCCCCACATACTATTGTTTGACAACCCCCTTGCCTCTTAGTCCAGAAAATGGACCAGTTGTTTAAATTTGACAGATTCGGCATCAAACAGAAAAAGTTAATTTTTGTGACTTACAAAGTGGCGAAACAATTAGATTATATAGAGAATAAGATCCATCCCATGTAACACTAGGGGGGGAGGGGTGTGAAGATCTGGCCCCCCCCCCCCCATGTAATTGTCAGACAGCAGCGTGAGAAGACGCGCTTCTTCACACGTAGAGTGTCTCAGAGGATAATTGGAGGTCAATCGGTTCAAGGAAAGCGGGGTAGAGAACCAATGACGGTCAATGCCTTGAGAGAGCGGAAACCATGTTGGGGTCGGGTTCGGGGGGTAGATCTGGGAGCGTCATTAACCGAAATGTAAACACTCACCATACACACAATCTATTTATATAGAAATTCCACTTCGCAGATAAATTTCGTTCCGTAAACAGAAGAACGTCCCATTACAAACCATTTCCTGATGAAAGCCAGCCTCTCCACAGTACAGCAGAGCTCAGACCTCGCCTATGGAATTCCCATCTTGTCTCCCAGTCCCTCAGTCATTGTCACTACTAGCTATCCGCATTCACCTCCTTGTGGATAGAACTGCAACCCGTGACAGAGGCTTTGGAGGGGACTGAATGCTAGCCTCTTGTCTAACTGACTATGGGCCCTGGGGGAACCAGGAATACATGACTATATGGCATGGACCTGGAGGACCAGGATACATGACTATAAACATGGCCCTGTGAGGACCCCAATACATGACTATGGGCCCTGGGGACCAGGAATACATGACCTATATACATGCCCTGGAGGATACAGGATACATGACTATGGGCCCTGGGGAGACCAGGATACAGGACTATGGGCCCAGGGGGACCCGGATACATGACTATGGGCCCTGGGGGACCAGGATACAATGACTATGGGCCCTGGAGGCCCCAGATACAATGACATATGGGCCCTGAGAGGACCAGGATACATGACTATTGGGCCCTGGAGGGACCAGGTATACATGACTATTGGGCCCTGGACCAGGACCAGGAAATAACATGAACTATGGCCCCTGAGGACCAGGATACATGACTATGGCCGTGGCCCCTGGAGGACCAGGATACAAGACTATGGGCCCAGGCGGACCATGATACATGACTATGGGCCCTGGAGGAACATGATACATGACAATGGGCCCTGGGGACCCAGATACCTGACTATGGGCCCTGGAGGACACATGATACATGACTATGGGCCCTGAGGGACCAGGAGTACTATGAACTATGGTGCCCCGTAGGAAAACAGAATTACATGGACTCTGGCCCTACGAGGACCATGATACTGGACTATATACATGACCTGGAGGACCAGTATTAAATGACTATGGGCCCTGAGGACCAGGGCCCAAAACATGACCCTCTTGTCTACTGACATATGGTCCCTGGTACCATGATACATGACATATACAAGCCCTGGAGGACCCAGGATACCATGACTATGGACCCTGGAGGACCCAGGATACATAACTATGGGTCCCCTGGGGGACCACAGGATAAATGACTATGGGCCCTGGGAGGACCCCGTATACATGACCTATGGGCCCTGGAGGACCAGGATACACAGACAATGGGGCCCTGGAGGACCAGATACATGACTATGGGCCCTAAGGACCAGGAAACATGACTATGGGCCCTGGAGGACCAGGATAACATGACGAATGGGGCCCTGGAGGACCAGGATAACATGAAATAATGGGCCCTGGAGGACCAGGAAACATGACTATTGGCCCTGAGGACCAGGATACATGACTATGGGCCTCTTGGGACCAGGATACATGAACAAAGGGCCCTGGAGAACCAGGATACATGACTATGGGCCCTGGAGGACCAGGATACATGACTATGGAGCCCTGGGGACCCAGGGACCCATGACTAATGGCCCCTGGAGACCAGGATACATGACTATGGTCCCAGGGGGACCCCGGATAACATGACTAAGGGCCCTGGAGGAACCAGTATACATTATCTATGGGCCCATGTGGGCACCAGGCTACATGACTATGGGCCCTGGGGACCAGGTACATGAACTATGGGCCCTGGAGGACCAGGATACATGACTATGGGCCCTGGGGGACCCGGATACATGACTATGGCCCAGGGGGACCAGGATACATGACTATGTGCTCTGGGGGACCAGATACATGACTATGGGCCCCTGGGAGACCAGGATACATTGACTATGGGTCCCTGAGGACCCAGATACATGACTATGGGCCCCGGAGGACCAGGATACATGACTATGGCCCCTGGGGGACCCGGATAC
>CM053028.1:182992343-183010672 GCA_028564925.1 Lithobates sylvaticus
CCCTGCTGTGAGTTATTAGATCAAGATTTGTAATTGCAAGCACCTGATGAACAGGGCAGAAAAATTGGGCCTTTGGCGGTGGTGGTGGACGGTGTTGCCACAAGACTGCAGGCCCTCATAGTTACTCTGGTGGGCGCAGGAATGGGCCCTGCTGTGAACTATTAGATCAAGATTTGTAATTACCCGCCCCTGTTAAACAGGGGCTGAAAAATTGTGCCTTAGGCACTGGTGCTGGTGCCACAACACTGCAACCCGGCCCTCACAGATACTGTACTTGGAGCACAGCAGTCACACGTGTTGCGAAGCATTTTTTTAAAAAATTGTAAGTACACGCCCCTGTTAAACAGGGGCTGAAAAATTGTGCCTTAGGCACTGGTGCTGGTGCCACAACACTGCAACCCGGCCCTCACAGATACTGTACTTGGAGCACAGCAGTCACACGTGTTGCGAAGCATTTTTTTTTTTAAAAATTGTAAGTACACGCCCCTGTTAAACAGGGGCTGAAAAATTGTGCCTTAGGCACTGGTGCTGGTGCCACAACACTGCAACCGGCCCTCACAGATACTGTACTTGGAGCACAGCAGTCACACGTGTTGCGAAGCATTTTTTTAAAAAATTGTAAGTACACGCCCCTGTTAAACAGGGGCTGAAAAATTGTGCCTTAGGCACTGGTGCTGGTGCCACAACACTGCAACCCGGCCCTCACAGAGACTGTACTTGGAGCACAGCAGTCACACGTGTTACGAAGCATTTTTTTAAAAAATTGTAAGTACACGCCCCTGTTAAACAGGGGCTGAAAAATTGTGCCTTAGGCACTGGTGCTGGTGCCACAACACTGCAACACGGCCCTCACAGAGACTGTACTTGGAGCACAGCAGTCACACGTGTTGCGAAGCATTTTTTTAAAAAATTGTAAGTACACGCCCCTGTTAAACAGGGGCTGAAAAATTGTGCCTTAGGCACTGGTGCTGGTGCCACAACACTGCAACACGGCCCTCACAGAGACTGTACTTGGAGCACAGCAGTCACACGTGTTGCGAAGCATTTTTTTAAAAAATTGTAAGTACACGCCCCTGTTAAACAGGGGCTGAAAAATTGTGCCTTAGGCACTGGTGTGGTGGCATGGATCATTGAGGAGGAGGAAGAGGATAGTCAGTGAACATAAGAGGACAGTCACTCAGCATCAGCATAGGCAGTCTTGAAGGGATGTGACATTAAAAATTATTCGGTTATATCCGCCTCAGGTGCCTGGTAGCTGGTGGTGATCCAAGACTGATTCATTTTGATGAATGTCAGTCGATCAACCGAGGCGGTGGACAGGCGCACCCTATGATCAGTCACAAATCCTCCAGCAGCACTGAATGTGCGTTCGGAAAGAACGCTGGAGGCAGGACAGGCCAGTAGCTCAATTGCATACTGTGCAAGCTCTGGCCAGTGATCCATCCTCAGGACCCAGTAAGCCAGAGGATTTTCGGTGGGAAAGGTGTCCAAGTCTGACCTTGCCCCAAGGTATTCCTGCACCATGTATATCAGACGCTGGCGATGGTTGCTGGAACCGATCATACCTTGGGGCTGCGGACTAAAAAATTGTCTGAACGCATCGGTCAGACGTCCACCTTCCCCACCGCTCCTTCTGCCACTGACCGAAGCCTCAGCAACTCGTCGCCCAGGACCAGGAGTTTGTAGCCTCCCAGTTTCTGGGAACGCGTTGCACAGACCTTTCTGCAAGGCCTCCCTGAGATGTCTCATCCTCTGCTCCCTCTGCGACGGCAAGATAAGGTCCGCAACCTTACCCTTGTACCGCGGATCAAGGAGAGTGGCCAGCCAGTAATGGTCCCTCTCCTTGATCCGAAGAACACGAGGATCCTTCCGCAGGCTTTGCAGGATCAGGGAGGCCATGCAGCGTAGGTTAGCTGAGGCATTCGGTCCGGAGTCTTCTGGGTCACTGAGGATGACATGATCGCCAGCCACCTCCTCCCAGCCACGTACAAGTCCACTGGCTTGTTGGGACTGTACATCATCCCTAAAAGACTGCTGCTGCTGATGCTGAGTGCCAGGCTCCACCTCCATGCTCACACAATCCTCCTCCTCCTCCTCCTCCTCCCTCATCCTCTTCCTGTGTGATGGGTGGGACAGAAGGAACACTGTCCGGATAAAGGGGGCCTTGAGAGGCAAGGAAGTCCTCCTCTTCCTGCCTCTGTTCTGCCTCAAGTGCCCTGTCCATTATCCCACGCAGCGTATGCTCCAACAGGTGGACAAGAGGGACAGTGTCACTGATGCATGCACTGTCACTGCTCACCATCCTCGTGGCCTCCTCAAATGGTGAGAGGACAGTGCATGCATCCCTGATCATGCTCCACTGACGTGGGGAAAAAAAACCAAGCTCCCCTGACCCTGTCCTGGTGCCGTAGTCGCAAAGGTACTCATTGATGGCCCTCTGCTGCGTGTGCAGTCGCTGCAGCATGGCCAACGTTGAGTTCCACCTGGTGGGCATGTCAGATATTAGGCGGTTCTTGGGCAGGTTCAGCTCCTTTTGCAGCTCAGTCAGCCGAGCACTGGCATTATAAGATCGGCGGAAATGCACACAGACTTTCCTGGCCTGCCTCAGGACATCCTGTAAGCCTGGGAACCTGCCCAAGAACCGCTGCACCACCAGGTTGAGGACGTGAGCCATGCAGGGCACATGGGTGAGCTGCCCCTGTCGCAGGGCGGAGAGGAGGTTGGTGCCATTGTCAGAAACGACCATTCCTGGCTTAAGCTGACGTGGCGTCAACCACCTCTCGGCCTGCCCCTGCAGAGCTGCCAGAACCTCTGGCCCAGTGTGGCTCCTGTCCCCCAAACACACCAGCGCAAGCACGGCATGGCATCTTTTTGCCTGCGTACTTGCGTAGCCCCTTGTACGCCTACGGAGCACCGCTGGTTCCAAGGACAGAGCACTGGAGGAAGAAGAAGAGGAGGGGGTGGAGGAGAGAGGTGTGTCACAACCAGTAGCAGTAGTCGCGTTTTGGAGGCGTGGTGGCGGAACAACCTCCAACACTACTGCACCTTGTCCTGCATCCCTCCCAGCTGCCAATAGAGTGACCCAATGGGCCGTGAAAGAAAGGTACCGTCCCTGTCCATGCCTGCTGGACCATGAGTCAGCGGTAATATGCACCTTACCGCTGACCGCCCTGTCCAGCGAGGCATGGACATTGCCCTCCACATGCCGGTAGAGAGACGGAATCGCCTTCCGCGAGAAAAAGTGGCGTTTGGGAACCTGCCACTGAGGAACCGCACATTGAACAAACTCACGGAAGGGGGCCGAGTCTACCAACTGAAAAGGCAGCAGTTGAAGTGCTAGCAATTTAGCAAGGCTAGCATTCAACCGCTGGGCATGTGGATGGCTGGGAGTGTACTTCTTTCTACGGTCCAGCGGCTGGGGCAGGGAAATTTGCCTGCTGCATTCGGACGTCGGTGTACTGCAAGTACTTGGTTGTGACACACCGAATTCTACACCTTCAGTCCTCTCAGAGCAGCTTTCAGAGAGGACTGAAGGTGTAGTGGGGATGGAGATCCCAGCTGAGGAGGAGCAAGGAGAGGTCCGCTTAGTTCTTTGGTGTGGGTCTTTTATGTGTGCCTGCCAACGAGCTGCATGGCAGGTCGCCATATGTCTGGTCATGCTTGTCGTGCCCAAGCGGCTGATGTTTTGGCCACGCGAGATACGCTTGAGACAAATATTGCAAATAGCAGTGGTGCGATCTGCTGCACTCGTCTCAAAAAAGGCCCACACCAAAGAACTTTTCTGATAACGTGCAGAGGCAGCGCCCTGCACAGGCGGAGCTCTGCGGTGTTGTACAGTTGCTGTGCTGGCCTCTACCTGGCCTCCAGGGGGCATCCTGCCTCGTTGGACATGTGACGCCGCATCCTCCTCCTCCTCGTCCTCCTCCTCATCCTCTCTCCCTTGAGGCACCCACGTGGAGTCAGTGACCTCATCATCCCCTCCCTCTTCACCACTAGAGCAAACCTGGCAGTAAGCTGCAGCTGGTGGAACTGTACTGCCAGATTCCTCAAGCTGGGTATCGTCATCCGAGCCTTCGAATCGTTGGGCATCCTCCTGGAGCATGTACCCAACACTGTGCTCAAAGAGTTCGGGGGACTCCTCAGGAGGACATGGTGGGTCTAGGGAAGGGGTGGCTGATGATGCTCTGTCAGTACCCTGAGCCTGGGTGAGAGAGGATGAGGAGGATGAGGAGGGCTTGGTCATCCATTCTACCAAGCCTTCAGCATGATGCGGCTCCACATGTCCAGCTGCCGAAAACAAAGACGCGCGTGTCCCATGGCCACGTGCTGATGACGATGCACGACCACGTCCACGTCCACGGCCACGTCCACTAGAAACAGAGCCTGCCTGCCCTGTGTTCTTGGCTCTGCACGCTCTGCCTCCCCTTGGCGGTCTTCCAGCCATTGTAGTCGGTAGTCCTGTGGGTGCTGCTGAGAAGAAAATATAGGAGCTCTGTGTGATGCCACTAACACACTAGAAGTCCTATGGGTGCTTCTGCAAAGAAAATAGAGGAGCTCTGTGTGATGCCACTAACACACTAGAAGTCCTGTGGGTGCTTATGCAAAGAAAATAGAGGAGCTCTGTGTGATGCCACTAACACACTAGAAGTCCTGTGGGTGCTTCTGCAAAGAAAATAGAGGAGCTCTGTGTGATGCCACTAACACACTAGAAGTCCTGTGGGTGCTGCTGAGAAGAATATATAGGAGCTCTGTGTGATGCCACTAACACACTAGAAGTCCTATGGGTGCTTCTGCAAAGAAAATAGAGGAGCTCTGTGTGATGCCACTAACACACTAGAAGTCCTGTGGGTGCTTATGCAAAGAAAATAGAGGAGCTCTGTGTGATGCCACTAACACACTAGAAGTCCTGTGGGTGCTTCTGCAAAGAAAATAGAGGAGCTCTGTGTGATGCCACTAACACACTAGAAGTCCTGTGGGTGCTGCTGAGAAGAATATATAGGAGCTCTGTGTGATGCCACTAACACACTAGAAGTCCTATGGGTGCTTCTGCAAAGAAAATAGAGGAGCTCTGTGTGATGCCACTAACACACTAGAAGTCCTGTGGGTGCTTCTGCAAAGAAAATAGAGGAGCTCTGTGTGATGCCACTAACACACTAGAAGTCCTGTGGGTGCTGCTGAGAAGAATATATAGGAGCTCTGTGTGATGCCACTAACACACTAGAAGTCCTATGGGTGCTTCTGCAAAGAAAATAGAGGAGCTCTGTGTGATGCCACTAACACACTAGAAGTCCTGTGGGTGCTTATGCAAAGAAAATAGAGGAGCTCTGTGTGATGCCACTAACACACTAGAAGTCCTGTGGGTGCTTCTGCAAAGAAAATAGAGGAGCTCTGTGTGATGCCACTAACACACTAGAAGTCCTGTGGGTGCTTCTGAGAAGAATATATAGGAGCTCTGTGTGATGCCACTAACACACTAGAAGTCCTATGGGTGCTTCTGCAAAGAAAATAGAGGAGCTCTGTGTGATGCCACTAACACACTAGAAGTCCTGTGGGTGCTTCTGCAAAGAAAATAGAGGAGCTCTGTGTGATGCCACTAACACACTAGAAGTCCTGTGGGTGCTTCTGCAAAGAAAATAGAGGAGCTCTGTGTGATGCCACTAACACACTAGAAGTCCTGTGGGTGCTGCTGAGAAGAAATATAGGAGCTCTGTGTGATGCCACTAACACACTAGAAGTCCTGTGGGTGCTTATGCAAAGAAAATAGAGGAGCTCTGTGTGATGCCACTAACACACTAGAAGTCCTATGGGTGCTTCTGCAAAGAAAATAGAGGAGCTCTGTGTGATGCCACTAACACACTAGAAGTCCTGTGGGTGCTTATGCAAAGAAAATAGAGGAGCTCTGTGTGATGCCACTAACACACTAGAAGTCCTGTGGGTGCTGCTGAGAAGAATATATAGGAGCTCTGTGTGATGCCACTAACACACTAGAAGTCCTGTGGGTGCTTCTGCAAAGAAAATAGAGGAGCTCTGTGTGATGGGACTAACACACTTCAAGTCCTATAGGTGCTTCTGGGAAGAAAATATAGCTCTGTGTGTGTGATGGGACTAACACACTTCAAGTCCTATAGGTGCTTCTGGGAACAAAATATAGCTCTGTGTGTGTGATGGGACTAACACACTTCAAGTCCTATAGGTGCTTCTGGGAACAAAATATAGTTCTGTGTGTGTGATGGGACTAACACACTTCAAGTCCTATAGGTGCTTCTGGGAACAAAATATAGCTCTGTGTGTGTAATGGGACTAACACACTTCAAGTCCTATAGGTGCTTCTGGGAACAAAATATAGCTCTGTGTGTGTGATGGGACTAACACACTTCAAGTCCTATAGGTGCTTCTGGGAACAAAATATAGCTCTGTGTGTGTGATGGGACTAACACACTTCAAGTCCTATAGGTGCTTCTGGGAACAAAATATAGCTCTGTGTGTGTGATGGGACTAACACACTTCAAGTCCTATAGGTGCTTCTGGGAACAAAATATAGCTCTGTGTGTGTGATGGGACTAACACACTTCAAGTCCTATAGGTGCTTCTGGGAACAAAATATAGCTCTGTGGGTGTGATGGGACTAACACACTTCAAGTCCTATAGGTGCTTCTGGGAACAAAATATAGCTGTGTGTGTAATGGGACTAACACACTTCAAGTCCTATAGGTGCTTCTGGGAACAAAATATAGCTCTGTGTGTGTGATGGGACTAACACACTTCAAGTCCTATAGGTTCTTCTGGGAACAAAATATAGCTCTGTGTGTGTGATGGGACTAACACACTTCAAGTCCTATAGGTGCTTCTGGGAACAAAATATAGCTCTGTGTGTGTGATGGGACTAACACACTTCAAGTCCTATAGGTGCTTCTGGGAACAAAATATAGCTCTGTGTGTGTGATGGGACTAACACACTTCAAGTCCTATAGGTGCTTCTGGGAACAAAATATAGCTCTGTGTGTGTAATGGGACTAACACACTTCAAGTCCTATAGGTGCTTCTGGGAAGAAAATATAGCTCTGTGTGTGTAATGGGACTAACACACTTCAAGTCCTATAGGTGCTTCTGGGAACAAAATATAGCTCTGTGTGTGTGATGGGACTAACACACTTCAAGTCCTATAGGTGCTTCTGGGAACAAAATATAGCTCTGTGTGTGTAATGGGACTAACACACTTCAAGTCCTATAGGTGCTTCTGGGAAGAAAATATAGCTCTGTGTGTGTAATGGGAATAACACACTTCAAGTCCTATAGGTGCTTCTGGGAAGAAAATATAGCTCTGTGTGTGTGATGGGACTAACACACTTCAAGTCCTATAGGTTCTTCTGGGAACAAAATATAGCTCTGTGTGTGTGATGGGACTAACACACTTCAAGTCCTATAGGTGCTTCTGGGAACAAAATATAGCTCTGTGTGTGTAATGGGACTAACACACTTCAAGTCCTATAGGTGCTTCTGGGAAGAAAAATATAGCTCTGTGTGTGTAATGGGACTAACACACTTCAAGTCCTATAGGTGCTTCTGGGAAGAAAATATAGCTCTGTGTGTGTGATGGGACTAACACACTTCAAGTCCTATAGGTGCTTCTGGGAACAAAATATAGCTCTGTGTGTGTAATGGGACTAACACACTTCAAGTCCTATAGGTGCTTCTGGGAAGAAAATATAGCTCTGTGTGTGTAATGGGAATAACACACTTCAAGTCCTATAGGTGCTTCTGGGAAGAAAATATAGCTCTGTGTGTGTAATGGGACTAACACACTTCAAGTCCTATAGGTGCTTCTGGGAACAAAATATAGCTCTGTGTGTGTGATGGGACTAACACACTTCAAGTCCTATAGGTGCTTCTGGGAACAAAATATAGCTCTGTGTGTGTGATGGGACTAACACACTTCAAGTCCTATAGGTGCTTCTGGGAACAAAATATAGCTCTGTGTGTGTGATGGGACTAACACACTTCAAGTCCTATAGGTGCTTCTGGGAACAAAATATAGCTCTGTGTGTGTAATGGGACTAACACACTTCAAGTCCTATAGGTGCTTCTGGGAAGAAAATATAGCTCTGTGTGTGTAATGGGACTAACACACTTCAAGTCCTATAGGTGCTTCTGGGAACAAAATATAGCTCTGTGTGTGTAATGGGACTAACACACTTCAAGTCCTATGGGTGCTTCTGGGAAGAAAATATAGCTCTGTGTGTGTGATGGGACTAACACACTTCAAGTCCTATAGGTGCTTCTGGGAACAAAATATAGCTCTGTGTGTGTAATGGGACTAACACACTTCAAGTCCTATAGGTGCTTCTGGGAAGAAAATATAGCTCTGTGTGTGTAATGGGAATAACACACTTCAAGTCCTATAGGTGCTTCTGGGAAGAAAATATAGCTCTGTGTGTGTAATGGGACTAACACACTTCAAGTCCTATAGGTGCTTCTGGGAACAAAATATAGCTCTGTGTGTGTGATGGGACTAACACACTTCAAGTCCTATAGGTGCTTCTGGGAACAAAATATAGCTCTGTGTGTGTGATGGGACTAACACACTTCAAGTCCTATAGGTGCTTCTGGGAACAAAATATAGCTCTGTGTGTGTGATGGGACTAACACACTTCAAGTCCTATAGGTGCTTCTGGGAACAAAATATAGCTCTGTGTGTGTAATGGGACTAACACACTTCAAGTCCTATAGGTGCTTCTGGGAAGAAAATATAGCTCTGTGTGTGTAATGGGACTAACACACTTCAAGTCCTATAGGTGCTTCTGGGAAGAAAATATAGCTCTGTGTGTGTAATGGGACTAACACACTTCAAGTCCTATAGGTGCCTCTGGGAACAAAATGAAGGAGCTCTGCCTGCCTGCCACGAACACACTACAAGTCCTATAGGTGCTTCTGGTAACAAAATATAGGAGCTCTGCCTGCCTGCCACGAACACACTACAAGTCCTATAGGTGCTTCTGGTAACAAAATATAGGAGCTCTGCCTGCCTGCCACGAACACACTACAAGTCCTATAGGTGCTTCTGGTAACAAAATATAGGAGCTCTGCCTGCCTGCCACGAACACACTACAAGTCCTATAGGTGCTTCTGGTAACAAAATATAGGAGCTCTGCCTGCCTGCCACGAACACACTACAAGTCCTATAGGTGCTTCTGGTAACAAAATATAGGAGCTCTGCCTGCCTGCCACGAGCACACTACAAGCCCCTCTTTCTCAATCAATCTTTGTAACTGAATCTATCTAACTCAATCTCTGTAAGTGAATCTCTCTAACTATCTAAATGCAGCAGAGTGTCACAGAATCTGCCTGCTCAATCTGCGCCGGAACAGCATGTGACCGGCGCAGACGGCGTGGCGGCGTTTTATAGGGGGGGGGGGGTGTACTACAGCCCCTGAGCTGTAATTGGCTACAGGCGTCCTGCCTGTAGCCAATTATGGCTCTTCGAGTTTCCGGGGCTGTGATTGGCCAAGCATGCGGGGTCACAGTGCATGCTTGGCCAATCATCAGCCAGCAATGCACTGCGTCGGCCGCGCCGGCCGCAATGCATTGCGGGGCCGCGCGCATCACACGAACGTGATGCGAGCGGCCAAAATAGTTCTGGGCTCGCCGAGCGAGCGAACGCCCGGTGCTCGATGCGAACGTGGGTTCGCATCGAGCACCGGGCCCATCCTTAGTACGTACATGCAACATCGCTTCTAAATGGTCGGCTGGTCAGAACGGACTAAAGAAAGCACTGATAAACAGCAAGACCTGAAAGAATGAAATGCAAATCAAGCAACGAGCGGACAATAAACACTGAAGATCAAAACGTACTATATATAAATATATAGGCCGCAAATACAAACAGATGCGCACTGACTACACGCACTGATAGGCAGATACGCACCGACAAGCACAAACTGTAGAGCAGGAACGATCTGAAGCACAAGTCTGAAAAGCGCAAATCGTCTTTAACAAAACTTCTACTAACACGCGATAAACACGAGATCAGCAGAAGTAGCCCTAAGGGTGCCGGACGTGGTGCTGAACTTTCCTTTTATAGTCTCGTCGTATGTGGGGGACATCGCCGCGTTCTTGGCGGTCGGAATTTGGTGTGATCGTGTGTAGGCAACACAGCTTGAGCGGAATTCCGTCGGAATTTAGTCGGAAAAACTGTCAGAGTTTTTTCCGACAAGAATTCCGATCGAGTGTACGCGGCAGAAGGGTATTTTTAATTTTTCAAAGAAGCCCCACATTTGCCCTTCTACATTTAGCTGTGATGTACCGTACAATTCTTCATAATAATTTTTAAACTCGTTTACTATTTCCGGGGTAGACCTTCTGATTTTCCCCTCCTTATGCTGGATTGCTGGTATAATAGTTGGGGGGTTATTTGCCTTAGCTATTAGAGCCCAAAAAGACACTGCTTCTGAAATAATTTATTTTTTTTCTCTACTTTCTCCAGAACCAATCTTTTATATTCTTCTTGTTTCTCTACCCATTCTGCATATCTATTGGGGGTTGGTGCCTCTACATAACGCATTTCTGCCTGCCATACCTTCTCTCTCACCATGATTTCTTTGGTCTGTGATTGCCTTTTGACATAAGATATTTTTTTTTATCAGCACTCCCCATAGAAACGCTTTCAGGGTGTCCCAAATTATTCCTAATGGGGCTGTGCCTGTGTTTAAATTCATAAACTCCCTCAGGCTGGCCTCAATCTCTCCAACATCCTCAATTATCTCCAGCCAGAGGGGGTTTATTTTCCAATCATTTCTACTGCAATTCTCCTCTATTTTTATTAAGCAGACTACCGGTGAGTGATCCGAGATCCCTCTTGGCTCGTACTCCACCTCCTCCATCATCTTTATAGCTTCCTCGTTACATAGTATGAGGTCGATCCTGGACAAGGTTGAGTGCGTTCTAGAGTGACAGGAGTACTGCTTTGCCCCCGGGTACCACCTCCTCCAAATATCCACCAAACCTGTCTCCTCACAGAATTAGAACAGCGGGCCACTAGGTACTGTATTCCCATTCACCGGAGTCTTCTGTGGGAACCTGTCCATACTCTTATACATAGAGAAAACGAAAGAGCTGCGCTAGACCGGGGGATGATAACTATCAGGGCCCAAATTTTCAACACAAAAACGTAGACATAAATCTAATGATGTGTGTGAACTACAAAATATAAAATTAATTGAAAATTTATATTAAATACAATTCTATAAACTAATATTTTAGGTGAATAAATAAGACCAGACCCATATACATTGAAAGGGTCTCTAGACCATAAAAAAGACAAACAAACAAAATTCATTAAATTCTCATATGTGAATAAATATATGAATTGTGCAAACAAAAATTCATATACCAATCATATATAACACCCGTGAATAGTGTATATCTCACATTAAATTAATACCAATTGGAAATTATTATACCCAAAAATGAATAAAAAAATGAATATACAAAAATACAGTCCAAAATTGATCTATAGTGCGTAAACACCCATGGATATCAAAGATTGAATAAATCAATAAATAACAAAGTTCATCCAAAACAACGAGTCCTGTAGTGATTAATCTGATCGTGATCCACCACCAGTGCAGGTAAAATTAACTCTTACCAGAGCGCCATGACACTCCACTACAGAGTGTCATGTGAAGCATGTACAGTGGTGTGAAAAAGTGTTTGCCCCCTTCCTCATTTCCTGTTCCTTTGCATGTTTGTCACACTTAAGTGTTTCGGAACATCAAACCAATTTAAACAATAGTCAAGGACAACACAAGTAAACACAAAATGCAATTTGTAAATGAAGGTGTTTATTATTAAAGGTGAAAAAAAATCCAAACCATCATGGCCCTGTGTGAAAAAGTGATTGCCCCCTAAACCTAATAACTGGTTGGGCCACCCTTAGCAGCAACAACTGCAACCAAGCGTTTGCGATAACGTGCAATGAGGCTTTTACAGCGTCCTGGAGGAATTTTGGCCCACTCATCTTTGCAGAATTGTCCTAATTCAGTTACATTAGAGGGTTTTCGAGCATGAACGGCCTTTTTAAGGTCATACCACAACATCTCAATAGGATTCAGGTCTGGACTTTGGCTAGGCCACTCCAAAGTCTTCATTTTGTTTTTCTTCAGCCATTCGGTGGTGGACTTGCTGGTGTGTTTAGGATCATTGTCCTGCTGCAGAACCCAAGTTCGTTTCAGCTTGAGTACACGAACAGATGGTCGGACATTCTCCTTCAGGATCTCTTGGTAGACAGCAGAATTCATAGTTCCTTTTATCACGGCAAGTCTTCCAGGTCCTGAAGCAGCAAAACAGCCCCAGACCATCACACTACCACCACCATATTTTACTGTTGGTATAATGTTCTTTTTCTGAAATGCAGTGTTCCTTCTACGCCAGATATACTTGGACACACACCTTCAAAAGAGTTCCACTTTTGTCTCATCGGTCCACAGAATGTTGTCCCAAAAGTCTTGGGGATCATCAAGATGTGTTGTGGAGAAAATGAGACGAGCTTTGATGTTCTTTTTGCTCAGCAGTGGTTTTCTCCTTGGAACTCTGCCATGCAGGCCATTTTTGCCCAGTCTTTTCCTGATGGTGGAGGCATGAACGCTGCCTTAACTGAGGCAAGTGAGGCCTGCAGTTCCTTGGACGTTGTTGTGGGGTCTTTTGTGACCTCTTGGATGAGTCGTCGCTGCGCTCTTGGGGTAATTTTGGGCGGCCGGACACTCCTGGGAAGGTTCACCACTGTTCCATGTCTTTGCCATTTGTGGATAATGGCTCTCACTGTGGTTCGCTGGATTCCCAAAGCTTTGGAAATGGCTTTATAACCCTTTCCAGACTGATGGATCTCAATTACTTTCTTTCTCAATTGTTCCTGAATTTTTGGGTCTCGGGCATGATGTGTAGCTTTTAAGGATCTTCTGGTGGACCTTACTGTGTCAAGCAGCTCCTATTTAAGTGATGCCTTGATTGTGAACAGGTGTGGCAATAATCAGGCCTGGGTGTGGCTAGAGAAATTGAACTCAGGTGTGGACAACCACAGTTATAGTATGTTTTAACAAGGGGGGCAATCACTTTTTCACACAGGGCCATGATAATTTGGATTTTTTTTCACCTTTAATAATAAACACCTTCATTTACAAATTGCATTTTGTGTTTACTTGTGTTGTCCTTGACTATTGTTTAAATTGGTTTGATGTTCCGAATGTAACATCGGGGGATGTTTTAGCTTAAGGGTAGAGCTTACCAGTGAGCGGAGTCCATGCCAGATATGCTGATTTAAGGGCTTGTAGGCCCACTTTTATTAAAGAAAGAAAATGTCCATAAAACAGACGAGTTGCCCACACAGGGGTTTCAGCTTTCCACAGCAACAATGTAAGTCAAACCAAAAATACCAAGCCACCTGGCTCTCTTTAGCAGCACGGCTGCTCAGACTTGTGCTTCAGCCCTCTCGGCTCTTTAACAGAGTTCCTGTACACCCAGTACCTCAGCACTCTTTTCCAGCTTCCTTTTCCAGCCCACAGACTTGGACCCTCTGTCTGCTCTGACAAACAGACCTGTGCAGACATGCACACTTCTCCCTTGCTTGCTTGGACTCCTCGGGAGGGTGGAGCCCAGAACCATGGTCAGGTGTGTACAAATAGCCCAGCACACACACACACCTGACCAGTCAGTATGCTGGTGGATCTCAAGATCTGGACCCAGGACTGGGGATTTCATCCCACCCAGATCGCTATGAAATCCCCGGGCTCCAGATCCCAAAACGGATTTTAGTAAACAATGAGGAAACTGAAGAGCCAGTTTCCTCCCAAATAAGCACATAAACTGGAGCCCCTCAACCTGCCTGGTTGAGAATCCTCCGTCCAAACACTGGTGGGGTACCTCACTACCACATATCCCCCCCCTTTGTTTTCGATCCGGAGGGAGGAACACCAGCACCCGTCATGGTTGGGACACCTCTGTGCTGGCTGTCAGCCACGTAGGCCCAACCTTTTTTCCGGGTGCGCTTCCAGGCACGTCCCACCCTGGATCTTAACAGGGTCCTATATTTTCCCATCCTCAGCCTTCTCCCTCTTCTTGGGTCCCTGGGCTTATTCATTTTTCTTGGGGAAACTCTGCTTTCCCTGATCCTTCCTTTCAACTCACTGACATCAGCTTTAACCTTCACTATACACCAGTACAACCTCCTCACTTTGGCATGACCATGCAAGCTGCCCCCCACATGGGCCAAATCTTGTCCCATCAGGTGAATTTCTCTATGTCCCCCTGCTACATCTACTTGGGCTCTACACAGACACTCCCATGCCTTTTTACGAGTGCGCTTCCAAAAGCGATGTTTTCCCACTTCTCTTGGGCTTACACTAGTCCTTTTACCAATCTTGGTACCTTTTTGCACATGAGGTTGATTGCTGAATTTTACGGGGGCAATACCATTAAGGTTATAAAGTGCTCCCTCAATTTCCACTGGACCACCCCTCTTCTCTTTACTTAATTTAGAAGGAACCACATTTTTAAACACTGGTTTAATGATAAGTGGGGGCTCTTTTATTAGGGTGACACTGGTCCCTCTCTGTACTCCAAGTACGGGCACCCTCTTACTGTCCAGACTTAGCGTCACTTGTTTCCTCATGTACACTGCATGCTTATTTTTGTCAGTTTCATCACTAACATCCTCATATGACTGCAGCCTCATCCTAGTCTCCCTCTGAAGGACATACTGACTGTCTTGCGACTTTAAGGTTTTAAAGTCATGCGACACCTTGCTGAGCTTTGGGCCATTTTCCTGCGACCATTGTTTATCACGATCCTTCTCAGACCTTAGAAATTTCTCAAACCTCAGGAAATCTTCCCCAGAAATACCCTCCTGAACCTGTAGGGGGCCTAATTCTGCTGTATCTTTTACCTCTCCTGTGTCAATCATACCATTCCCTATCTCATTACAATTTTCAGGGTTTGCTACAACCAGATCAACTTGACCAAGATCTTCAGGTCTACCATTATTTTTGTTGTCACCCATGGTAACCAAACCCATACAAATTGACAATGCGCTGCATTTTTCATCACGGTCAGAAATATCAATGCATTTGTCATATTTCATTTCACTCATGTTCGGCAGGGCAGTGTCTGAAGAGGAACTGCACCCAGCGGAGTGGTTGTCCACGGCAGCTTCACTATCCACCAACTCCACTGGCATGAGATCCTCTGCCAACAACTGTCCTGACTCCTGACCATCATCACATAAAACATTTGGACCTGTGAATACAATCACTTCATTTATTGCTGTGCCATCTGGCACTTCCACCAACACATTTGGCACGGCATTATCCATTATCACATCATTGGGCCCTTTGTGGATCACAGACATGACCTCTTCTGTGCGTTTGCCCTTATTTGGCGTTTCCATCTCATGAACACCATCATCTGCAGTAGCAAGTGCACCCTTGCATACAAGTTGCTCTGCAGGTCCTTCATCTGGCACTGCAGAAGTCATGTCTGCTCCACTTTTACCAACAGAGGCCTTTTCCAACAAAGCCAACAGGCTTTTTGTCCACCTGTCCCAGTCTGTTATCTCTGTGCTCCCAGAGGTACCACGCAGTACCGCTCCTACTGCACAAGGAGACCCAGAGGGACAGAGTGGTTCAGCAACAGACACATTGCACATATCACTTTGGTTCAAATAAGATTTTGGCACTACATTTTTAACCATAGCAGACTGCAATACCACACCTTCACCACCTTGCTCTGGTGGCGCTTCATTAAACGCATTAAAGCTTTGATACCTGTCGTTGCCAGACTGCATTAACCCATTTCCACCATGAGTGTTTTCAAACATTTCAGTTTTAACATTTAACATCCTGTCATCACTATGTTCAGGTACCCTCTTATCCCTCAGAGCAGCACCAAAGCTGTCCCAGGCAACCTCCGGCTCCAAAACGCAGAGCTCCCTGGGGGTTTCTAGGGACACCTCTGTGGCCTTCTTCACAGTTGCTAGGGGAGATAGCACATCTTTAACCGCATTCACAGCAAGGTTATCTCTAGTGAGCTGCACTAGCCCATTAGCAACTGGACCATTCACTTTAGCCAACACAATATTAGCAGTTTTACCCATCATATTGTCACATTCAAGTTTACCACTTGCCTCCCCACTGGACAGGGCACTGCAGCGAGGCAAGTCCTTTTCCAAACAGACAGTGGATCTCCCATTTGGGGTCACTTCCACTCCAGTGTGCACAGTCACATATTCAGTCTCTTCTATGCATTTACCAGCACCAGTCTTTTTCAACATCAACCCAGCGGTTCCAGCCATTATTTCATTAAAGACAGTCTTACCCACCGCAGTAGTAGGGGTCACCATCTTCATTTGAGTACGTTGTCTCACACACCAGTCCTCTGCTGCACTTTTACTGGCCCACTCTCCCTGGTGGTCACCGGATGAAATTACAGCAGGCATCTCCAACTGTTTAGCACCCCCTGCCGACACAACAGGAAAATCCTTGTTGCCAGGGGTGACTGCAAACATATTTGCACAGGCACCTGGGCCTGGAGATAAAGACCTTTGCTCAGGAACACCATCTCCAGTGGTATCCCATAACCTAGGGCAAAAAAACATGTCGTGCCCCAGATGTCCACATTCCAGGCATGGTACTGGATGATTTTTTTTCAGGTAACCTTCCTCCTGGTAATTTTGAAATGCATACGCATTTTTAGGTGAATGCTTAGCTACATATGCCCTGTAGCTCCTCCTTTCCTTTGGCAATCTTTCTCCCGTTGCCATGGGAGACCGCACTCTCCCAGCAGAGCTTTGCTGATTCTCCCAAACTCTTTGATGCATTGTGGCTTTCAACTTGCCACGACTCTCTGCAGGCAATACTTTTCTCATATGGTCTGCAGACTTGACATCACCGCCGTTGCTATGGGCAACCACATACCTCTCCAACTTCCGGTCAGGCTGTCGGTCCATGATGCGATGGAACTCTCCTCTAAGAAGGATTTCCTCTTTAAACTTGCGGTAGTCATCCTGGTCACCGTCCATCAAATGGTAAACCGACCGGAACTCCAGCCGTAATAAGGTTTGCAGCAGTTTTGGCCACCAGTTCCTAGGCCATTTTCTCTTTACAGCAACTTTTTCAAATCTTACAAGGAAGTCCCCAACCTCCTCTGTAGGCAGCATGGGTTGCATATAGTCAGAGGCCAAGATCTGAGCCCCTTGCACTGCGCCACACTCTTTGCGATTCCGCTTGAACCATTCATTCACTGTCTCACACATCACTGGCCCCTTTTGACTGGCCCTCCAAGGTGGAGACATCTTCTCAGGCCACGCTGAGCTCACTTCCCCTTTAACTTGATTTAACATGAACTTCTTGTGTTTTGACTGCCTCATCCTTGCAGTCACATGCACAGCAGCTTGTTACACAGTTCACAGCATAAAAAAAAAAAAAAAATTCTCACAGGTGCACTACCTGCACACAATGCAACACAGTCAATTGAACTCCTGCACAATGCAGTTTGCCTGGCTGCCACACACAGCTAGCAGCAGTTCCTGAAATGACTCTCTACTGGCGCAGAGACCGGATTTCACCGTCTGTATGCCTGCATTCGAACACCACTTGTAACATCGGGGGATGTTTTAGCTTAAGGGTAGAGCTTACCAGTGAGCGGAGTCCACGCCAGATATGCCAATTTAAGGTCTTTAAGGGCTTGTATTAAAGAAAGAAAATGTCCATAAAACAGACGAGTTGCCCACACAGGGGTTTCAGCTTTCCACAGCAACAATGTAAGTCAAACCAAAAATACCAAGCCACCTGGCTCTCTTTAGCAGCACGGCTGCTCAGACTTGTGCTTCAGCCCTCTCGGCTCTTTAACAGAGTTCCTGTACACCCAGTACCTCAGCACTCTTTTCCAGCTTCCTTTTCCAGCCCACAGACTTGGACCCTCTGTCTGCTCTGACAAACAGACCTGTGCAGACATGCACACTTCTCCCTTGCTTGCTTGGACTCCTCGGGAGGGTGGAGCCCAGAACCATGGTCAGGTGTGTACAAATAGCCCAGCACACACACACCTGACCAGTCAGTATGCTGGTGGATCTCAAGATCTGGACCCAGGACTGGGGATTTCATCCCACCCAGATCGCTATGAAATCCCCGGGCTCCAGATCCCAAAACGGATTTTAGTAAACAATGAGGAAACTGAAAAGCCAGTTTCCTCCCAAATAAACAAATAAACTGGAGCCCCTCAACCTGCCTGGTTGAGAATCCTCCGTCCAAACACTGGTGGGGTACCTCACTACCACACTACGTAGA
>CM053028.1:183011163-183068547 GCA_028564925.1 Lithobates sylvaticus
GGGGTGGAGGAGAGAGGTGTGTCACAACCAGTAGCAGTAGTCGCGTTTTGGAGGCGTGGTGGCGGAACAACCTCCAACACTACTGCACCTTGTCCTGCATCCCTCCCAGCTGCCAATAGAGTGACCCAATGGGCCGTGAAAGAAAGGTACCGTCCCTGTCCATGCCTGCTGGACCATGAGTCAGCGGTAATATGCACCTTACCGCTGACCGCCCTGTCCAGCGAGGCATGGACATTGCCCTCCACATGCCGGTAGAGAGACGGAATCGCCTTCCGCGAGAAAAAGTGGCGTTTGGGAACCTGCCACTGAGGAACCGCACATTGAACAAACTCACGGAAGGGGGCCGAGTCTACCAACTGAAAAGGCAGCAGTTGAAGTGCTAGCAATTTAGCAAGGCTAGCATTCAACCGCTGGGCATGTGGATGGCTGGGAGTGTACTTCTTTCTACGGTCCAGCAGCTGGGGCAGGGAAATTTGCCTGCTGCAATTCGGACGTCGGTTGTACTGCAAGTACTTGGTTGTGACACACCGAATTCTACACCTTCAGTCCTCTCAGAGCAGCTTTCAGAGAGGACTGAAGGTGTAGTGGGGATGGAGATCCCAGCTGAGGAGGAGCAAGGAGAGGTCCGCTTAGTTCTTTGGTGTGGGTCTTTTATGTGTGCCTGCCAACGAGCTGCATGGCAGGTCGCCATATGTCTGGTCATGCTTGTCGTGCCCAAGCGGCTGATGTTTTGGCCACGCGAGATACGCTTGAGACAAATATTGCAAATAGCAGTGGTGCGATCTGCTGCACTCGTCTCAAAAAAGGCCCACACCAAAGAACTTTTCTGATAACGTGCAGAGGCAGCGCCCTGCACAGGCGGAGCTCTGCGGTGTTGTACAGTTGCTGTGCTGGCCTCTACCTGGCCTCCAGGGGGCATCCTGCCTCGTTGGACATGTGACGCCGCATCCTCCTCCTCCTCGTCCTCCTCCTCATCCTCTCTCCCTTGAGGCACCCACGTGGAGTCAGTGACCTCATCATTCCCTCCCTCTTCACCACTAGAGCAACCCTGGCAGTAAGCTGCAGCTGGTGGAACAGTACTGCCAGATTCCTCAAGCTGGGTATCGTCATCCGAGCCTTCGAATCGTTGGGCATCCTCCTGGAGCATGTACCCAACACTGTGCTCAAAGAGTTCGGGGGACTCCTCAGGAGGACATGGTGGGTCTAGGGAAGGGGTGGCTGATGATGCTCTGTCAGTACCCTGAGCCTGGGTGAGAGAGGATGAGGAGGATGAGGAGGGCTTGGTCATCCATTCTACCAAGCCTTCAGCATGATGCGGCTCCACATGTCCAGCTGCCGAAAACAAAGACGCGCGTGTCCCATGGCCACGTGCTGATGACGATGCACGACCACGTCCACGTCCACGGCCACGTCCACTAGAAACAGAGCCTGCCTGCCCTGTGTTCTTGGCTCTGCACGCTCTGCCTCCCCTTGGCGGTCTTCCAGCCATTGTAGTCGGTAGTCCTGTGGGTGCTGCTGAGAAGAAAATATAGGAGCTCTGTGTGATGCCACTAACACACTAGAAGTCCTATGGGTGCTTCTGCAAAGAAAATAGAGGAGCTCTGTGTGATGCCACTAACACACTAGAAGTCCTGTGGGTGCTTCTGCAAAGAAAAAAATATAGGAGCTCTGTGTGATGCCACTAACACACTAGAAGTCCTATGGGTGCTTATGAAAAGAAAATAGAGGAGCTCTGTGTGATGCCACTAACACACTAGAAGTCCTGTGGGTGCTTCTGCAAAGAAAATAGAGGAGCTCTGTGTGATGCCACTAACACACTAGAAGTCCTATGGGTGCTTCTGCAAAGAAAATAGAGGAGCTCTGTGTGATGCCACTAACACACTAGAAGTCCTGTGGGTGCTTCTGCTGAGAAGAAAATATAGGAGCTCTGTGTGATGCCACTAACACACTAGAAGTCCTATGGGTGCTTCTGCAAAGAAAATATAGGAGCTCTGTGTGATGCCACTAACACACTAGAAGTCCTATGGGTGCTTCTGCAAAGAAATATAGGAGCTCTGTGTGATGCCACTAACACACTAGAAGTCCTATGGGTGCTGCTGCAAAGAAAATATAGGAGCTCTGTGTGATGCCACTAACACACTAGAAGTCCTATGGGTGCTTCTGGGAAAGAAAATATAGGAGCTCTGTGTGATGCCACTAACACACTAGAAGTCCTATGGGTGCTTCTGGGAAGAAAATATAGGAGCTCTGTGTGATGCCACTAACACACTAGAAGTCCTATGGGTGCTTCTGGAAAGAAAATAGAGGAGCTCTGTGTGATGGGACTAACACACTAGAAGTCCTATGGGTGCTTCTGCAAAGAAAATAGAGGAGCTCTGTGTGATGGGACTAACACACTTCAAGTCCTATAGGTGCTTCTGGGAAGAAAATATAGGAGCTCTGTGTGATGCCACTAACACACTTCAAGTCCTATGGGTGCTTCTGGGAAGAAAATAGAGGAGCTCTGTGTGATGGGACTAACACACTTCAAGTCCTATAGGTGCTTCTGGGAAGAAAATATAGGATCTCTGTGTGATGGGACTAACACACTTCAAGTCCTATAGGTGCTTCTGGGAACAAAATATAGGAGCTCTGTGTGATGGGGACTAACACACTTCAAGTCCTATAGGTGCTTCTGGGAAGAAAATATAGGATCTCTGTGTGTGATGGGACTAACACACTTCAAGTCCTATAGGTGCTTCTGGGAACAAAATATAGGATCTCTGTGTGATGGGACTAACACACTTCAAGTCCTATAGGTGCTTCTGTGTGATGGGAGGTGCTTCTGGGAACAAAATATAGCTCTGTGTGTGTGATGGGACTAACACACTTCAAGTCCTATAGGTGCTTCTGGGAAAAATATATCTCTGTGTGTGATGGGACTAACACACTTCAAGTCCTATAGGTGCTTCTGTGTGTGTGATGGGACTAACACACTTCAAGTCCTATAGGTGCTTCTGGGAACAAAATATAGCTCTGTGTGATGGGACTAACACACTTCAAGTCCTATAGGTGCTTCTGGGAAGAAAATATATAGCTCTGTGTGTGATGGGACTAACACACTTCAAGTCCTATAGGTGCTTCTGGGAACAAAATATAGCTCTGTGTGTGTAATGGGACTAACACACTTCAAGTCCTATAGGTGCTTCTGGGAACAAAATATAGCTCTCTGTGTGTGATGGGACTAACACACTTCAAGTCCTATAGGTGCTTCTGGGAAGAAAATATAGGTCTCTGTGTGTGATGGGACTAACACACTTCAAGTCCTATAGGTGCTTCTGGGAACAAAATATAGCTCTGTGTGTGTGATGGGACTAACACACTTCAAGTCCTATAGGTGCTTCTGGGAAGCAAATATAGGATGTGTGTGTGATGGGACTAACACACTTCAAGTCCTATAGGTGCTTCTGGGAACAAAAATATAGGATCTCTGTGTGATGGGACTAACACACTTCAAGTCCTATAGGTGCTTCTGGGAAGAAAATATAGCTCTGTGTGATGGGACTAACACACTTCAAGTCCTATAGGTGCTTCTGGGAACAAAATATAGATCTGTGTGTGTGATGGGACTAACACACTTCAAGTCCTATAGGTGCTTCTGGGAAGAAAATATAGGTCTGTGTGTGTGATGGGACTAACACACTTCAAGTCCTATAGGTGCTTCTGGGAACAAAATATAGATCTGTGTGTGTGATGGGACTAACACACTTCAAGTCCTATAGGTGCTTCTGGGAAGAAAATATAGGTCTGTGTGTGTGATGGGACTAACACACTTCAAGTCCTATAGGTGCTTCTGGGAACAAAATATAGCTCTCTGTGTGTGATGGGACTAACACACTTCAAGTCCTATAGGTGCTTCTGGGAACAAAATATAGGTCTGTGTGTGTGATGGGACTAACACACTTCAAGTCCTATAGGTGCTTCTGGGAACAAAATATAGCTCTGTGTGTGTGGACTAACACACTTCAAGTCCTATAGGTGCTTCTGGGAACAAAATATAGGTCTGTGTGTGATGGGACTAACACACTTCAAGTCCTATAGGTGCTTCTGGGAACAAAATATAGCTCTGTGTGTGTGATGGGACTAACACACTTCAAGTCCTATAGGTGCTTCTGGGAACAAAATATAGGTCTCTGTGTGATGGGACTAACACACTTCAAGTCCTATAGGTGCTTCTGGGAAGAAAATATAGATCTGTGTGTGATGGGACTAACACACTTCAAGTCCTATAGGTGCTTCTGGGAACAAAATATAGGTCTGTGTGTGTGATGGGACTAACACACTTCAAGTCCTATAGGTGCTTCTGGGAAGAAAAATATAGATCTGTGTGTGTGATGGGACTAACACACTTCAAGTCCTATAGGTGCTTCTGGGAACAAAATATAGGATCTCTGTGTGTGATGGGACTAACACACTTCAAGTCCTATAGGTGCTTCTGGGAAGAAAAATATAGGTCTGTGTGTGATGGGACTAACACACTTCAAGTCCTATAGGTGCTTCTGGGAACAAAATATAGATCTCTGTGTGATGGGACTAACACACTTCAAGTCCTATAGGTGCTTCTGGGAAGAAAATATAGGTCTGTGTGATGGGACTAACACACTTCAAGTCCGATAGGTGCTTCTGGGAAGAAAATATAGGTCTGTGTGTGATGGGACTAACACACTTCAAGTCCTATAGGTGCTTCTGGGAACAAAATATAGGATCTGTGTGTGATGGGACTAACACACTTCAAGTCCTATAGGTGCTTCTGGGAACAAAATATAGATCTGTGTGTGATGGGACTAACACACTTCAAGTCCTATAGGTGCTTCTGGGAAGAAAATATAGGTCTGTGTGTGATGGGACTAACACACTTCAAGTCCTATAGGTGCTTCTGGGAACAAAATATAGGTCTCTGTGTGATGGGACTAACACACTTCAAGTCCTATAGGTGCTTCTGGGAACAAAATATAGGATCTCTGTGTGATGGGACTAACACACTTCAAGTCCTATAGGTGCTTCTGGGAACAAAATATAGGATCTCTGTGTGATGGGACTAACACACTTCAAGTCCTATAGGTGCTTCTGGGAACAAAATATAGGATCTCTGTGTGATGGGACTAACACACTTCAAGTCCTATAGGTGCTTCTGGGAACAAAATATAGGATCTCTGTGTGATGGGACTAACACACTTCAAGTCCTATAGGTGCTTCTGGGAACAAAATATAGGATCTCTGTGTGATGGGACTAACACACTTCAAGTCCTTTGGGAACAAAAAATATATCTGTGATGGGACTCAATGCTTCTGTGTGATGAACACCTGCTCAATCTAACACACTTCAAGGCGTCCTTTTCCTATAGGGGGCTTGGGAAGAAAAGCCCCTGAGCTGTGTGATTGGCTAACACACTTCAAGTCCTATAGCCTGGGAGCCAATATATGGCTCTGTGTGATGGGACTAACACACTTCAAGTGCCTATAGGTGCTTCTGGGAACAAAATATAGGTCTGTGTGATGGGACGAACACACTTCAAGTCCTATAGGTGCTCTGGGAACAAAATATAGGTCTGTGTGATGGGACTAACACACTTCAAGTCCTATAGGTGCTTCTGGGAACAAAATATATGATCTCTGTGTGATGGGACTAACACACTTCAAGTCCTATAGGTGCTTCTGGGAACAAAATATATGATCTCTGTGTGATGGGACTAACACACTTCAAGTCCTATAGGTGCTTCTGGGAAGAAAATATAGGTCTGTCTGTGTGATGGGACTAACACACTTCAAGTCCTATAGGTGCTTCTGGGAACAAAATATAGGATCTCTGTGTGATGGGACTAACACACTTCAAGTCCTATAGGTGCTTCTGGGAAGAAAATATAGGTCTGTGTGATGGGACTAACACACTTCAAGTCCTATAGGTGCTTCTGGGAACAAAATATATAGGATCTCTGTGTGATGGGACTAACACACTTCAAGTCCTATAGGTGCTTCTGGGAACAAAATATAGGTCTGTGTGATGGGACTAACACACTTCAAGTCCTATAGGTGCTTCTGGGAACAAAATATATGATCTCTGTGTGATGGGACTAACACACTTCAAGTCCTATTGGTGCTTCTGGGAAGAAAATATAGGTCTGTGTGATGGGACTAACACACTTCAAGTCCTATAGGTGCTTCTGGGAACAAAATATAGGTCTCTGTGTGATGGGACTAACACACTTCAAGTCCTATAGGTGCTTCTGGGAAGAAAATATAGGTCTGTGTGATGGGACTAACACACTTCAAGTCCTATAGGTGCTTCTGGGAACAAAATATATGATCTCTGTGTGATGGGACTAACACACTTCAAGTCCTATAGGTGCTTCTGGGAACAAAATATAGGATCTCTGTGTGATGGGACTAACACACTTCAAGTCCTATAGGTGCTTCTGGGAACAAAATATATATCTCTGTGTGATGGGACTAACACACTTCAAGACCTATAGGTGCTTCTGGGAAGAAAATATAGGTGTGTGATGGGACTAACACACTTCAAGTCCTATAGGTGCTTCTGGGAACAAAATATAGGTCTCTGTGTGATGGGACTAACACACTTCAAGTCCTATAGGTGCTTCTTGGAAGAAAATATATGTCTGTGTGATGGGACTAACACACTTCAAGTCCTATAGGTGCTTCTGGGAACAAAATATAGGATCTCTGTGTGATGGGACTAACACACTTCAAGTCCTATAGGTGCTTCTGGGAACAAAATATAGGATCTCTGTGTGATGGGACTAACACACTTCAAGTCCTATAGGTGCTTCTGGGAACAAAATATAGGTCTCTGTGTGATGGGACTAACACACTTCAAGTCCTATAGGTGCTTCTGGGAACAAAATATAGGATCTCTGTGTGATGGGACTAACACACTTCAAGTCCTATAGGTGCTTCTGGGAACAAAATATATATGATCTCTGTGTGATGGGACTAACACACTTCAAGTCCTATAGGTGCTTCTGGGAACAAAATATATGTCTGTGTGATGGGACTAACACACTTCAAGTCCTATAGGTGCTTCTGGGAAGAAAATATATGATCTCTGTGTGATGGGACTAACACACTTCAAGTCCTATAGGTGCTTCTGGGAACAAAATATAGATCTCTGTGTGATGGGACTAACACACTTCAAGTCCTATAGGTGCTTCTGGGAACAAAATATAGGATCTCTGTGTGATGGGACTAACACACTTCAAGTCCTATAGGTGCTTCTGGGAAAAAATATAGGTCTGTGTGATGGGACTAACACACTTCAAGTCCTATAGGTGCTTCTGGGAACAAAATATAGGATCTCTGTGTGATGGGACTAACACTCTTCAAGTCCTATAGGTGCTTCTGGGAACAAAATATATATCTCTGTGTGATGGGACTAACACACTTCAAGTCCTATAGGTGCTTCTGGGAACAAAATATATGATCTCTGTGTGATGGGACTAACACACTTCAAGTCCTATAGGTGCTTCTGGGAAGAAAATATATCTCTGTGTGATGGGACTAACACACTTCAAGTCCTATAGGTGCTTCTGGGAACAAAATATAGATCTCTGTGTGATGGGACTAACACACTTCAAGTCCTATAGGTGCTTCTGGGAACAAAATATAGGATCTCTGTGTGATGGGACTAACACACTTCAAGTCCTATAGGTGCTTCTGGGAACAAAATATATGATCTCTGTGTGATGGGGACTAACACACTTCAAGTCCTATAGGTGCTTCTGGGAAAAATATATGATCTCTGTGTGATGGGACTAACACACTTCAAGTCCTATAGGTGCTTCTGGGAACAAAATATAGGATCTCTGTGTGATGGGACTAACACACTTCAAGTCCTATAGGTGCTTCTGGGAACAAAATATAGGTCTGTGTGATGGGACTAACACACTTCAAGTCCTATAGGTGCTTCTGGGAACAAAATATAGGATCTCTGTGTGATGGGACTAACACACTTCAAGTCCTATAGGTGCTTCTGGGAACAAAATATATGATCTCTGTGTGTGATGGGACTAACACACTTCAAGTCCTATAGGTGCTTCTGGGAAGAAAATATAGGTCTGTGTGATGGGACTAACACACTTCAAGTCCTATAGGTGCTTCTGGGAACAAAATATATATCTCTGTGTGATGGGACTAACACACTTCAAGTCCTATAGGTGCTTCTGGGAACAAAATATAGGATCTCTGTGTGATGGGACTAACACACTTCAAGTCCTATAGGTGCTTCTGGGAACAAAATATATGAGCTCTGTGTGATGGGACTAACACACTTCAAGTCCTATAGGTGCTTCTGGGAAGATAATATAAGATCTCTGTGTGATGGGACTAACACACTTCAAGTCCTATAGGTGCTTCTGGGAACAAAATATATGTCTCTGTGTGATGGGACTAACACACTTCAAGTCCTATAGGTGCTTCTGGGAACAAAATATATGATCTCTGTGTGTGATGGGACTAACACACATCAAGTCCTATAGCTGCTTCTCGGAACAAAATTTATGTCTGTGTGATGGGACTAACACACTTCAAGTCCTATAGGTGCTTCTGGGAACAAAATATATGATCTCTGTGTGATGGGACTAACACACTTCAAGTCCTATAGGTGCTTCTGGGAAGAAAATATAGGTCTGTGTGATGGGACTAACACACACTTCAAGTCCTATAGGTGCTTCTGGGAACAAAATATAGGATCTCTGTGTGATGGGACTAACACACTTCAAGTCCTATAGGTGCTTCTGGGAACAAAATATAGATCTCTGTGTGATGGGACTAACACACTTCAAGTCCTATAGGTGCTTCTGGGAACAAAATATATGATCTCTGTGTGATGGGACTAACACACTTCAAGTCCTATAGGTGCTTCTGGGAACAAAAATATAGGATCTCTGTGTGATGGGACTAACACACTTCAAGTCCTATAGGTGCTTCTGGGAACAAAATATATGATCTCTGTGTGATGGGACTAACACACTTCAAGTCCTATAGGTGCTTCTGGGAAGAAAATATAGGTCTGTGTGATGATGGGACTAACACACTTCAAGTCCTATAGGTGCTTCTGGGAACAAAATATAGGATCTCTGTGTGATGGGACTAACACACTTCAAGTCCTATAGGTGCTTCTGGGAAGAAAATATAGGTCTGTGTGATGGGACTAACACACTTCAAGTCCTATAGGTGCTTCTGGGAACAAAACATAAGATCTCTGTGTGATGGGACTAACACACTTCAAGTCCTATAGGTGCTTCTGGGAACAAAATATATGTCTGTGTGATGGGACTAACACACTTCAAGTCCTATAGGTGCTTCTGGGAACAAAATATAGGATCTCTGTGTGATGGGACTAACACACTTCAAGTCCTATAGGTGCTTCTGGGAACAAAATATATGATCTCTGTGTGATGGGACTAACACACTTCAAGTCCTATAGGTGCTTCTGGGAACAAAATATAGGTCTCTGTGTGATGGGACTAACACACTTCAAGTCCTATAGGTGCTTCTGGGAACAAAATATAGATCTCTGTGTGATGGGACTAACACACTTCAAGTCCTATAGGTGCTTCTGGGAAGAAAATATAGGTCTGTGTGATGGGACTAACACACTTCAAGTCCTATAGGTGCTTCTGGGAACAAAATATATGATCTCTGTGTGATGGGACTAACACACTTCAAGTCCTATAGGTGCTTCTGGGAAGAAAATATAGGTCTCTGTGTGATGGGACTAACACACTTCAAGTCCTATAGGTGCTTCTGGGAACAAAATATATGATCTCTGTGTGATGGGACTAACACACTTCAAGTCCTATAGGTGCTTCTGGGAACAAAATATAGGATCTCTGTGTGATGGGACTAACACACTTCAAGTCCTATAGGTGCTTCTGGGAACAAAATAGGATCTCTGTGTGATGGGACTAACACACTTCAAGTCCTATAGGTGCTTCTGGGAACAAAATATATGGATCTCTGTGTGATGGGACTAACACACTTCAAGTCCTATAGGTGCTTCTGGGAACAAAATATATGGATCTCTGTGTGATGGGACTAACACACTTCAAGTCCTATAGGTGCTTCTGGGAACAAAATATAGATCTCTGTGTGATGGGACTAACACACTTCAAGTCCTATAGGTGCTTCTGGGAACAAAATATAGGATCTCTGTGTGATGGGACTAACACACTTCAAGTCCTATAGGTGCTTCTGGGAACAAAATATAGGATCTCTGTGTGATGGGACTAACACACTTCAAGTCCTATAGGTGCTTCTGGGAACAAAATATATGATCTCTGTGTGATGGGACTAACACACTTCAAGTCCTATAGGTGCTTCTGGGAAGAAAATATATGTCTGTGTGATGGGACTAACACACTTCAAGTCCTATAGGTGCTTCTGGGAACAAAATATAGGATCTCTGTGTGATGGGACTAACACACTTCAAGTCCTATAGGTGCTTCTGGGAACAAAATATATGATCTCTGTGTGATGGGACTAACACACTTCAAGTCCTATAGGTGCTTCTGGGAAGAAAATATAGGTCTGTGTGTGATGGGACTAACACACTTCAAGTCCTATAGGTGCTTCTGGGAACAAAATATATGATCTCTGTGTGATGGGACTAACACACTTCAAGTCCTATAGGTGCTTCTGGGAACAAAATATATGATCTGTGTGTGATGGGACTAACACACTTCAAGTCCTATAGGTGCTTCTGGGAAGAAAATATATGTCTCTGTGATGGGACTAACACACTTCAAGTCCTATAGGTGCTTCTGGGAACAAAATATAGGTCTCTGTGTGATGGGACTAACACACTTCAAGTCCTATAGGTGCTTCTGGGAACAAAATATATGATCTCTGTGTGATGGGACTAACACACTTCAAGTCCTATAGGTGCTTCTGGGAACAAAATATAGGATCTCTGTGTGATGGGACTAACACACTTCAAGTCCTATAGGTGCTTCTGGGAACAAAATATAGGATCTCTGTGTGATGGGACTAACACACTTCAAGTCCTATAGGTGCTTCTGGGAACAAAATATATGATCTCTGTGTGATGGGACTAACACACTTCAAGTCCTATAGGTGCTTCTGGGAACAAAATATATGATCTCTGTGTGATGGGACTAACACACTCAAGTCCTATAGGTGCTTCTGGGAAGAAAATATAGGTCTGTGTGATGGGACTAACACACTTCAAGTCCTATAGGTGCTTCTGGGAACAAAATATAGGATCTCTGTGTGATGGGACTAACACACTTCAAGTCCTATAGGTGCTTCTGGAAGAAAATATATGATCTCTGTGTGATGGGACTAACACACTTCAAGTCCTATAGGTGCTTCTGGGAACAAAATATATGATCTGTGTGATGGGACTAACACACTTCAAGTCCTATAGGTGCTTCTGGGAAGAAAATATAGATCTGTGTGATGGGACTAACACACTTCAAGTCCTATAGGTGCTTCTGGGAACAAAATATATGATCTGTGTGATGGGACTAACACACTTCAAGTCCTATAGGTGCTTCTGGGAAGAAAATATAGGTCTGTGTGATGGGACTAACACACTTCAAGTCCTATAGGTGCTTCTGGGAACAAAATATATGATCTCTGTGTGATGGGACTAACACACTTCAAGTCCTATAGGTGCTTCTGGGAAGAAAATATAGGTCTGTGTGATGGGACTAACACACTTCAAGTCCTATAGGTGCTTCTGGGAACAAAATATATGATCTCTGTGTGATGGGACTAACACACTTCAAGTCCTATAGGTGCTTCTGGGAAGAAAATATAGGTCTGTGTGATGGGACTAACACACTTCAAGTCCTATAGGTGCTTCTGGGAACAAAATATATGATCTCTGTGTGATGGGACTAACACACTTCAAGTCCTATAGGTGCTTCTGGGAACAAAATATATGATCTCTGTGTGATGGGACTAACACACTTCAAGTCCTATAGGTGCTTCTGGGAACAAAATATATGATCTCTGTGTGATGGGACTAACACACTTCAAGTCCTATAGGTGCTTCTGGGAACAAAATATATGGTCTCTGTGTGATGGGACTAACACACTTCAAGTCCTATAGGTGCTTCTGGGAACAAAATATAGGATCTCTGTGTGATGGGACTAACACACTTCAAGTCCTATAGGTGCTTCTGGGAAGAAAATATATGTCTGTGTGATGGGACTAACACACTTCAAGTCCTATAGGTGCTTCTGGGAACAAAATATAGATCTCTGTGTGATGGGACTAACACACTTCAAGTCCTATAGGTGCTTCTGGGAACAAAATATATGATATCTGTGTGATGGGACTAACACACTTCAAGTCCTATAGGTGCTTCTGGGAACAAAATATAGGATCTGTGTGTGATGGGACTAACACACTTCAAGTCCTATAGGTGCTTCTGGGAACAAAATATATGATCTCTGTGTGATGGGACTAACACACTTCAAGTCCTATAGGTGCTTCTGGGAAGAAAATATAGGTCTGTGTGATGGGACTAACACACTTCAAGTCCTATAGGTGCTTCTGGGAACAAAATATATGATCTCTGTGTGATGGGACTAACACACTTCAAGTCCTATAGGTGCTTCTGGGAAGAAAATATAGGTCTGTGTGATGGGACTAACACACTTCAAGTCCTATAGGTGCTTCTGGGAACAAAATATATGATCTCTGTGTGATGGGACTAACACACTTCAAGTCCTATAGGTGCTTCTGGGAACAAAATATAGGTCTCTGTGTGATGGGACTAACACACTTCAAGTCCTATAGGTGCTTCTGGGAACAAAATATATGATCTCTGTGTGATGGGACTAACACACTTCAAGTCCTATAGGTGCTTCTGGGAAGAAAATATAGGTCTGTGTGTGATGGGACTAACACACTTCAAGTCCTATAGGTGCTTCTGGGAACAAAATATAGATCTCTGTGTGATGGGACTAACACACTTCAAGTCCTATAGGTGCTTCTGGGAAGAAAATATAGGTCTGTGTGATGGGACTAACACACTTCAAGTCCTATAGGTGCTTCTGGGAACAAAATATATGATCTCTGTGTGATGGGACTAACACACACTTCAAGTCCTATAGGTGCTTCTGGGAACAAAATATAGGTCTCTGTGTGATGGGACTAACACACTTCAAGTCCTATAGGTGCTTCTGGGAACAAAATATATGATCTCTGTGTGATGGGACTAACACACTTCAAGTCCTATAGGTGCTTCTGGGAACAAAATATAGGTCTCTGTGTGATGGGACTAACACACTTCAAGTCCTATAGGTGCTTCTGGGAACAAAATATATGATCTCTGTGTGATGGGACTAACACACTTCAAAGTCCTATAGGTGCTTCTGGGAACAAAATATATGATCTCTGTGTGATGGGACTAACACACTTCAAGTCCTATAGGTGCTTCTGGGAAGAAAATATAGGTCTGTGTGATGGGACTAACACACTTCAAGTCCTATAGGTGCTTCTGGGAACAAAATATAGGATCTCTGTGTGATGGGACTAACACACTTCAAGTCCTATAGGTGCTTCTGGGAAGAAAATATAGGTCTGTGTGATGGGACTAACACACTTCAAGTCCTATAGGTGCTTCTGGGAACAAAATATATGATCTCTGTGTGATGGGACTAACACACTTCAAGTCCTATAGGTGCTTCTGGGAACAAAATATAGGATCTCTGTGTGATGGGACTAACACACTTCAAGTCCTATAGGTGCTTCTGGGAACAAAATATAGGATCTCTGTGTGATGGGACTAACACACTTCAAGTCCTATAGGTGCTTCTGGGAACAAAATATAGGTCTGTGTGATGGACTAACACACTTCAAGTCCTATAGGTGCTTCTTTGAACAAAATATATGATCTCTGTGTGATGGGACTAACACACTTCAAGTCCTATAGGTGCTTCTGGGAAGAAAATATAGGTCTGTGTGATGGGACTAACACACTTCAAGTCCTATAGGTGCTTCTGGGAACAAAATATATGATCTCTGTGTGATGGGACTAACACACTTCAAGTCCTATAGGTGCTTCTGGGAACAAAATATAGGATCTCTGTGTGATGGGACTAACACACTTCAAGTCCTATAGGTGCTTCTGGGAACAAAATATAGGTCTGTGTGATGGGACTAACACACTTCAAGTCCTATAGGTGCTTCTGGGAACAAAATATAGGATCTCTGTGTGATGGGACTAACACACTTCAAGTCCTATAGGTGCTTCTGGGAACAAAATATATGATCTCTGTGTGATGGGACTAACACACTTCAAGTCCTATAGGTGCTTCTGGGAAGAAAATATAGGTCTGTGTGATGGGACTAACACACTTCAAGTCCTATAGGTGCTTCTGGGAAAAAATATAGGATCTCTGTGTGATGGGACTAACACACTTCAAGTCCTATAGGTGCTTCTGGGAATAAAATATAGGTCTGTGTGATGGGACTAACACACGTCAAGTCCTTTAGGTGCTTCTGGGAACAAAATATATGATCTATGTGTGATGGGACTAACACACTTCAAGTCCTATAGGTGCTTCTGGGAACAAAATATAGGATCTCTGTGTGATGGGACTAACACACTTCAAGTCCTATAGGTGCTTCTGGGAACAAAATATAGGTCTCTGTGTGATGGGACTAACACACTTCAAGTCCTATAGGTGCTTCTGGGAACATAATATATGATCTCTGTGTGATGGGACTAACACACTTCAAGTCCTATAGGTGCTTCTGGGAACAAAATATAGGTCTCTGTGTGATGGGACTAACACACTTCAAGTCCTATAGGTGCTTCTGGGAACAAAATATATGATCTCTGTGTGATGGGACTAACACACTTCAAGTCCTATAGGTGCTTCTGGGAAGAAAATATAGGATCTCTGTGTGATGGGACTAACACACTTCAAGTCCTATAGGTGAGTCTGGGAACAAAATATATGATCTCTGTGTGATGGGACTAACACACTTCAAGTCCTATAGGTGCTTCTGGGAAGAAAATATAGGTCTGTGTGATGGGACTAACACACTTCAAGTCCTATAGGTGCTTCTGGGAACAAAATAAAGGATCTCTGTGTGATGGGACTAACACACTTCAAGTCCTATAGGTGCTTCTGGGAACAAAATATATGTCTCTGTGTGATGGGACTAACACACTTCAAGTCCTATAGGTGCTTCTGGGAACAAAATATATGATCTCTGTGTGATGGGACTAACACACTTCAAGTCCTATAGGTGCTTCTGGGAACAAAATATAGGATCTCTGTGTGATGGGACTAACACACTTCAAGTCCTATAGGGGCTTCTGGGAAGAAAATATATGATCTCTGTGTGATGGGACTAACACACTTCAAGTCCTATAGGTGCTTCTGGGAACAAAATATAGATCTCTGTGTGATGGGACTAACACACTTCAAGTCCTATAGGTGCTTCTGGGAACAAAAATATAGGATCTCTGTGTGATGGGACTAACACACTTCAAGTCCTATAGGTGCTTCTGGGAACAAAATATAGGATCTCTGTGTGATGGGACTAACACACTTCAAGTCCTATAGGTGCTTCTGGGAACAAAATATATGATCTCTGTGTGATGGGACTAACACACTTCAAGTCCTATAGGTGCTTCTGGGAAGAAAATATAGGTCTCTGTGTGATGGGACTAACACACTTCAAGTCCTATAGGTGCTTCTGGGAACAAAATATATGATCTCTGTGTGATGGGACTAACACACTTCAAGTCCTATAGGTGCTTCTGGGAACAAAATATAGGATCTCTGTGTGATGGGAATAACACACTTCAAGTCCTATTGGTGCTTCTGGGAACAAAATGTAGGATCTCTGAGTGATGGGACTAACACACTTCAAGTCCTATAGGTGCTTCTGGGAAGAAAATATAGGTCTGTGTGATGGGACTAACACACTTCAAGTCCTATAGGTGCTTCTGGGAACAAAATATATGATCTCTGTGTGATGGGACTAACACACTTCAAGTCCTATAGGTGCTTCTGGGAAGAAAATATAGGTCTGTGTGATGGGACTAACACACTTCAAGTCCTATAGGTGCTTCTGGGAACAATATATATATCTCTGTGTGATGGGACTAACACACTTCAAGTCCTATGGGTGCTTCTGGGAAGAAAATATAGGTCTGTGTGATGGGACTAACACACTTCAAGTCCTATAGGTGCTTCTGGGAACAAAATATATGATCTCTGTGTGATGGGACTAACACACTTCAAGTCCTATAGGTGCTTCTGGGAACAAAATATATGATCTCTGTGTGATGGGACTAACACACTTCAAGTCCTATAGGTGCTTCTGGGAACAAAATATATGATCTCTGTGTGATGGGACTAACACACTTCAAGTCCTATAGGTGCTTCTGGGAACAAAATATATGATCTCTGTGTGATGGGACTAACACACTTCAAGTCCTATAGGTGCTTCTGGGAACAAAATATATGATCTCTGTGTGATGGGACTAACACACTTCAAGTCCTATAGGTGCTTCTGGGAACAAAATATAGATCTCTGTGTGATGGGACTAACACACACTTCAAGTCCTATAGGTGCTTCTGGGAACAAAATATAGGATCTCTGTGTGATGGGACTAACACACTTCAAGTCCTATAGGTGCTTCTGGGAAGAAAATATAGGTCTGTGTGATGGGACTAACACACTTCAAGTCCTATAGGTGCTTCTGGGAACAAAATATATGATCTCTGTGTGATGGGACTAACACACTTCAAGTCCTATAGGTGCTTCTGGGAACAAAATATATGAGGTCTGTGTGATGGGACTAACACACTTCAAGTCCTATAGGTGCTTCTGGGAACAAAATATATGATCTCTGTGTGATGGGACTAACACACTTCAAGTCCTATAGGTGCTTCTGGGAAGAAAATATAGGTCTGTGTGATGGGACTAACACACTTCAAGTCCTATAGGTGCTTCTGGGAACAAAATATAGGATCTCTGTGTGATGGGACTAACACACTTCAAGTCCTATAGGTGCTTCTGGGAAGAAAATATAGGTCTGTGTGATGGGGACTAACACACTTCAAGTCATATAGGTGCTTCTGGGAACAAAATATATGATCTCTGTGTGATGGGACTAACACACTTCAAGTCCTATAGGTGCTTCTGGGAACAAAATATATGGTCTCTGTGTGATGGGACTAACACACTTCAAGTCCTATAGGTGCTTCTGGGAACAAAATATATGATCTCTGTGTGATGGGACTAACACACTTCAAGTCCTATAGGTGCTTCTGGGAACAAAATATAGGATCTCTGTGTGATGGGACTAACACACTTCAAGTCCTATAGGTGCTTCTGGGAGAAAAATATAGGTCTGTGTGATGGGACTAACACACTTCAATTCCTATAGGTGCTTCTGGGAACAAAATATATGATCTCTGTGTGATGGGACTAACACACTTCAAGTCCTATAGGTGCTTCTGGGAACAAAATATATGATCTCTGTGTGATGGGACTAACACACTTCAAGTCCTATAGGTGCTTCTGGGAAGAAATATAGGTCTGTGTGATGGGACTAACACACTTCAAGTCCTATAGGTGCTTCTGGGAACAAAATATATGATCTCTGTGTGATGGGACTAACACACTTCAAGTCCTATAGGTGCTTCTGGGAACAAAATATATGATCTCTGTGTGATGGGACTAACACACTTCAAGTCCTATAGGTGCTTCTGGGAAGAAAATATAGGTCTGTGTGATGGGACTAACACACTTCAAGTCCTATAGGTGCTTCTGGGAACAAAATATAGGATCTCTGTGTGATGGGACTAACACACTTCAAGTCCTATAGGTGCTTCTGGGAAGAAAATATAGGTCTGTGTGATGGGACTAACACACTTCAAGTCCTATAGGTGCTTCTGGGAACAAAATATATGATCTCTGTGTGATGGGACTAACACACTTCAAGTCCTATAGGTGCTTCTGGGAACAAAATATAGATCTCTGTGTGATGGGACTAACACACTTCAAGTCCTATAGGTGCTTCTGGGAACAAAATATATGATCTCTGTGTGATGGGACTAACACACTTCAAGTCCTATAGGTGCTTCTGGGAACAAAATATATGATCTCTGTGTGATGGGACTAACACACTTCAAGTCCTATAGGTGCTTCTGGGAACAAAATATATGATCTCTGTGTGATGGGACTAACACACTTCAAGTCCTATAGGTGCTTCTGGGAACAAAATATAGGATCTCTGTGTGATGGGACTAACACACTTCAAGTCCTATAGGTGCTTCTGGGAACAAAATATAGGATCTCTGTGTGATGGGACTAACACACTTCAAGTCCTATAGGTGCTTCTGGGAAGAAAATATAGGTCTCTGTGTGATGGGACTAACACACTTCAAGTCCTATAGGTGCTTCTGGGAACAAAATATATGATCTCTGTGTGATGGGACTAACACACTTCAAGTCCTATAGGTGCTTCTGGGAACAAAATATATGATCTCTGTGTGATGGGACTAACACACTTCAAGTCCTATAGGTGCTTCTGGGAACAAAATATATGATCTCTGTGTGATGGGACTAACACACTTCAAGTCCTATAGGTGCTTCTGGGAAGAAAATATAGGTCTGTGTGATGGGACTAACACACTTCAAGTCCTATAGGTGCTTCTGGGAACAAAATATATGATCTCTGTGTGATGGGACTAACACACTTCAAGTCCTATAGGTGCTTCTGGGAAGAAAATATAGGTCTGTGTGATGGGACTAACACACTTCAAGTCCTATAGGTGCTTCTGGGAACAAAATATATGATCTCTGTGTGATGGGACTAACACACTTCAAGTCCTATAGGTGCTTCTGGGAACAAAATATATGATCTGTGTGATGGGACTAACACACTTCAAGTCCTATAGGTGCTTCTGGGAACAAAATATATGATCTCTGTGTGATGGGACTAACACACTTCAAGTCCTATAGGTGCTTCTGGGAAGAAAATATAGGTCTGTGTGATGGGACTAACACACTTCAAGTCCTATAGGTGCTTCTGGGAACAAAATATAGGATCTCTGTGTGATGGGACTAACACACTTCAAGTCCTATGGGTGCTTCTGGGAAGAAAATGTAGGTCTGTGTGATGGGACTAACACACGTCAAGTCCTATAGGTGCTTCTGGGAACAAAATATATGATCTCTGTGTGATGGGACTAACACACTTCAAGTCCTATAGGTGCTTCTGGGAACAAAATATATGATCTCTGTGTGATGGGACTAACACACTTCAAGTCCTATAGGTGCTTCTGGGAACAAAATATATGATCTCTGTGTGATGGGACTAACACACTTCAAGTCCTATAGGTGCTTCTGGGAACAAAATATATGATCTCTGTGTGATGGGACTAACACACTTCAAGTCCTATAGGTGCTTCTGGGAACAAAATATATGATCTCTGTGTGATGGGACTAACACACTTCAAGTCCTATAGGTGCTTCTGGGAACAAAATATATGATCTCTGTGTGATGGGACTAACACACTTCAAGTCCTATAGGTGCTTCTGGGAAGAAAATATAGGTCTGTGTGATGGGACTAACACACTTCAAGTCCTATAGGTGCTTCTGGGAACAAAATATAGGATCTCTGTGTGATGGGACTAACACACTTCAAGTCCTATGGGTGCTTCTGGGAAGAAAATAGGTCTGTGTGATGGGACTAACACACTTCAAGTCCTATAGGTGCTTCTGGGAACAAAATATATGATCTCTGTGTGATGGGACTAACACACTTCAAGTCCTATAGGTGCTTCTGGGAACAAAATATATGATCTCTGTGTGATGGGACTAACACACTTCAAGTCCTATAGGTGCTTCTGGGAACAAAATATATGATCTCTGTGTGATGGGACTAACACACTTCAAGTCCTATAGGTGCTTCTGGGAACAAAATATATGATCTGTGTATGATGGGACTAACACACTTCAAGTCCTATAGGTGCTTCTGGGAACAAAATATATGATCTCTGTGTGATGGGACTAACACACTTCAAGTCCTATAGGTGCTTCTGGAACAAAATATATGATCTCTGTGTGATGGGACTAACACACTTCAAGTCCTATAGGTGCTTCTGGGAACAAAATATATGATCTCTGTGTGATGGGACTAACACACTTCAAGTCCTATAGGTGCTTCTGGGAACAAAATATATGATCTCTGTGTGATGGGACTAACACACTTCAAGTCCTATAGGTGCTTCTGGGAAGAAAATATAGGTCTGTGTGATGGGACTAACACACTTCAAGTCCTATAGGTGCTTCTGGGAACAAAATATATGATCTCTGTGTGATGGGACTAACACACTTCAAGTCCTATAGGTGCTTCTGGGAACAAAATATATGATCTCTGTGTGATGGGACTAACACACTTCAAGTCCTATGGGTGCTTCTGGGAAGAAAATGTAGGTCTGTGTGATGGGACTAACACACTTCAAGTCCTATAGGTGCTTCTGGGAACAAAATATATGATCTCTGTGTGATGGGACTAACACACTTCAAGTCCTATAGGTGCTTCTGGGAACAAAATATATGATCTCTGTGTGATGGGACTAACACACTTCAAGTCCTATAGGTGCTTCTGGGAAGAAAATATAGGTCTGTGTGATGGGACTAACACACTTCAAGTCCTATAGGTGCTTCTGGGAACAAAATATAGGATCTCTGTGTGATGGGACTAACACACTTCAAGTCCTATGGGTGCTTCTGGGAACAAAATATATGATCTCTGTGTGATGGGACTAACACACTTCAAGTCCTATAGGTGCTTCTGGGAACAAAATATATGATCTCTGTGTGATGGGACTAACACACTTCAAGTCCTATAGGTGCTTCTGGGAACAAAATATATGATCTCTGTGTGATGGGACTACACACTTCAAGTCCTATAGGTGCTTCTGGGAACAAAATATATGATCTCTGTGTGATGGGACTAACACACTTCAAGTCCTATAGGTGCTTCTGGGAACAAAATATATGATCTCTGTGTGATGGGACTAACACACTTCAAGTCCTATAGGTGCTTCTGGGAAGAAAATATAGGTCTGTGTGATGGGACTAACACACTTCAAGTCCTATAGGTGCTTCTGGGAACAAAATATAGGATCTCTGTGTGATGGGACTAACACACTTCAAGTCCTATGGGTGCTTCTGGGAAGAAAATGTAGGTCTGTGTGATGGGACTAACACACTTCAAGTCCTATAGGTGCTTCTGGGAACAAAATATATGATCTCTGTGTGATGGGACTAACACACTTCAAGTCCTATAGGTGCTTCTGGGAACAAAATATATGATCTCTGTGTGATGGGACTAACACACTTCAAGTCCTATAGGTGCTTCTGGGAACAAAATATATGATCTCTGTGTGATGGGACTAACACACTTCAAGTCCTATAGGTGCTTCTGGGAACAAAATATATGATCTCTGTATGATGGGACTAACACACTTCAAGTCCTATAGGTGCTTCTGGGAACAAAATATATGATCTCTGTGTGATGGGACTAACACACTTCAAGTCCTATAGGTGCTTCTGGGAACAAAATATATGATCTCTGTGTGATGGGACTAACACACTTCAAGTCCTATAGGTGCTTCTGGGAACAAAATATATGATCTCTGTGTGATGGGACTAACACACTTTCAAGTCCTATAGGTGCTTCTGGGAACAAAATATATGATCTCTGTGTGATGGGACTAACACACTTCAAGTCCTATAGGTGCTTCTGGGAAGAAAATATAGGTCTGTGTGATGGGACTAACACACTTCAAGTCCTATAGGTGCTTCTGGGAACAAAATATATGATCTCTGTGTGATGGGACTAACACACTTCAAGTCCTATAGGTGCTTCTGGGAACAAAATATATGATCTCTGTGTGATGGGACTAACACACTTCAAGTCCTATGGGTGCTTCTGGGAAGAAAATGTAGGTCTGTGTGATGGGACTAACACACTTCAAGTCCTATAGGTGCTTCTGGGAACAAAATATATGATCTCTGTGTGATGGGACTAACACACTTCAAGTCCTATAGGTGCTTCTGGGAACAAAATATATGATCTCTGTGTGATGGGACTAACACACTTCAAGTCCTATAGGTGCTTCTGGGAAGAAAATATAGGTCTGTGTGATGGGACTAACACACTTCAAGTCCTATAGGTGCTTCTGGGAACAAAATATAGGATCTCTGTGTGATGGGACTAACACACTTCAAGTCCTATGGGTGCTTCTGGGAACAAAATATATGATCTCTGTGTGATGGGACTAACACACTTCAAGTCCTATAGGTGCTTCTGGGAACAAAATATATGATCTCTGTGTGATGGGACTAACACACTTCAAGTCCTATAGGTGCTTCTGGGAAGAAAATATAGGTCTGTGTGATGGGACTAACACACTTCAAGTCCTATAGGTGCTTCTGGGAACAAAATATAGGATCTCTGTGTGATGGGACTAACACACTTCAAGTCCTATGGGTGCTTCTGGGAAGAAAATGTAGGTCTGTGTGATGGGACTAACACACGTCAAGTCCTATAGGTGCTTCTGGGAACAAAATATATGATCTCTGTGTGATGGGACTAACACACTTCAAGTCCTATAGGTGCTTCTGGGAACAAAATATATGATCTCTGTGTGATGGGACTAACACACTTCAAGTCCTATAGGTGCTTCTGGGAACAAAATATATGATCTCTGTGTGATGGGACTAACACACTTCAAGTCCTATAGGTGCTTCTGGGAACAAAATATATGATCTCTGTGTGATGGGACTAACACACTTCAAGTCCTATAGGTGCTTCTGGGAACAAAATATATGATCTCTGTGTGATGGGGACTAACACACTTCAAGTCCTATAGGTGCTTCTGGGAACAAAATATATGATCTCTGTGTGATGGGACTAACACACTTCAAGTCCTATAGGTGCTTCTGGGAAGAAAATATAGGTCTGTGTGATGGGACTAACACACTTCAAGTCCTATAGGTGCTTCTGGGAACAAAATATAGGATCTCTGTGTGATGGGACTAACACACTTCAAGTCCTATGGGTGCTTCTGGGAAGAAAATGTAGGTCTGTGTGATGGGACTAACACACTTCAAGTCCTATAGGTGCTTCTGGGAACAAAATATATGATCTCTGTGTGATGGGACTAACACACTTCAAGTCCTATAGGTGCTTCTGGGAACAAAATATATGATCTCTGTGTGATGGGACTAACACACTTCAAGTCCTATAGGTGCTTCTGGGAACAAAATATATGATCTCTGTGTGATGGGACTAACACACTTCAAGTCCTATAGGTGCTTCTGGGAACAAAATATATGATCTCTGTATGATGGGACTAACACACTTCAAGTCCTATAGGTGCTTCTGGGAACAAAATATATGATCTCTGTGTGATGGGACTAACACACTTCAAGTCCTATAGGTGCTTCTGGGAACAAAATATATGATCTCTGTGTGATGGGACTAACACACTTCAAGTCCTATAGGTGCTTCTGGGAACAAAATATATGATCTCTGTGTGATGGGACTAACACACTTCAAGTCCTATAGGTGCTTCTGGGAACAAAATATATGATCTCTGTGTGATGGGACTAACACACTTCAAGTCCTATAGGTGCTTCTGGGAAGAAAATATAGGTCTGTGTGATGGGACTAACACACTTCAAGTCCTATAGGTGCTTCTGGGAACAAAATATATGATCTCTGTGTGATGGGACTAACACACTTCAAGTCCTATAGGTGCTTCTGGGAACAAAATATATGATCTCTGTGTGATGGGACTAACACACTTCAAAGTCCTATGGGTGCTTCTGGGAAGAAAATGTAGGTCTGTGTGATGGGACTAACACACTTCAAGTCCTATAGGTGCTTCTGGGAACAAAATATATGATCTCTGTGTGATGGGACTAACACACTTCAAGTCCTATAGGTGCTTCTGGGAACAAAATATATGATCTCTGTGTGATGGGACTAACACACTTCAAGTCCTATAGGTGCTTCTGGGAAGAAAATATAGGTCTGTGTGATGGGACTAACACACTTCAAGTCCTATAGGTGCTTCTGGGAACAAAATATAGGATCTCTGTGTGATGGGACTAACACACTTCAAGTCCTATGGGTGCTTCTGGGAAGAAAATGTAGGTCTGTGTGATGGGACTAACACACTTCAAGTCCTATAGGTGCTTCTGGGAACAAAATATATGATCTCTGTGTGATGGGACTAACACACTTCAAGTCCTATAGGTGCTTCTGGGAACAAAATATATGATCTCTGTGTGATGGGACTAACACACTTCAAGTCCTATAGGTGCTTCTGGGAACAAAATATATGATCTCTGTGTGATGGGACTAACACACTTCAAGTCCTATAGGTGCTTCTGGGAACAAAATATATGATCTCTGTGTGATGGGACTAACACACTTCAAGTCCTATAGGTGCTTCTGGGAACAAAATATATGATCTCTGTGTGATGGGACTAACACACTTCAAGTCCTATAGGTGCTTCTGGGAACAAAATATATGATCTCTGTGTGATGGGACTAACACACTTCAAGTCCTATAGGTGCTTCTGGGAACAAAATATAGGATCTCTGTGTGATGGGACTAACACACTTCAAGTCCTATGGGTGCTTCTGGGAAGAAAATGTAGGTCTGTGTGATGGGACTAACACACTTCAAGTCCTATAGGTGCTTCTGGGAACAAAATATATGATCTCTGTGTGATGGGACTAACACACTTCAAGTCCTATAGGTGCTTCTGGGAACAAAATATATGATCTCTGTGTGATGGGACTAACACACTTCAAGTCCTATAGGTGCTTCTGGGAACAAAATATATGATCTCTGTGTGATGGGACTAACACACTTCAAGTCCTATAGGTGCTTCTGGGAACAAAATATATGATCTCTGTGTGATGGGACTAACACACTTCAAGTCCTATAGGTGCTTCTGGGAAGAAAATATAGGTCTGTGTGATGGGACTAACACACTTCAAGTCCTATAGGTGCTTCTGGGAACAAAATATAGGATCTCTGTGTGATGGGACTAACACACTTCAAGTCCTATGGGTGCTTCTGGAAGAAAATGTAGGTCTGTGTGATGGGACTAACACACTTCAAGTCCTATAGGTGCTTCTGGGAACAAAATATATGATCTCTGTGTGATGGGACTAACACACTTCAAGTCCTATAGGTGCTTCTGGGAACAAAATATATGATCTCTGTGTGATGGGACTAACACACTTCAAGTCCTATAGGTGCTTCTGGGAACAAAATATATGATCTCTGTGTGATGGGACTAACACACTTCAAGTCCTATAGGTGCTTCTGGGAAGAAAATATAGGTCTGTGTGATGGGACTAACACACTTCAAGTCCTATAGGTGCTTCTGGGAACAAAATATATGATCTCTGTGTGATGGGACTAACACACTTCAAGTCCTATAGGTGCTTCTGGAACAAAATATATGATCTCTGTGTGATGGGACTAACACACTTCTAGTCCTATAGGTGCTTCTGGGAACAAAATATATGATCTCTGTGTGATGGGACTAACACACTTCAAGTCCTATAGGTGCTTCTGGGAACAAAATATATGATCTCTGTGTGATGGGACTAACACACTTCAAGTCCTATAGGTGCTTCTGGGAACAAAATATATGATCTCTGTGTGATGGGACTAACACACTTCAAGTCCTATAGGTGCTTCTGGGAACAAAATATATGATCTCTGTGTGATGGGGACTAACACACTTCAAGTCCTATAGGTGCTTCTGGGAACAAAATATATGATCTCTGTGTGATGGGACTAACACACTTCAAGTCCTATAGGTGCTTCTGGGAACAAAATATAGGTCTGTGTGATGGGACTAACACACTTCAAGTCCTATAGGTGCTTCTGGGAACAAAATATATGATCTCTGTGTGATGGGACTAACACACTTCAAGTCCTATAGGTGCTTCTGGGAACAAAATATATGATCTCTGTGTGATGGGGACTAACACACTTCAAGTCCTATAGGTGCTTCTGGGAACAAAATATATGATCTCTGTGTGATGGGACAAACACACTTCAAGTCCTATAGGTGCTTCTGGGAAGAAAATATAGGTCTGTGTGATGGGACTAACACACTTCAAGTCCTATAGGTGCTTCTGGGAACAAAATATAGGATCTCTGTGTGATGGGACTAACACACTTCAAGTCCTATAGGTGCTTCTGGGAACAAAATATAGGATCTCTGTGTGATGGGACTAACACACTTCAAGTCCTATGGGTGCTTCTGGGAAGAAAATGTAGGTCTGTGTGATGGGACTAACACACTTCAAGTCCTATAGGTGCTTCTGGGAACAAAATATATGATCTCTGTGTGATGGGACTAACACACTTCAAGTCCTATAGGTGCTTCTGGGAACAAAATATATGATCTCTGTGTGATGGGACTAACACACTTCAAGTCCTATAGGTGCTTCTGGGAAGAAAATATATGATCTCTGTGTGATGGGACTAACACACTTCAAGTCCTATAGGTGCTTCTGGGAAGAAAATATAGGTCTGTGTGATGGGACTAACACACTTCAAGTCCTATAGGTGCTTCTGGGAACAAAATATATGATCTCTGTGTGATGGGACTAACACACTTCAAGTCCTATAGGTGCTTCTGGGAAGAAAATATATGATCTCTGTGTGATGGGACTAACACACTTCAAGTCCTATAGGTGCTTCTGGGAACAAAATATATGATCTCTGTGTGATGGGACTAACACACTTCAAGTCCTATAGGTGCTTCTGGGAAGAAAATATAGGTCTGTGTGATGGGACTAACACACTTCAAGTCCTATAGGTGCTTCTGGGAACAAAATATATGATCTCTGTGTGATGGGACTAACACACTTCAAGTCCTATAGGTGCTTCTGGGAAGAAAATATAGGAGCTCTGCCTGCCTGCCACGAACACACTACAAGTCCTATAGGTGCTTCTGGGAACAAAATATAGGAGCTCTGCCTGCCTGCCAGGAACACACTACAAGTCCTATAGGTGCTTCTGGGAACAAAATATAGGAGCTCTGCCTGCCTGCCAGGAACACACTACAAGTCCTATAGGTGCTTCTGGGAACAAAATATAGGAGCTCTGCCTGCCTGCCACGAACACACTACAAGTCCTATAGGTGCTTCTGGGAACAAAATATAGGAGCTCTGCCTGCCTGCCACGAACACACTACAAGTCCTATAGGTGCTTCTGGGAACAAAATATAGGAGCTCTGCCTGCCTGCCACGAACACACTACAAGTCCTATAGGTGCTTCTGGGAACAAAATATAGGAGCTCTGCCTGCCTGCCACGAACACACTACAAGCCCCTCTTTCTAAATCAATTTTTGTAAATGAATCTATCTAACTCAATCTCTCTAAGTAAATCTCTCTAACTAACTAAATCCAGCAGAGTGTCACAGATCTATCCTGCTCTATCTACGCCGGAACAGCATGTGACCGGCGCAGACGGCGTGGCGGCCTTTTATAGGGGGGGGCGTGTACTAAAGCCCCTGAGCTGTAATTGGCTACAGGCTTCCTGCCTGTAGCCAATTATGGCTCTTCGAGTTTCCGGGGCTGTGATTGGCCAAGCATGTGGGGTCACAGTGCATGCTTGGCCAATCATCAGCCAGCAATGCACTGCGCCGGCCGCGCCGGCCGCAATGCATTGCGGGGCCGCTCGCATCACATGAACGTGATGCGAGCGGCCAAAATAGTTCTGGGCTCGCCGAGCGAGCGAACGCCCGGTGCTCGATGCGAACGTGGGTTCGCATCGAGCACCGGGCCCATCCCTACTTAAGAACAAACCTACAGTCCGTGTCTTGTTTGCACCACCTATATAGTGCTGTTCAGAGTGTATAGGGTTGTAGGTATAGGGTTTTATTTTGGGTGCCTCTTAATATCCATACAAGACCCAAAGGGGCTGGGGGGGGGGGGGGGGTGATGGGGTAGCCATGCCATTTTTCTCAAGGATTTTCAGCCATATGGCGGCCAGGACAAGACATGACATTAAAGCCGCAAGTGGTTTTAAATGGCTTCTTTTTTTTCCTTTACAAATGTCATTTTGTGCAAGGACAGTTCTAAACACGGGAAACACATGCCACTTCACAGGCATACTTTAGACACCCCCCAGGTACCATATTTAAAGGAAAATTTCACTTTTTTTTTCACTTTATGCATCATTAAAATGACTGCTCCCGAAAAAACGTTAGTTTTTAAAAGTTCTTTTTGCATTGATATATGTCCCCTGGGGCAGGACCCGGGTCCCCAAACCTGTTTTATGACATTAACATGCATATTGGCCGTTGTAATTAGCAATTTTGATTTCGAACGTTCGCGTCCATTATAACGAATAGGGTTCGAAAATTTGCGCAAACTTTCGGTCCGTTCGAAGGTTCTGGTGCGAACCGAACCCGGTGGTGTTCGGCTCATCCCTATTCTTGACCAGTGTAGCCCAGATAAGCCACTCTATGCTGATACAGCCCTCTTACTCCCACCCCCTTATTGCCCCTGAATAAGAGACCACACCATTCTTATTGAGTAAAATGGCTACAACAGCCTTTTATTAAACCAGCCAAAATAAACTCCAAATTTAACTTAAAATATAAAAAACATATAATAACATATAAACACATAGAAACAACATGTTTCACCCGCTTTATTGGTCAGTGACGGAGCTAAGTACTTTTACCGTATATATATCATTAACTATGTATATATAACCACCAGGGGGCACTGCTGGACTTTACCAAAACCACATAGGCCTCCATCTGTACCGCTCGGAGACAACCACCTTTCCCACAGTGCAACAACACCAGTAATCATCAAAACATTTGATGTACTACACCGGAGGGGCCATCTACTGATGAGCCCCCCACCCACTTACCACCTCTATAATTGCTGACCAACAAACAAACACCGCCACAGCCTGAAAGGGTGAAACCTCAACCTTGATGGCACCTCCACACCCGCAGGGCCGCCTGAATACCCTCCTGAAGACCCAATGACCAAAGGTCAATGCCCACATGAGTCAGATGAACCCCATCCTTCCCTAAATAGAGGCCAACGTTTGTCTCCAACTCCCTGTGGCGAATCACTAATCCCCCTTCCCAGGCCAAAAACCTCCCAACCACCTTGTTCACTCTGATCCTAGCCTTGTTGAGCCTATACATGGATCAAGCCATGCGCCATGCCGTCCTCGCCACCATATCTGACCACACCAGTAACGTGTCAGGGAATGTTGCACGCAGGTATATCAGATCTGCCTTTATGTCCGCTATCAGGTCCCTGACTGTCCTGACTCCTAGGTCATTACCCCTTGCGTGGATGACCAGTACCTCAGGTGGTCTGTCCAACCACGCATATCTCTCCATCCCAGGTCCACCCCACATCATTCCGGGTCTACCCAACCACCTTATGGACACCTCTCTACTGGAAATTCCCAACTGTCTCCCACCTGGTCTTGCGTCTCCTCTCCGGGCACCCCAACACACATATGTATGCCCGAGGATCCAGACGAGGCGTGGAAGTCCTCCATCTGAAACGACAAGCATGACTTTAAATTGCAGTCAAAAACCCCAACGTCCCCCCACAACTTCTCAACCCCTAATAAATGTAAATTATATATAAATTTATAAAAAAAATATTTTTTTTTTTTATCTTATTCACAAACCAACTGAGGCCGAATATAGGTGCAGAATCGCTTAAATTCCCATCTCCCCATCCGTCACACACCTGGCTCATCCAGCCCGCGCCTGGCGGCCTCAGTGGCCGACCCATTGCGGAAGGAGTGTGAAGCGTATCAAATCCCAACCTCCCCAAACATTTCCGAGGCACCGCCACAAACTGAAATTTTGACAGATGAGAGCCATCCTCATGTACCAGAAAAGGACCACCCCCACCCGGTCTCACTCCTGTAAAATTCCCCACCACCTGCACCGGGCACACCGCACAGCCCTGCAGAGCATACACCACACTTGAACCCCTATACCCCTTTGATCTGTTTTTTCGACTTTCCGAAAACTTTAACCGAACCGACACCCTGTCCCCAAACACTTCCACATCCTGTACCAATAACCCGCCCACCACCCCTTTTGATGGACTGACCAGTTCTCCAATGCGGAATGCTCCAAAAAAGGCCAACGAAAAAGACGCTGAAAACAACAATCTTTCATAATGAGAGGCACAAACAAAACCTAGCTGTGCACATAACGCCATCAGGTTCGCAAAAGTAATTTGCCGCCTCGTATCCTTACTCCTGTGTTCCTTCCTGTATCCCTTAATGGCCTGTTTGACCCAGAAATCCTTTGTCCAATCCTCCTTCCTTGAACCAAAATGCCAACCCTGCCATCTTCTTTTCTATGGCCGAAACTGACTTCCTTGCTTCCATGTTTCTGGATACAAAATACAACACTAAAAGCCTCACGCTGACTCATCCCCCTTGACCTCTGCCTCATGCATCAAAGCCGACCATTCCTTCCATACCTTTTCATAAGCCGACCATGTGGACACACTTACTGACCGCTGTATGTATCCCGCGGCGATTCTAACGCCAAATCCCATATCCAGCCCGGGCACGGGATACCCCCCTTCTTCGCCTCCGGCGTCAGAGCCCTGAACTTGTCCCACTGGAAGCGAGACAAAGAGTCAGCCAGTGTGTTGTCTACTCCCGGAATATGCACAGCATAGAGAAAGACGTTCAATTGCAAGCAGCGCAACACCAACTGTCGCATTAGCCGTATGACAGGTTGCGAAGACGCTGACATGCTATTGATAACCTGCACTACACCCATGTTGTCGCAGTTCAGCCGTAATTTTAGATTCCTGCAGGACTGCCCCCACAATTCCAATGCCAGCACCACCGGAAAAAGTTCCAGGAGCACCAAATTCCGAAGGAAACCTGCCTCAACCCATGACTGTGGCCACGGTTCCGCACTCCAATGTCCCTGGAAGAATGCCCCGTATGCCTTAGATCCTGAGGCGTCCGTAACCAATTCCACATGGAAATTGCTCACCGGGCCCGACATCCAAACCGACCTGTCGTTATACTCTGCAAGGAATTGATACCATACCTGAAGATCTTCCCTCTGTTCCTTTCTCAGTCAAATGAAATCACCCGCGCCGTAGCAGACAACATCCGGCAAAATACTCCCCATGGGAATTATCCTACATGCGAAGTTCAATTTCCCCAACAGTGATTGTAACGTACGCAGCTGCACTTTCTTACACCCATGGATCTCCCTAATCTCTTTCTGCAAGTCCCTGAGCTTCTCTTCCAGTAACCTGCATTCCATAGCCATGGAATCAATTATTATACCAAGGAAGCTCAGCTCCGTCCTTGGGCCCTCCGTTTTATCGGCTGCCAAAGGCACCCTAAATCTCTCTGCAATGTGCTGCAACGTTGACAACAGGATCGCACACACATTGGAAGAAGGGGGGCCCATTCAGAGAAAGTCATCCAAGTAATGGATGACGGATTCAATTCCTGTGACGTCCCTAACCACCCACTTTAAAAACAAGCTAAATGCCTCAAACATAGTGCATGAAATGGAACAGCCCATGGGCAAACACCTATCTACGTAATATTGTTCTTGCCAACAACAACCCAGCAAACAGAAACTGGCTGGGTGAACTGGCAAGAGCCTAAACGCCGACTCCACATCCAATTTAGCCATTAGCGCCCCTTGGTCGTACCACCTTACCCACCTGACCGCGGCATCAAAGGATGTATACGATACCATACAAGCCTTGGAGTCAATGAAATCATTTACCGAACCCCCTTTGGGGAACGATAAATGGTGTATCAACCGAAACTTATTCATTTCTTTTTTGGGGACCACCCCCAGCGGGGACACCACCAAATCGGCTAAAGGTTTAACAGCAAATGGCCCCGCCATATGACCCAACGCCACCTCCCTGGCTAGTTTTTCCGACACCACATCTGGGTGTTGTAAAGCCTTTTTCTAATTTTTTGCCAGCGGGGGAATCACTTTCAGTGCACACAGAATCTGAAACCCATGTTTGAACCCTGTGCTGATCAATCCCGCCGCTGCCCTATCTGGGTATCTATTTAGAAAAGGCTGCATCCTTTCCCACATCACCGGAGTCGTCCCTCTTGTGAGTAGGCTCTCCGGCACGCTACCCCTTTTTAAAGCACCTGGTGAGTGTGTGTGTGCTCCCCCACACCCAGAATGTTCATGTTTAAACTTACAGGTACCTCCGAACTTGCAGGAGCCCTCATTAAATTGCCAACACACTCCCCATATTTTTCCGGCCGGAGGTCCCCAAGCGTGGCTACCACCACCCCCCCCCCTGAAATGGCTGCGTCAGGGCCTTTTCCAACGCCATCAGTCTCATCAAGAGGCTAATGTCTTTATGGTCCCTCCGCAGAGCGGGACGAACCGCCCTGCGCTTTTGGAACTGCTCGTTGTAGCGTAGCCACGCTGTGCCTCCGTACATCCGATACGCCTCCCCGACAGCATCCATATAACAAAATAACGCTGAACAATGCTCTGGGTTCTTTTCACCTATGACACCAGCCAAAATGGCGAACGCTTGCAGCCAATTCGCAAACGTCTGAGGGATCAGCCGGTATCTCCGCTTTTCCTCGTCCTCCTTCTTAGTGTCATCCGGCTTCACCCTATCCAGATTAAACTTTTCCAGGGGTAACAAGGAGAAAATCTCCACGTATTCCCCCTTCCAAATTTTTTCCCGTACCTCCTGCTTCAGGTGTACACCCAGTAGTCCCTCAAAGCATACATACACCTCACACACACACACCGATGCACACACCTTTGCTGCATCGGCTATCCTCACGATGTCAGCTCGAACAGTCGGCTCCGTGGACCCTTTTTCCTTAGAACTCACCTTTTCCGTCTTGTCCTCCGCCGCATTGGCCGGCATACCTGCTGCGGCCGCTGTGACCGTCTCCCCACCAGAAGCCGCCTCACCAACCCCACCGTCTGTTCCGGCATTGCCGACCCCTAGCCTGCTTACTGGTGATCGACCTTGTCCTCCCTCAAAATGGCCCACCGAGGCCCGCAGACCCTCAAGTAACTCCTGTATCTGAACCCCGGACCCCACTCCTGTGGTCCCACTCCCTGCCCACGGTTGGTCCGTGGCTGCCAACAGCGGTGAGGGAGGCGAAGCCCTCCCCCCTCCGACATATACTACACCCAATAAACTTTGCAAGGCAGCAGTAAAAGCAACGTTATGACTTGACTTATCGGGCTGACCGGGCGCCTTACCCACAGCCGCTGTGCTAACTTCCACCGACGTATTCGGGCGACTGGGCTCCACCTCCTCCTCCGACAGTTCACCTTCAGATCTGCTCGCCTCCTCCTGCTCAGACAAAAACAGCCGCCCCCTTGGGGAGAGGCTCCTGGATTCAGTGCGCCTCTGTCCTCCTGCATTTCTTGCCACTGCCATCTCGCCGTCCCTCTGTACCCCTTGTCTCCCCGATTCCCGAGCAGTTGGGCCAGTCCGGGCACCACTCCTGCCTTGTGACCCTTTATTGGCACCGCCCGGTGGCGTCCGCTCACCCGCTGTGCCTTCTGTAGAACTGCCCGCTAATCCTGCCGTGGCCGTTGCTCTATTCCCCCTTCTGTCCACCCCCCTCGGCTTGTGCAGATCTGCTGGGGGGACTGTCGCCGAAGAACTTCTGGGTGTTGTAACCCCCCTCCTGGCTGTGCCTCTCGCTGCTGGTAATTCTTCTCCCCTCGGCTCGTGCAGAGCTGCTGGGGGGGACATCACTATGGAAGAGCCTGCTGATCCGGCCATCCTCCTGTCCCTGCCTGCTGCTGCTGTGTGCCTGTGACCTATGTTCTATACTCCCCTCTGCTCGTGCAGAGCTGCTGGGGATGCTGTGGCCGGGGATCCTCCTCTGCTACCACCCGGGGATGCAGCGCCATGTAGGCCCGTGGCTGCGTTTGATGGGCACAGTGGCATGCGTTTGAGGGGCACAGTGATGCAATTGATGTTTTATTTATTTATTTTCAGTTTGTGCCCCCCCCCCCCCCCCCCCCAGAAACTGCAACGCTCTGCAAAAAAGATGCACTCTTTTTTTTACAAGAGGGAGAGAGAGAGAGGGAGGGAGAGAGTGAGAGGGGGAGAGAGAGCAAGAGACACCTTAATTCTTCTGATCCTTGAGCGGCCGTCCACTTCTCCTCGTGCAGACTAGTGGGCGGGCCGAATGAAAGGAGAAATCAGCGGTGCCTCCGTGCCTGGCGCCGAATGCATCTAGAAATCTTCTCATGCTCCTCCCCTCACTGAGGCAGACAGGCATATCAGTGGGGGCGGCGCCGGATTAGAAGAGGAGATACAGGCACGCTCGCCGCACACACAGGCTGCATTGCAAAGTGCAGCGGCCGCCGCTGCTGTTTTTTTTTTGCTGTGCTGACACTGCCAGCCAAGCCCAGAGATAAAAGCGGCCCCAGGGCACTGAGAGCAGACGGTCTACTGGGAAATTTCCCGATATCACGGTAGGCCAGTGCAGCACTGCCGCACAGCCAGGTGTGCAGCCTGACACTACAAATTTTTCTGAATTTGATTATTTTTCCCAGAAGATTTTCTGCAGAATATAGTGGATCAAACTAATCTGTGTGCATCCCAATTGCATCCCAATTTATTGCTGCCAACCCCAATTCTTCCTACGTCCTCATGTTCCAGTGGCAACGTGTCACACTGGATTGTTTTGGGACTTATTTTCAATATGGGGCTTACAAAAAAGAACGAAGTCCATGCATATTGGTCCACCCACCCCATTTAACACATGCCCATATATTCCTCTGCCATGTCCAGGACAAGATACGACATGATTATGCGTTTTCTCCACTTCAATGACAATTCACAGTGCCCTCCCCGAGATCATCAAAACCATGACAAATTATACAAGATACGCCCCCTAATCAATTCCTTTTCTCAGCGATTTAGAGAAGTTTTCATCCCAGACCAAAAAATTTGTGTGGACGAGTCCCTCATACATTTCACTGGTCGAATGCACTTCAAGCTGTATATACCAAACAAAAGAGCCAGGTATGGGCTGAAATTAAATAAATTATGTGACCGAGCCACTGGATACGTCTTCACTAGGGATGGGCCCGGTGCTCGATGCGAACCCACGTTCGCATCGAGCACCGGGCGTTCGCTCGCTCGGCGAGCCCAGAACTATTTTGGCCGCTCGCATCACGTTCGTGTGATGCGAGCGGCCCCGCAATGCATTGCGGCCGGCGCAGTGCATTGCTGGCTGATGATTGGCCAAGCATGCACTGTGACCCCGCATGCTTGGCCAATCACAGCCCCGGAAACTCGAAGAGCCATAATTGGCTACAGGCAGGACGCCTGTAGCCAATTACAGCTCAGGGGCTTTAGTACACGCCCCCCCTATAAAAGGCCGCCACGCCGTCTGCGCCGGTCACATGCTGTTCCGGCGTAGATAGAGCAGGATAGATCTGTGACACTCTGCTGGATTTAGTTAGTTAGGGAGATTTACTTAGAGAGATTGAGTTAGATAGATTCATTTACAAAGATTGATTTAGAAAGAGGGGCTTGTAGTGTGTTCGTGGCAGGCAGGCAGAGCTCCTATATTTTGTTCCCAGAAGCACCTATAGGACTTGTAGTGTGTTCGTGGCAGGCAGGCAGAGCTCCTATATTTTGTTCCCAGAAGCACCTATAGGACTTGTAGTGTGTTCGTGGCAGGCAGGCAGAGCTCCTATATTTTGTTTCCAGAAGCACCTATAGGACTTGTAGTGTGTTCGTGGCAGGCAGGCAGAGCTCCTATATTTTGTTCCCAGAAGCACCTATAGGACTTGTAGTGTGTTCCTGGCAGGCAGGCAGAGCTCCTATATTTTGTTCCCAGAAGCACCTATAGGACTTGTAGTGTGTTCGTGGCAGGCAGGCAGAGCTCCTATATTTTCTTCCCAGAAGCACCTATAGGACTTGAAGTGTGTTAGTCCCATCACACAGAGATCATATATTTTGTTCCCAGAAGCACCTATAGGACTGAAGTGTGTTAGTCCCATCACACAGACCTATATTTTCTTCCCAGAAGCACCTATAGGACTTGAAGTGTGTTAGTCCCATCACACAGAGATCATATATTTTGTTCCCAGAAGCACCTATAGGACTTGAAGTGTGTTAGTCCCATCACACAGAGATCATATATTTTCTTCCCAGAAGCACCTATAGGACTTGAAGTGTGTTAGTCCCATCACACAGAGATCATATATTTTGTTCCCAGAAGCACCTATAGGACTTGAAGTGTGTTAGTCCCATCACACAGACCTACATTTTCTTCCCAGAAGCACCCATAGGACTTGAAGTGTGTTAGTCCCATCACACAGAGATCATATATTTTGTTCCCAGAAGCACTTATAGGACTTGAAGTGTGTTAGTCCCATCACACAGAGATCATATATTTTGTTCCCAGAAGCACCTATAGGACTTGAAGTGTGTTAGTCCCATCACACAGACCTATATTTTTTTCCCAGAAGCACCCATAGGACTTGAAGTGTGTTAGTCCCATCACACAGAGATCATATATTTTGTTCCCAGAAGCACCTATAGGACTTGAAGTGTGTTAGTCCCATCACACAGACCTATATTTTTTTCCCAGGAGCACCCATAGGACTTGAAGTGTGTTAGTCCCATCACACAGAGATCCTATATTTTGTTCCCAGAAGCACCTATAGGACTTGAAGTGTGTTAGTCCCATCACACAGAGATCATATATTTTGTTCCCAGAAGCACCTATAGGACTTGAAGTGTGTTAGTCCCATCACACAGACCTATATTTTCTTCCCAGAAGCACCCATAGGACTTGAAGTGTGTTAGTCCCATCACACAGAGATCATATATTTTGTTCCCAGAAGCACCTATAGGACTTGAAGTGTGTTAGCCCCATCACACAGAGATCCTATATTTTGTTCCCAGAAGCACCTATAGGACTTGAAGTGTGTTAGTCCCATCACACAGAGATCATATATTTTGTTCCCAGAAGCACCTATAGGACTTGAAGTGTGTTAGTCCCATCACACAGACCTATATTTTCTTCCCAGAAGCACCCATAGGACTTGAAGTGTGTTAGTCCCATCACACAGAGATCCTATATTTTGTTCCCAGAAGCACCTATAGGACTTGAAGTGTGTTAGTCCCATCACACAGAGATCATATATTTTGTTCCCAGAAGCACCTATAGGACTTGAAGTGTGTTAGTCCCATCACACAGAGATTATATATTTTGTTCCCAGAAGCACCTATAGGACTTGAAGTGTGTTAGTCCCATCACACAGAGATCATATATTTTGTTCCCAGAAGCACCTATAGGACTTGAAGTGTGTTAGTCCCATCACACAGAGATCATATATTTTGTTCCCAGAAGCACCTATAGGACTTGAAGTGTGTTAGTCCCATCACACAGAGATCATATATTTTGTTCCCAGAAGCACCTATAGGACTTGAAGTGTGTTAGTCCCATCACACAGACCTATATTTTCTTCCCAGAGGCACCTATAGGACTTGAAGTGTGTTAGTCCCATCACACAGAGATCATATATTTTGTTCCCAGAAGCACCTATAGGACTTGAAGTGTGTTAGTCCCATCACACAGACCTATATTTTCTTCCCAGAGGCACCTATAGGACTTGAAGTGTGTTAGTCCCATCACACATAGATCATATATTTTGTTCCCAGAAGCACCTATAGGACTTGAAGTGTGTTAGTCCCATCACACAGAGATCATATATTTTGTTCCCAGAAGCACCTATAGGACTTGAAGTGTGTTAGTCCCATCACACAGAGATCCTATATTTTGTTCCCAGAAGCACCTATAGGACTTGAAGTGTGTTAGTCCCATCACACAGACCTACATTTTCTTCCCAGAAGCACCCATAGGACTTGACGTGTGTTAGTCCCATCACACAGAGATCCTATATTTTGTTCCCAGAAGCACCTATAGGACTTGAAGTGTGTTAGTCCCATCACACAGACCTATATTTTCTTCCCAGAGGCACCTATAGGACTTGAAGTGTGTTAGTCCCATCACACAGAGATCATATATTTTGTTCCCAGAAGCACCTATAGGACTTGAAGTGTGTTAGTCCCATCACACAGACCTATATTTTCTTCCCAGAGGCACCTATAGGACTTGAAGTGTGTTAGTCCCATCACACAGAGATCATATATTTTGTTCCCAGAAGCACCTATATGACTTGAAGTGTGTTAGTCCCATCACACAGAGATCATATATTTTGTTCCCAGAAGCACCTATAGGACTTGAAGTGTGTTAGTCCCATCACACAGAGATCCTATATTTTGTTCCAGAAGCACCTATAGGACTTGAAGTGTGTTAGTCCCATCACACAGACCTACATTTTCTTCCCAGAAGCACCCATAGGACTTGAAGTGTGTTAGTCCCATCACACAGAGATCCTATATTTTGTTCCCAGAAGCACCTATAGGACTTGAAGTGTGTTAGTCCCATCACACAGACCTATATTTTCTTCCCAGAAGCACCTATAGGACTTCTAGTGTGTTAGTGGCATCACACAGAGCTCCTCTATTTTCTTCTCAGCAGCACCCACAGGACTTCTAGTGTGTTAGTGGCATCACACAGAGCTCCTCTATTTTCTTTGCAGAAGCACCCATAGGACTTCTAGTGTGTTAGTGGCATCACACAGAGCTCCTATATTTTCTTCTCAGCAGCACCCACAGGACTTCTAGTGTGTTAGTGGCATCACACAGAGCTCCTCTATTTTCTTTGCAGAAGCACCCATAGGACTTCTAGTGTGTTAGTGGCATCACACAGAGCTCCTCTATTTTCTTTGCAGAAGCACCCATAGGACTTCTAGTGTGTTAGTGGCATCACACAGAGCTCCTATATTTTCTTCTCAGCAGCACCCACAGGACTTCTAGTGTGTTAGTGGCATCACACAGAGCTCCTCTATTTTCTTTGCAGAAGCACCCACAGGACTTCTAGTGTGTTAGTGGCATCACACAGAGCTCCTCTATTTTCTTTGCAGAAGCACCCATAGGACTTCTAGTGTGTTAGTGGCATCACACAGAGCTCCTATATTTTCTTCTCAGCAGCACCCACAGGACTTCTAGTGTGTTAGTGGCATCACACAGAGCTCCTCTATTTTCTTTGCAGAAGCACCCATAGGACTTGAAGTGTGTTAGTCCCATCACACAGAGATCATATATTTTGTTCCCAGAAGCACCTATAGGACTTGAAGTGTGTTAGTCCCATCACACAGACCTATATTTTCTTCCCAGAAGCACCCATAGGACTTGAAGTGTGTTAGTCCCATCACACAGAGATCCTATATTTTGTTCCAGAAGCACCTATAGGACTTGAAGTGTGTTAGTCCCATCACACAGAGATCATATATTTTGTTCCCAGAAGCACCTATAGGACTTGAAGTGTGTTAGTCCCATCACACAGAGATTATATATTTTGTTCCCAGAAGCACCTATAGGACTTGAAGTGTGTTAGTCCCATCACACAGAGATCATATATTTTGTTCCCAGAAGCACCTATAGGACTTGAAGTGTGTTAGTCCCATCACACAGAGATCATATATTTTGTTCCAGAAGCACCTATAGGACTTGAAGTGTGTTAGTCCCATCACACAGAGATCATATATTTTGTTCCCAGAAGCACCTATAGGACTTGAAGTGTGTTAGTCCCATCACACAGACCTATATTTTCTTCCCAGAGGCACCTATAGGACTTGAAGTGTGTTAGTCCCATCACACAGAGATCATATATTTTGTTCCCAGAAGCACCTATAGGACTTGAAGTGTGTTAGTCCCCATCACACAGACCTATATTTTCTTCCCAGAGGCACCTATAGGACTTGAAGTGTGTTAGTCCCATCACACAGAGATCATATATTTTGTTCCCAGAAGCACCTATAGGACTTGAAGTGTGTTAGTCCCATCACACAGAGATCATATATTTTGTTCCCAGAAGCACCTATAGGACTTGAAGTGTGTTAGTCCCATCACACAGAGATCCTATATTTTGTTCCTAGAAGCACCTATAGGACTTGAAGTGTGTTAGTCCCATCACACAGACCTACATTTTCTTCCCAGAAGCACCCATAGGACTTGAAGTGTGTTAGTCCCATCACACAGAGATCCTATATTTTGTTCCCAGAAGCACCTATAGGACTTGAAGTGTGTTAGTCCCATCACACAGACCTATATTTTCTTCCCAGAGGCACCTATAGGACTTGAAGTGTGTTAGTCCCATCACACAGAGATCATATATTTTGTTCCCAGAAGCACCTATAGGACTTGAAGTGTGTTAGTCCCATCACACAGAGTTCCTATATTTTCTTCCCAGAGGCACCTATAGGACTTGAAGTGTGTTAGTCCCATCACACAGAGATCATATATTTTTTCCCAGAAGCACCTATATGACTTGAAGTGTGTTAGTCCCATCACACAGAGATCATATATTTTGTTCCCAGAAGCACCTATAGGACTTGAAGTGTGTTAGTCCCATCACACAGAGATCCTATATTTTGTTCCCAGAAGCACCTATAGGACTTGAAGTGTGTTAGTCCATCACACAGACCTACATTTTCTTCCCAGAAGCACCCATAGGACTTGAAGTGTGTTAGTCCCATCACACAGAGATCCTATATTTTCTTCCCAGAAGCACCTATAGGACTTGAAGTGTGTTAGTCCCATCACACAGACCTATATTTTCTTCCCAGAAGCACCCATAGGACTTCTAGTGTGTTAGTGGCATCACACAGAGCTCCTATATTTTCTTCTCAGCAGCACCCACAGGACTTCTAGTGTGTTAGTGGCATCACACAGAGCTCCTCTATTTTCTTTTCAGAAGCACCCATAGGACTTCTAGTGTGTTAGTGGCATCACACAGAGCTCCTATATTTTCTTCTCAGCAGCACCCACAGGACTTCTAGTGTGTTAGTGGCATCACACAGAGCTCCTCTATTTTCTTTGCAGAAGCACCCATAGGACTTCTAGTGTGTTAGTGGCATCACACAGAGCTCCTCTATTTTCTTTGCAGAAGCACCCATAGGACTTCTAGTGTGTTAGTGGCATCACACAGAGCTCCTATATTTTCTTCTCAGCAGCACCCACAGGACTTCTAGTGTGTTAGTGGCATCACACAGAGCTCCTCTATTTTCTTTGCAGAAGCACCCACAGGACTTCTAGTGTGTTAGTGGCATCACACAGAGCTCCTCTATTTTCTTTGCAGAAGCACCCATAGGACTTCTAGTGTGTTAGTGGCATCACACAGAGCTCCTATATTTTCTTCTCAGCAGCACCCACAGGACTTCTAGTGTGTTAGTGGCATCACACAGAGCTCCTATATTTTCTTTGCAGAAGCACCCATAGGACTTCTAGTGTGTTAGTGGCATCACACAGAGCTCCTATATTTTCTTTGCAGAAGCACCCATAGGACTTCTAGTGTGTTAGTGGCATCACACAGAGCTCCTATATTTTCTTCTCAGCAGCACCCACAGGACTTCTAGTGTGTTAGTGGCATCACACAGAGCTCCTATATTTTCTTCTCAGAAGCACCCACAGGACTTCTAGTGTGTTAGTGGCATCACACAGAGCTCCTATATTTTCTTTGCAGAAGCACCCATAGGACTTCTAGTGTGTTAGTGGCATCACACAGAGCTCCTATATTTTCTTCTCAGCAGCACCCACAGGACTTCTAGTGTGTTAGTGGCATCACACAGAGCTCCTATATTTTCTTTGCAGAAGCACCCATAGGACTTCTAGTGTGTTAGTGGCATCACACAGAGCTCCTATATTTTCTTTCAGAAGCACCCACAGGACTTCTAGTGTGTTAGTGGCATCACACAGAGCTCCTATATTTTCTTCTCAGAAGCACCCATAGGACTTCTAGTGTGTTAGTGGCATCACACAGAGCTCCTATATTTTCTTTGCAGAAGCACCCACAGGACTTCTAGTGTGTTAGTGGCATCACACAGAGCTCCTATATTTTCTTTGCAGAAGCACCCATAGGACTTCTAGTGTGTTAGTGGCATCACACAGAGCTCCTATATTTTCTTCTCAGCAGCACCCATAGGACTTCTAGTGTGTTAGTGGCATCACACAGAGCTCCTATATTTTCTTTGCAGAAGCACCCATAGGACTTCTAGTGTGTTAGTGGCATCACACAGAGCTCCTATATTTTCTTCTCAGCAGCACCCACAGGACTTCTAGTGTGTTAGTGGCATCACACAGAGCTCCTATATTTTCTTTGCAGAAGCACCCACAGGACTTCTAGTGTGTTAGTGGCATCACACAGAGCTCCTATATTTTCTTTGCAGAAGCACCCATAGGACTTCTAGTGTGTTAGTGGCATCACACAGAGCTCCTATATTTTCTTCTCAGCAGCACCCACAGGACTTCTAGTGTGTTAGTGGCATCACACAGAGCTCCTATATTTTCTTTGCAGAAGCACCCATAGGACTTCTAGTGTGTTAGTGGCATCACACAGAGCTCCTATATTTTCTTCTCAGCAGCACCCACAGGACTACCGACTACAATGGCTGGAAGACCGCCAAGGGGAGGCAGAGCGTGCAGAGGCAAGAACACAGGGCAGGCAGGCTCTGTTTCTAGTGGACGTGGCCGTGGCCGTGGACGTGGTCGTGCATCGTCATCAGCACGTGGCCATGGGACACGCGCGTCTTTGTTTTCGGCAGCTGGACATGTGGAGCCGCATCATGCTGAAGGCTTGGTAGAATGGATGACCAAGCCCTCCTCATCCTCCTCATCCTCTCTCACCCAGGCTCAGGGTACTGGCAGAGCAGCTGCCAACGCGTACTCAATGGCATCATCAGCCCTTCCCTAGACCCACCATGTCCTCCTGAGGAGTCCCCCAAACTCTTTGAGCACAGTGTTGGGTACATGCTCCAGGAGGATGCCCAACGATTCGAAGGCTCGGATGATGATACCCAGCTTGAGGAAGTCAGTAGTGTGCGCGCAGAGAGAGGGGATGCTGACAGCAATCTGGCAGTACTGTTCCACCAGCTGCAGCTTACTGCCAGGTTTGCTCTAGTGGTGAAGAGGGAGGGGATGATGAGGTCACTGACTCCACGTGGGTGCCTGAAGGGAGAGAGGAGGAGGAGGAGGACGAGGAGGAGGAGGATGCGGCGTCACATGTCCAACGAGGCAGGATGCCCCCTGGAGGCCAGCTAGAGGCCAGCACAGCAACTGTACAACACCGCAGAGCTCCGCCTGTGCAGGGCGCTGCCTCTGCACGTTATCAGAAAAGTTCTTTGGTGTGGGCCTTTTTTGAGACGAGTGCATCAGATCGCACCACTGCTAATTGCAATATTTGTCTCAAGCATATCTCGCGTGGCCAAAACATCAGCTGCTTGGGCACCACAAGCATGAGCAGACATATGTCGACCTGCCATGCAGCTCGTTGGCAAGCACACATAAAAGACCCACACCAAAGAACTAAGCGGACCTCTCCTTGCTCCTCATCAGCTGGGATCTCCATCCCCACTACATCTTCAGTCCTCTCTGAAAGCTGCTCTGAGAGGACTGAAGGTGTAGAATTAGGTGTGTCACAACCAAGTACTTGCAGTACACCGACGTCCGATTGCACCAGGCAAATTTCCCTGCCCCAGCTGCTGGACCGTCGAAAGAAGTACACTCCCAGCCATCCACATGCCCAGCGGTTGAATGCTAGCTTGGCTAAATTGCTAGCACTTCAACTGCTGCCTTTTCAGTTGGTAGACTCGGCCCCCTTCCGTGAGTTTGTTCAATGTGCGGTTCCTCAGTGGCAGGTTCCCAAACGCCACTTTTTCTCACGGAAGGCGATTCCGTCTCTCTACCGGCATGTGGAAGGCAATGTCCATGCCTCGCTGGACAGGGCGGTCAGCGGTAAGGTGCATATTACCGCTGACTCATGGTCCAGCAGGCATGGACAGGGACGTTACCTTTCTTTCACGGCCCATTGGGTCACTCTATTGGCAGCTGGGAGGGATGCAGGACAAGGTGCAGTAGTGTTGGAGGTTGTTCCGCCACCACGCCTCCAAAATGCTACTACTGCTACTGGTTGTGACACACCTCTCTCCTCCACCCCCTCCTCTTCTTCTTCCTCCAGTGCTCTGTCCTCGGAACCAGCGGTGCTCCGTAGGCGTACAAGGGGCTACGCAAGTACGCAGGCAAAAAGATGCCATGCCGTGCTTGCGCTGGTGTGTTTGGGGGACAGGAGCCACACTGGGCCCGAGGTTCTGGCAGCTCTGCAGGGGCAGGCCAAGAGGTGGTTGACGCCACGCCAGCTTAAGCCAGGAATGGTCGTTTCTGACAATGGCACCAACCTCCTCTCCGCCCTGCGACAGGGGCAGCTCACCCATGTGCCCTGTATGGCTCACGTCCTCAACCTGGTGGTGCAGCGGTTCTTGGGCAGGTTCCCAGGCTTACAGGATGTCCTGAGGCAGGCCAGGAAAGTCTGTGTGCATTTCCGCCTATCTTATAATGCCAGTGCTCGGCTGACTGAGCTGCAAAAGGAGCTGAACCTGCCCAAGAACCGCCTAATATGTGACATGCCCACCAGGTGGAACTCAACGTTGGCCATGCTGCAGCGACTGCACACGCAGCAGAGGGCCATCAATGAGTACCTTTGCGACTACGGCACCAGGACAGGGTCAGGGGAGCTTGGTTTTTTTTCCCCACGTCAGTGGAGCATGATCAGGGATGCATGCACTGTCCTCTCACCATTTGAGGAGGCCACGAGGATGGTGAGCAGTGACAGTGCATGCATCAGTGACACTGTACCTCTTGTCCACCTGTTGGAGCATACGCTGCGTGGGATAATGGACAGGGCACTTAAAGGCAGAACAGAGGCAGGAAGAGGAGGACTTCCTTGCCTCTCAAGGCCCCCTTTATCCGGACAGTGTTCCTTCTGTCCCACCCATCACACAGGAAGAGGATGAGGGGGAGGAGGAGGAGGAGGAGGATTGTGTGTGAGCATGGAGGTGGAGCCTGGCACTCAGCATCAGCAGCAGCAGTCTTTTAGGGATGATGTACAGTCCGAACAAACCAGTGGACTTGTACGTGGCTGGGAGGAGGTGGCTGGCGATCATGTCATCCTTAGTGACCCAGAAGACTCCGGACCGAATGCCTCAGCAAACCTACGCTGCATGGCCTCCCTGATCCTGAAAAGCCTGCGGAAGGATCCTCGTGTTCTTCGGATCAAGGAGAGGGACCATTACTGGCTGGCCACTCTCCTTGATCCATGGTACAAGGGTAAGGTTGCGGACCTTATCTTGCAGTCGCAGAGGGAGCAGAGGATGAGACATCTCAGGGAGGCCTTGCAGAAAGGTCTGTGCAACGCGTTCCCAGAAACTGGGAGGTTACAAACTCCTGGTCCTGGGCGACGAGTTGCTGAGGCTTCGGTCAGTAGTAGAAGGAGCGGTGGGGAAGGTGGACGTCTGACCGATGCGTTCAGACAATTTTTTAGTCCGCAGCCCCAAGGTATGATCGGTTCCAGCAACCATCGCCAGCGTCTGATATACATGGTGCAGGAATACCTTGGGGCAAGGTCAGACTTGGACACCTTTCCCACCGAAAATCCTCTGGCTTACTGGGTCCTGAGGATGGATCACTGGCCAGAGCTTGCACAGTATGCAATTGAGCTACTGGCCTGTCCTGCCTCCAGCGTTCTTTCCGAACGCACATTCAGTGCTGCTGGAGGATTTGTCACCGATCATAGGGTGCGCCTGTCCACCGACTCGGTTGATCGACTGACCTTCATCAAAATGAATCAGTCTTGGATCACCACCAGCTACCAGGCACCTGAAGCGGATATAACGGAATAATTTATAATGTCACATCCCTTCAAGACTGCCTATGCTGATGCTGAGTGACTGTCCTCTTATGTTCACTGACTATCCTCTTCCTCCTCCTCAATGATCCATGCCACCACACCAGTGCCTAAGGCACAATTTTTCAGCCCCTGTATAACAGGGGCGTGTACTTACAATTTTTTAAAAAAATGCTTCGCAACACGTGTGACTGCTGTGCTCCAAGTACAGTATCTGTGAGGGGTTGCAGTGTTGTGGCACCAGCACCAATGCCTAAGGCACAATTTTTCAGCCCCTGTTTAACAGGGGCATGTAATTACAATTTTTTTTTTAAAAAAATGCTTCGCAACACGTGTGACTGCTGTGCTCCAAGTACAGTATCTGTGAGGGGTTGCAGTGTTGTGGCACCAGCACCAATGCCTAAGGCACAATTTTTCAGCCCCTGTTTAACAGGGGCATGTAATTACAATTTTTTTTAAAAAATGCTTCGCAACACGTGTGACTGCTGTGCTCCAAGTACAGTATCTGTGAGGGGTTGCAGTGTTGTGGCACCAGCACCAGTGCCTAAGGCACAATTTTTCAGCCCCTGTTGGGGCGTGTAATTACAATTTTTAGGCAATGCTTTGCAACAGGTCTCATTGCTGTGCTAAGAGTACAGTGTCTGTGAGGGGTTGCAGTGTTGTGGCACCAGCACCAATGCCTAAGGCACAATTTTTCAGCCCCTGTTTAACAGGGGCGTGTAATTACAATTTTTTAAAAAGATGCTTCGCAACAGGTGTGACTGATGTGCTCCAAGTACAGTATCTGTGAGGGGTTGCAGTGTTGTGGCACCAGTGCCTAAGGCACAATTTTTCAGCCCCTGTTGGGGCGTGTAATTACAATTTTTAGGCACTGCTTTGCAACAGGTCTCATTGCTGTGCTAAGAGTACAGTATCTGTGAGGGGTTGCAGTGTTGTGGCACCAGCACCAATGCCTAAGGCACAATTTTTCAGCCCCTGTTTAACAGGGGCGTGTAATTACAAATCTTGATCTAATAGTTCACAGCAGGGCCCATTCCTGCGCCCACCAAGAGTAACTATGAGGGCCTACAGTCTTGTGGCAACACCGTCCACCACCACCGCCAAAGGCCCAATTTTTCTGCCCTGTTCAACAGGTGCATGCAATTACAAATCTTGATCTAATAACTCACAGCAGGGCCCATTCCTGCGCCCACCAAGAGTAACTGTGAGGGCTTACAGTCTTGTGGCAACACCGTCCACCACCACCACCACCACCACCACCAAAGGCCCAATTTTTCTGCCCTGTTCAACAGGTGCATGCAATTACAAATCTTGATCTAATAACTCACAGCAGGGCCCATTCCTGCGCCCACCAAGAGTAACTGTGAGGGCTTACAGTCTTGTGGCAACACCGTCCACCACCACCACCACCACCACCACCACCAAAGGCCCAATTTTTCTGCCCGGTTCAACAGGTGCATGCAAGTACAAATCTTGATCTATTAACTCACAGCAGGGCCCATTCCTGTGCCCACCAGTCTTGTGGCTACACCAACATCTAATAGGGCAAATTTCTGCAGAGTATATACGGCAGGCCCCTACTTTCAAACATCCAACTTACAAACGACTCCTACTTGCAAACGGAAAGAGAAAACAGGAAGTGAGAGGAAATCTACCCCTAGGAAGGGAAATTCTATCCTGTTAGATTTAATTTGGGAAAAGGGTATCTCCTCTCTACTGATGCTTTATCACCAATCCTTGTTTCAATTCAAACCCCACTTTTCCAAAAACATTTGTCATTGGGACGGAAAGTGAGGTGACATGTTCTGAACAGATGTGCAAAGACAGCAAATGTTACAGGGGTGATAACCCCTCCCTATGTTCTCCAAAAAGCTTAAAAATAGATTTTTTTGGGATGGAGCTACACTTGATAATGTACCTGTTCAGATTCTACTTAAGAACAAACCTACAGTCCGTGTCTTGTTTGCACCACCTATATACTGCTGTTCAGAGTATATAGGGTTGTAGGTATAGGGTTTTATTTTGGGTGCGGGGTCCCCCTTAATATCCATACAAGACCCAAAGGGGCTGGGGTGGGGGGGGGGGGGTGATGGGGTAGCCATGCCATTTTTCTCAAGGATTTTCAGCCATATGGCGGCCAGGACAAGACATGACATTAAAGCCGCAAGTGGTTTTAAATGGCTTCTTTTTTTCCTTTACAAATGTCATTTTGTGCAAGGACAGTTCTAAACATGGGAAACACATGCCACTTCACAGGCATACTTTAGACACCCCCCAGGTACCATATTTAAAGGAAAATTTCACTTTTTTTTTTTCACTTTATGCATCATTAAAATGACTGCTCCCGAAAAAACGTTAGTTTTTAAAAGTTCTTTTTGCATTGATATATGTCCCCTGGGGCAGGACCCGGGTCCCCAAACCTGTTTTATGACATTAACATGCATATTGGCCGTTGTAATTAGCACTTTTGATTTCGAACGCTCGCGTCCATTATAACGTATAGGGTTCGAAAATTCGCGCAAACTTTCGGTCGGTTCGAAGGTTCTGGTGCGAACCGAACCCGGGGGTGTTCGGCTCATCCCTAGTGATAACCCCTCCCTATGTTCTCCAAAAAGCTTAAAAATAGATTTTTTGTGGATGGAACTACACTTCATAATGTACCTGTTCAGATTCTACTTAAGAACAAACCTACAGTCCGTGTCTTGTTTGCACCGCCTGTATACCGCTGTTCAGAGTATATAGGGTTGTAGGTAAAGGGTTTTATTTTGGGTGCGGGGTCCCCCTTAATATCCATACAAGACCCAAAGGGGCTGGGGTGGGGGGGGGGGGGGGGTGATGGGGTAGCCATGCCATTTTTCTCAAGGATTTTCAGCCATATGGCGGCCAGGACAAGACATGACATTAAAGCCGCAAGTGGTTTTAAATGGCTTCTTTTTTTCCTTTACAAATGCCATTTTGTGCAAGGACAGTTCTAAACCCGGGAAACACATGCCACTTCACAGGCATACTTTAGACACCCCCCAGGTACCATATTTAAAGGAAAATTTCACATTTTTTTTTCACTTTATGCATCATTAAAATGACTGCTCCCGAAAAAACGTTAGTTTTTAAAAGTTCTTTTTGCATTGATATATGTCCCCTGGGGCAGGACCCGGGTCCCCAAACCTGTTTTATGACATTAACATGCATATTGGCCGTTGTAATTATCAATTTTGATTTCGAATGTTCGCGTCCATTATAACGAATAGGGTTCGAAAATTTGCGCAAACTTTCGGTCCGTTCGAAGGTTCTGGTGCGAACCGAACCCGGGGGTGTTCGGCTCATCCCTAATGCCAAAGTTAACCTGTACAATTAACCCTCAGAACCCCATTACTGTTCTGAGGGAAAAAAACGAAATTTCCACACTTCAAAATCACCACCAACAACACCGTCCAGAAACCGAACCACTCAACAACATACTGGACCAGATCTCAGAAGAAACTACACTCGGAACTCTTCAAAACCACACTATCCAACAAAGTAACAAATCTAAATTTAAACCACTCAACGGAAAAAACACTCAGCTCCTTAAACAAAGCGTTACTACAAACAGCAGACGCAGTCGCTCCGAAACGCAGAACACTCATCCGCAAGAGAAATTCTGGATGGTTTAATGGAACTCTTACTCTACTGAAGCAGGAACGCAGAAGAGCTGAAAGAACCTGGAGAAGAAACTCTTCAAAGGAAAACCACACAAACTACAATACTCTCACAATGAAATATCACAAAGCTATCTTCAAAGCTAAAAAAGAACACTTCTCAAACACCATCACAAAAGCCCTAAACCGCCCTCGTGAACTATTCAAGCTAGTCGCCCAGACTATGAACCCTACCTGCTTAGAGCCCCCCACTAACGAAACTCAAGAATTTTGCAACGAGTTATCGGATTTTTTTATCGACAAAATCGACAGCATTCGGGAAAAAATCCAACAGAAAAATACAATCGACCACATCCAAAAAGAGGAAACCGATTCAAACAACATTCAACATTCAAAACCACCAAACTTTTCGCTGACCCCGATCGCCATAGACACCACTAAAAATATCATCAGAAGCCTCCGGGACAGCACATCACCCAATGATATCATCCCCACAAAACTTCTGAAAGAATGCTCTGACATCTTGGCACCTACTATAACGCTACTCATTAATCAGTCATTCAAAGAAGGAATTGTTCCTAACTCCCTCAAACAAGGCATAGTCAAACCCCTCCTAAAGAAACCCAACTTGGACCCAAGAAACCCTAACCACCGAAGACCGATAACTAGCCTGAGCACCATCTCCAAGATTATGGAGAAAGTAGTGGTACAACAGCTACAACCCCATCTGGACACACACAATCTCCTGGACCCTCTGCAATCAGGCTTCCGCCCGGCCATGGCACAGAAACAGCACTCCTCAAAATATGGGATGATGCCTTGGAAGCAGCAGATGACGGAGAATCGTGTCTCCTGGTACTCCTGGACCTTAGTGCAGCATTTGACACACTGGATCACAGCACTTTACTCACCCGCCTCAAAGAAGTAGCAGGAGTCACAGACTCAGACTTACTATGGTTCACTTCCTTCTTAAGAAATCGGTCACAGACAGTGAAGCTTGGAGCCTTCACCAGTGAATCTCACGCAGTCTCCTATGGAGTCCCTCAAGGATCACCTTTATCACCCGTGCTCTTTAACATTTACATCCGTCCACTTCTTAAAATCATCAGAAAATCAGACCTATGCTTCCACTCATACGCAGATGATACTCAACTCTACCTTCGGATCCCCGGACAAAAAGACCAATATCAGGAATTGGAAAAATGCCTCGCATCAATAGACGACTGGATGTCCACTAACTCCCTCAAACTTAACGGAACCAAAACAGAACTCCTTCTCCTAAATGCAAACCGGAAAACGAAATCTACGACACCATGGACTCCGCCCACCATCCTTGGACAGACCATCCCTCTAAGCTTAAAAGCCAAAAGTCTCGGAGTCACTTTCGATTCAGAAATGTCAATGGATGCACAAATAGGATCAGTAGTCAGCGGATCCTACCACCTTCTACGCCTGCTGCGTAGACTCATTCCCTTCATCCCAGAAAAGGACAAAGCCATAGTGGTAGGAACAATCATCAACTCTCGACTCGACTACGCAAACTCCCTCTACATAGGACTACCTAAATTCCAGATTGCACGCCTACAAGTCGTTCAAAACATGGCAGCAAGACTAGTCACAGGAAAAAAAACATGGGAATCCATCTCCCAATCCCTGAGGACCCTCCATTGGCTAACCGTAAAGGATAGGATCACATTCAAGACCCTCTGCCTGACCCACAAATGCACACAAGGAGATGCTCCTCAATACTTATGCGAAAAAATACAACACTACACTCCCAATCGCAACCTCCGATCTAACGACCAAAATCTCCTCCTCGTCCCCAAGTCCTGGTACAAATCAAGGGGAGAACGAAGATTTGCAGTCCAAGGACCACGGCTATGGAACGCTCTACCTACGAACATCCGCTTAGAAAAAGACCATCGGACCTTCAGGAAAAAACTTAAGACCCACCTCTTCTAAGAAGGAATCAACCCAGTTCGGATCAAGCGCCTCGAGGCGATTCAGTTCGCAGTTGCAGCGCTATACAAATCTTTCATTCATTCATTCATTCATTCACTTGTAAAAGTGTGCCCGCTACATATATATTAAACACACTGCTGCTAACTGAATCAACTGCCTGCCTGAAGTATATTAGAAACAGTACAGCAGGAATGGTTTGCAGTGAGATCTAGCTAAACTGTATGCAGTGGGTATATATATATATATACACCAGTCTGACTGTATATATATATTAAATACACTGCAGCTAACTGAATCAACTGCCTGCCTGAAGTATATTAGAAACAGTACAGCAGGAATGGTCTGCAGTGAAATCTAGCTAAACTGGATACAGTGTATGTATATATATATATATATATATATATATATATATATATATATATATATATATATATATACACACCAGTCTGACTGTATATATATATATATATATATATATAGTAAATACACTGCAGCTAACTGAATCAACTGCCTGCCTGAAGCATATTAGAAACAGTACAGCAGGAACTGTCTGCAGTGAGATCTAGCTAAACTGGATACAGTGTGTATATATATATGTATATATATATATATATATATATATATATATATATATATATATATATATATACCAGTCTGACTGTATATATTGTACAGGACGCCGTGGCTGGGTCCTGGAAGGACGCTATGTTTCCCCTCTGTTTGGACTGTGGTCCCTTTAAGGGAACAAAAAGGGTTAACTCACCTGTCAGAGGAAGTGGGTTTAAAAACAAGACAGGAAGTTGCAGATGGGGGGAGGAGTGCAGAGGAGATAGTGGTTTGTGTGTGGCTTGATTTGCAGCAACCAAAGTCAACAGCAGCGTTCGGCCTGGAAGCCTCCTAGCAGTTGAAGTCACCTGCGACAGCACCCCAGGACTGTGTTTGATTGCGATAGCAATTCGGGACTTTGATAGTCGGTGAGACTGAAACCTTTTTCTTTTGTTTTGCTGCTGTGAAGCTGTTTAAGTTTAATAAAACCTCCTTTTGAACTAAAAGCCTGTGTCCTGCGGTCTAGCTGGTCCCCCGAACTTTACAAGTGGTGCTCGGATGCGGGCAGGACAGAGTAACAGGCGTGTTTTTTTTTGCGAGTTTTTGCATTTGAATTTAAAACTGACATTTAAAGGGACAGTACAGTGGATTTATGTCCTGGGTTATAGCTGCCCAAACCCTGAAAGCTGAAGCAATGGAGGAACTAATTAAACAACTGTCCCTGGCTAATATACAAGCGCAGACCTACCATGAGGAAGCTAATCAGCGCTTAGCAACCCAGCTGGAGGTACAGCAAGAAAATACTCGCCTGTTGGTGGCTCAGTTGGCAGCACAGCAAGCAACCCAGCAAAGGGTTATGCAGGCTCAGGTGACTGCCTTAAAAGAAGTAGTACAGCAGTTGTCTCAGGGTCGTGAGCAAGCGGCTGTTGCCCCTGGCAACCAGGTGACTGTGAGGGCAAGCCATTTTTTTGCAGAAATTGTCCCTGAGTGATGATGTAGAGGCATTTCTTGCTACATTTGAGAGGACGGCAGAGAGAGAAGGGTGGCCCCAGGACCAGTGGGCCGGCCTAATTGCCCCTTTTTCTCACCGGAGATCCTCAAAAAGCCTACTTCGACCTGCCACCAGAGGACGCTAAAGACGATCAAAAACTAAAGGCAGAAATACTGGCTCGTTTGGGGGTGACTACGGCCGTTCGGGCCCAACGAGTGCACCAATGGAAGTATTGGCCAGATCGTCCACCACGGTCTCAAATGCATGACCTGGTGCAACTGGTAAAAAAATGGCTGCAGCCCGAAGTGTTGTCGGGCCCCCTAATCGTGGAGCGGGTCGTGCTGGACCGATACCTACGGTCACTGCCAGACGACCTTCAACGGTGGGTCAGCCATGGAGACCCCAAAACAGTGAACCTCCTTGTCGAGATGGTAGAGCGATATACAGTGGTGGAGGATCTGCTTGGCCCTACCAAGCGCCAAGGGCCCAGTCTGCCACGGCCTATTCGATCGACTGCCGCCCTTCGAAAGGATGTCCCCCGGAGCCCTGGAATCAACACCCCGGAAGGTCAAGAGTCACTCCCAGTACCTCCTCAGCGATCTGTTCCTGTTCGGAGAGGAGGGGATGTACAATGTTGGCGATGTCATTCCTGGGGCCATACCCGGGCCCACTGCCCACTGCAAGAGGAGCCCATGGAATGCGGGGTTCTTCGGAGGGGGTCTTTTTATGCTCATAGAGCATGTACCACATACCTTGACCGTGGAGAAGAGAAATTTGAGTGTGTAGTCCAAGTGAACCACCTCCCTGCCTGGGCTTTGCTGGATTCCGGAAGCATGGTAACCCTGGTTCATCCTAGAGTAATTGGGAAGATCGGTCCGGTAAGCAAAACTTTACGGGTTGTGTGCATTCACGGGGACACTAGAGAGTACCCTCTCATCTCGGTGTCCATCTCCACAGCATATGGCACTGGTACTCAAGAGGTGGGGGTGGTAAAGAACTTGATACATGATGTTATCATAGGACGAGACTGTCCATTTTTTGAAAAACTGTGGGGACAAGGAGAACTACCTGAACGATCCCAAGACTGGGGAGAAACTAGTTCCTCTGTTCCTACGGTTGAGGGTAATAACCCTGAGATGCCAAATGTTCCTAGTGTGGATCCAGTTGATACAAATGCTAATGATTGGGTTAATGGTGATGAAAGTAGTGCTGATACTGTTAAGGGTGTCAAAATGTGTGGTTCGCAGACCTACCTGAACACTGAGGAGGGGGAACCTTCCCACTTCAGGTAATGCTGGGTGAAGAGGATGAGGAAGTGGCCTCTACCCCTGCCATGCCGGATTTGGGTGTTCCCCAGGGGACATTTGGTACTGCCCAGATGCAGGACCCCACTTTGGCCCGTGCACGGGAACAAGTTGTAGTATTAAATGGGGTACCCCAAGAGCCAGGTGCGAATGAGCGGTGGCCCCACTTTGCAATATGTAATGAATTGCTTTATCGGGTTACCAAAGTGAGAGAAAATGTGGTAGAACAATTATTGGTACCCCACCAGTATAGACGTAAGGTCCTGGACCTAGCCCATGATGATGTTTTAGGGGGACACCTGGGAGTTGAAAAGACGGAGGCACGGATCACCGACCGGTTTTACTGGCCAGGTCTGAAAGCAGAGGTAAGAAGATACTGTGCCTCTTGTCCCACCTGTCAGTTGACCGCGCCGGTGACCCACTTCCGGAGCCCTTTGGTCCCTCTGCCCATAATTGAGGTCCCATTCGAGAGGATAGCCATGGATATAGTGGGTCCTTTGGTTAAGTCAGCTCGAGGTCACTCCTACATACTGGTGATCCTTGACTATGCCACCCGATATCCTGAAGCGCTACCTCTGCGGAATACCTCCTCTAAGGCTATTGCTCGGGAATTATTCCAGTTGTTTACGCGGACTGGTTTTCCCAAGGAAATACTCACGGACCAGGGCACCCCGTTTATGTCGAGGGTTATGGCTGATGTGTGCAAGCTGTTCCGGATTAAACAGCTGCGCACATCGGTCTACCATCCACAAACGGATGGGTTGGTAGAGCGCTTTAATAAGACCCTTAAGTCTATGCTCAAGCGGGTTGTACAAAGAGATGGGAAAGACTGGGACTGCCTGTTACCCGCTCTCCTGTTTGCTATCCGGGAAGTGCCCCAGGCCTCCACTGGGTTTTCGCCCTTTGAGTTGGTATATGGGCGGAGACCTCGCGGACTACTGGATTTTGTTAAAGAGGAATGGCAAAGTGAACCTATTCAGCATAAGAGTGTTCTTGAATATGTTTCCCAAATGCAGGAGAGGATCCGAACTGTGATGCCTCTAGTCAAAGAACATTTGCAAAAAGCCCAGGAGGCTCAACGACGGGTCTATAATAGGGCTGCTAGAATAAGGAACTTCCAAGTGGGGGATCGAGTAGCGGTGTTGATCCCCACTGTGGAAAGTAAATTCTTGGCCAGGTGGCAAGGCCCCTTTGAAGTTGTAGAAAAAGTGGGAGAGGTAAATTATAGAGTCCACCAACCAGGTAAGAGGAAACCCTATCAGATATATCATGTAAACTTGTTAAAGCCCTGGACAGACAGGGAACTGGTGACCTCCCTGGCTGGTGTAAGACTTGAGCCTCGGGTTGGGGTGGAGAGTGTCCAAGTAGCAAATACCCTGTCTAGAGTCCAAAGTCAGCAGGCAAAGGAGTTCTTGCAGAGAAATAAAGAGACATTTTCAGACTTGCCAGGGCTCACTAGTGTCATAGAGCATGATATTGTCACGGAACCAGGAGTCAAAGTTTTTGTCCGGCCTTACCGCATTCCAGAGGCCCAAAGGAAGGCAGTTTCAGAGGAAGTGAAGAAGATGTTAGACCTGGAGATTATTGAGGAATCACAGAGTGAGTGGTCAAGCCCGATTGTGTTGGTACCAAAGCCCAACGGGACTCTGCGATTCTGCAATGATTTCCGGAAACTAAATGAAGTTTCACGGTTTGATGCCTACCCCATGCCCTGGGTAGATGAGCTTATTGAGAGACTAGGTCCAGCCAGGTATATCACTACATTAGACCTTACCAAGGGGTATTGGCAAATCCCATTGACTAAGGCTGCTAGAGAGAAAACTGCTTTTTCTACCCCAGAGGGAAGTTTTCAGTACAAGCGAATGCCTTTTGGATTGCAAACTGCTCCAGCCACATTTCAGAGGGCAATGGATAGGATTCTACGTCCTCACCGGGAGTATGCCTCAGTATACTTGGATGACATAGTCATTTTTAGCAGAGACTGGGAATCACACTTGCCCAAAGTCCAGGCAGTGCTGGACTCTCTTTGGAAGGAGGGGTTTACAATAAACCCGGAAAAATGTGCTTTGGGAATAGAGGAGGTGAAATACCTGGGCTATGTTGTGGGTAGAGGGGTAGTAAAACCTCAGGTCAACAAGGTAGAGGCTGTACAGAATTGGTCCCGCCCCCTCACAAAAAAACAGGTACGTGCATTCCTGGGTATGGTGGGATACTACAGGAGGTTTGTACCCAACTTTGCCACGTTGGCAGCTCCATTGACCGATCTGACTAAGGGTCGGAAATCGGTCATGGTGGAGTGGAATGCAGACTCTGAGAAGGCTTTTTTGGAGCTCAAGTCGGCACTGTGCCAACACCCTGTCCTAGTAGCACCCAATTTTTCAAAAGAGTTTGTTGTACAGACTGATACTTCCGATGTAGGATTGGGAGCGGTGTTGTCACAGGTTATTCATGGCGAGGAGCACCCAGTAGTCTTCCTCAGTAGGAAGTTAACACCAGCGGAGAAAAACTATGCTATAATTGAACGAGAGTGTCTGGCCATTAAGTGGGCTCTGGAATCCCTCAGATATTACCTTTTGGGGAGGAAGTTTAGGCTGATTTCTGAACATGCCCCTTTAACATGGCTGAGACAAGGTAAAGGGACTAATGCCAGGGTTACTCTGTGGTTCCTGGCACTCCAGGAATTTAAATTTGTAGTGGAGCATAGGCCCGGGAGACTGCATCAAAATGCAGATGCCCTCTCCCGAGTCCATTGTTTGAGCTCCACTGTTGCCTCCACCTCCTTGGCGTTGGGGCACAGGGGGGGGATATGTACAGGACGCCGTGGCTGGGTCCTGGAAGGACGCTATGTTTCCCCTCTGTTTGGACTGTGGTCCCTTTAAGGGAACAAAAAGGGTTAACTCACCTGTCAGAGGAAGTGGGTTTAAAAACAAGACAGGAAGTTGCAGATGGGGGGAGGAGTGCAGAGGAGATAGTGGTTTGTGTGTGGCTTGATTTGC
>CM053028.1:183074047-183084047 GCA_028564925.1 Lithobates sylvaticus
GAATTGAACTTATATTTGAATATTAAACTAAATAAAAACTTTATTTTTATTTAAACACTCATTTGTCTTAATTTTTATTTTAACTAGATTAGCTGAAAATGTATGCCTTTTTATATTGCTTTAACAATTTTATACTCTAATTATTGATCGACAATATTGTAAGTAAAACTTTTATTAATTTAATTTTAAAAATTTTTAGGTTTTAAAAATGTGTTTATAGTCAAGTATTTTTTTTTAATGGAGACAAGAAATATAAAAACTAATCGATGAAAACATTAGAAAAAAAGATAATTATAACCAAATGTATGTTTTCCTTTCTCTCACTAATTTTACTATTTATTCAATAGAAATGCCGAGCTGCTTTGCTCTATGTTGCAGCCCCAGCTCTGGTACTACAGACACTGCAGAGAAAAAAAAGTTATATGTGTTCCCTAAAGATAGTCAGTCTATCAAAATCTGGCTTGAACATGCCGGCATGGAGGCGGGAATGATTTTGGAATACATTTTTTTTGGGAACATTTTTTTTTTTCACTTCAGACAGAGTATTCGTGGGTGAGTGTCAGCTGTGCTCGCATCTCCATCCCTCTATTTGTCTTAGCATCATTAGTGGATTGTTTCATTTTTTTTTTTTTTTCTTTTTCTTTTTTTCACTGTTTTGGGTTTTTTTCTCCATTCAATTTTTTTTTTGAATTCCCCCCCCCCCCTAGAGTTGGGGGGGATAAGGGTCCTGGATCGGGCATCCATAGGGTTTACAAAACCAAGAATACATACATACATCGGAAATCCCACCAAGCCTCCACTACCCCTCCACTTCCTAAATCCCGTTCCATCTCAGTTCCAATTTGCCCCCCTAGGGTTTTTTTTTTTTTTTTTTTTTTTTTTTTTCCCCCCCCCCCCTCCCTCCTGTCCCCCCCGTGCCCCCACCCTCCCCATCCACGTCCGCTGTTTTGTTATTGTGTGTTGGCCCTTTCTCCCAAGTGTCTTCTTCTGCCCTTAACGTCTGCCTTCCCTCGGGGTCATCAGTTGTCACAGCTGCACTCGCAAAGCCTCCCTGTAGCTCCAGGACCTCTTGAATTTTCTCCAGCTCTCCCATTTGGCCCTCGTGGCCTCTCTGTCCCCTTCCCCGATGTGCAACACACATTCCATCATATAGGTAGATTCCACTGCGTCAACCCATTCCCATAAGGGTGGGCTTTCCTTGTCCTTCCACCTCCTTGGAATTACCTTTTTAGCCGCATTGAGCAGATGGGGGATCAGTGAGCCTTTATATTGCCTGATTTCCTTCGATGTGGCATGCATCAGTACCACCCAAGGGTCATTTTTTACCTCAATCGTTGTTATTTCTTTTATATATTTTAGGATGGTCTCCCAGAATTTTTTAATTTTCGCACACTCCCACCATAAATGGCCCATTGTACCCCTTTGGTCGCATCCCCTCCAGCAGTTTGCGGGTGTATCCGCCTGGTAATTACTAACCCTATCCGGGGTTCTATACCACCTAGCCATGCACTTATAATTTGTTTCTGCAGTTTTCGCATCTACAGCTGACCCATGTGCTAATTTTAAGATTTTCTTACTTGTGCCTATTTCTAATTGTGTTCCTAATTCGCTTTCCCATTTAATAAAGTATGGAGGCATCTCTGGTCTATCTCTTTCTAATAAGAGTTTATAGATTCTAGATATTCTTTTTTTGGAGCATTCTGCCGTGAAGATTTTCTCTAATTTTGTCAGGTCCTTAGCCTCCCTTAATGGGCTAGGGAGGGAGCCCACAAAGTGGGTTAGCTGACGATGCCGCCATCCATCTATGGAAAAAGCCTCATTGTTCTGTAACTCGTGCAGTGTCATAACCTTCCCTTTACTAATAACTTCCCCTAATCTCGTGCAGTCCTTTCTAATCCAATCCCCTCCTATTTCCTTTAACCCTGGCGGGAAAAAAGGATTTTCTTTGAGTGCTATAAGTGGCGAGTTATATTTTTTATTAAATATTTTATATATTTTGTCCCAGATTTTTAAAGTCGTGATAGTGATTATATGTGTTTTTTCTCCTAGTGTCCGGCTTTTCGGAGGATTCCACACAATCCTCCCCAGCCTAACTTCACTCAGTGCTTCTTCCAAACTAACCCATCTTTTAGTGTTGCCTATTTTACCCCATTCTGCGATTCTCAGTAGTGCTATAGCGTGGTAGTAACTTTCTATGTCTGGGACCGCGAGACCACCCTGACTTTTGTCTTGTTTTAGAACTTGAAGGGATATTCTATGTTTTTTATAATTCCATATGAAATTCATTATGATAGCTCTTAATTTACCGAGGTACTGTTTTGGGAGCGGGAGGGGGAGCATCTGAAATTTATATGTGATGACTGGTAAGATCATCATTTTTACCGAATTGATCCTGCCTGTCCAGGATAAAATTTTTCCCTTCAGCTCTTGGCATTTTTTTTTTATGTCTTCTAGGAGCGGGATATAATTTATTTTGTATAATTTCCTCGAGTTGTTAGCCAGTTCTATTCCTAAGTATTTTATCCTTTTTTTCCAAGCGAAACTAACTGTTTTCTGTAGGTTCTGTTTCTCTATTTTATTGAGGTTGATATTAAGAATAAATGTTTTTGAGGCATTGATTCTAAAGTTTGTTAATTCCCCGTATTCCTTTAAGGTTTTAAGCAGTATAGGGACTGACTTCTGGGGTGAGCTTATGTAAAAGAGGACGTCGTCCGCGAAGGCCGCAAGTTTGTGCTCTTCGCTGCCGACTTTACAGCCTTCCACCTCTGGGTTTCCGCGGATTGTAGCTAACAGCGGTTCCAGAGATAAAATAAAAAGGAGAGGGGAGAGTGGGCAGCCCTGCCTGGTTCCATTAAACAGTTCGAACTCAGCGGAGGTCGTTCCATTGACCTTAATGTTCGTTTTCGGATGATTGTATAAGGTTTTAATTTTTTGAATAATTCTGGGTCCAAAGCCCATCCTCTGTAGAGTGTTGAACATGAACCCCCAGTCTACCCTGTCAAACGCTTTTTCAGCGTCTATCGAGAGAAGTAGACTGGGGGTTCTCGAATCTCCCATCCTCTGTATGGCAAGCAATGTCCGGATCCCATTGTCCCTCCCCTCTCTGCCCGGGACAAACCCGACCTGGTCCGGATGGATCAGTGTGCCCAAGTGCCCCTTTATTCGATCCGCCAGTATCTTTGCGTATAATTTTGTGTCGAAATTTAATAAGGAGATGGGTCTGTAATTTGCGCACACCGATCCATCCTTCCCTTCCTTCCTCAAGAGGGTAATCGTAGCTTTTAGTGCCTCTTCACTCATATCATAGTCTATCCCTAGGCCATTCATGTATCGCAGCAGTCTGGGTATAAGGATCTCTTTGTACGTTTTATAATACGAGGCCGTGAATCCATCCGGACCCGGGCTCTTTCCTATTGGTGAGTTATTGATGGCTGCTAAGATCTCCTCCTCAGTTATTGGCCTCTCGAGCTCATCTCTCTCCTCCCCGCCTAGGGCCGTTAACCCTGCCCTACCTAGAAACTCGGAGGTTTTCTGGCTATTTCCACTGCTGTCGCTGTTTCCCTTGGTTCTCACCTCATAAAGTTCTTTGTAGTAGTCTCTAAATGTAGAGGCTATTTCACTAGGGGTAAACTTCATCTCCCCATTTCTTGTTTGGATTTTTTCAATAAAGTTTCTAGTTTTCTTTTTTTGTAATTTCCTTGCTAAGTATTTCCCTGGCTTGTTGCCCCACATGTACTGTTCCCTGGCCAGTTTGTTGAACTTCTGTCTAACTTCCTGTTCAGCTAGGTCTTTTAATTCCTCTCTCTTGTCTGTAAGCTCTATGTAAATACTCTGGCTAAGTGCCCCCCCAGATTTGTGCTTTTGCTCCAAGGTTTTGATCTCGGCCGTTAGGGCCTGCGTTTTTCCCAGCCTCTCCTTTTTTTTCCATGAGGCTTTAGCTATCAGGAGCCCCCTAATGAACGCTTTATGGGCGTCCCACAGTTGTGCCTCTGAGACCTCTCCGTTGTCGTTGATTTGAAAGAACCATTCTAGCTCCTTTTTAATGTAGTCCCTAATTTCTTTGTCATGTAGCAATTCTGGGTTGAGTTTCCATCCGCTAGAGGGTTGTTTGTGTTCGGGGAACCTTAGCCTCATGGATACCGGCGCGTGGTCCGAGAGGGAGGCTATTCCAATATCAGATTCTTTGGCCCTTTCCAGTATACCATGGTCTATTAAAATATAGTCCAGGCGAGAATACGTCTGGTGGACGGGGGAGAAGAACGAATAGTCTCTTAACTGCGGGTGCTGGATCCTCCATACATCCAACAGTTGGTCCTCCGATAGTTTTTTTTTAATCCGTTTCAATTGTGCGTTGCCCCTCCCCGTTCCGCCAGACGTACTGTCCTTCGCGGGGTCCATCACGAAATTAAGGTCCCCCATCAGGATCAAATATCCTTTCCTGAAGGCCCTCAGCTTACGCAGAATTGCTTCGAGGAATGAGACCGGTTTGGCGTTGGGGGCATAGACATTGGCCAGTGTAAGTTCTACCCCTAGGAGGGAACCTCTAAGGAACAGGAACCTCCCCTCGGGGTCCGTCATTCTGTCCTCCACCGTGAAGTCAATGTCCCTCGCTATCCCAATAGCCACTCCTCTGGCCCTACTCGAGATAGTATCTCCATAAAACCAATTTGGGAGAGCTGGAGAAAAAAGTTTAATATTTGAGGAATGTGCCAAGTGAGTCTCTTGCAAGAATACTATACCCGCGCCATATCTCTCTACTTCCTCCAAGATTTTCGAACGCTTGCCAGGAGAGTTTAAGCCTTTCACATTATAAGATAAAAATTTGATTTCTATGTCCTGCATTTATTTTTTGGGGTTTTGTTTTTTTCTTTTTTTTTTTTCCCCCCTTTTTTTTCTTTCCTTTTTCCCTCTGAGGTATTGATGGTGATAACAGCCCCACAGCGGACGTGGTTTCCCTCCCCCTTCCCCCCATCCTCCCCCCCCTCCTCCACCTCCCCCCTCCCCCCCCTCCTCCCTCTCTCCCTCTCACCCTCCCCCCTTCTCTTACCCCAACTAGGGTCCCCGGGTCGTTGGGGGCCATCCTTTGTGGCTTCCCTTAGACTCCGGATTCCTGGTGAGGTGGAGTTTGTTTAGCCCTCCCCTCCCCCTCCGCGGCCCCGACTCGGGGCGCAGAGGGGGCGGGGGCGGGGCCGATTTGGACAGAATTCTTTTGCAGCTACAAGTGGGCACTCGCCCCCCCCTCTCTCCCCTCCCCTCCCCCCACCCCCCCCCCCGGGGTCCCCCCGGCCCTCCATTTCAGTCCAGCCCTGCAGATCCGGGACCGAGATCCCGAGTTTTGTACAGAATCCCTGCACTTCTTCCGGGTACCTCAACCTGGCCGTACACCCCTCTTTTATCCCTATTAAACATGAGGGGAAGCCCCAGTTATATCTTATGTTTTCCCTTTTCAGTATTTCCAGCAGGGGTTTCTGATGTCTCCGTCTTTCGAGGGTTCGGGCCGATAGATCTGCGTATACTTGAATTTCAGCATCCTTATGTAATATAGGTGACTTGTTTTTTATTTTAGCCCACAGGTCCTCTTTTTCTTTAAAGTGGCTGAATCTGACAATTATGTCCCGGGTCCGCTCTATGCCCCCCCTTTCGGGCCTTCCTACTCGATGTATCCTTTCTATATGGGGAAAGTGATCTGAGTCCTTGCCGCTTATGGGGCCCAAGATTTCCCATAGTTTTCTTTCTAGGTTTTCCCCTTTTTGTTCCGGGACGGCGCGCAGCCTCAGGTTTTGTCTCCTATCCCTGTTTTCTTGGTCCTCTATCTTGTAGAGGGTATCTCTCTGGGTGAGATAGGCGTCTTTTAATTGCATTTTTAGCTTCACGATTTCCGATTCTATAGAGTCCGCTCTCCCCTCCACCACTTTAACCCTGGACAACATATGGCCCATGTCTTCCCGTAGCGAGTTAATTTCGAGTTTAATTACATTTTCCAGGCGTAATAACATCGTCTCCATTTCAAGTTTGTTGGGGATGTGGGTTCCTGGTTGTTGATCCTCCCCCCTGCTAGGTTCAGTCTCGGTCTCCATTGTAAGATCCGCTCTAGAGTCGTTGATTTCACCTTCCGCCCCGCCCCTACTCTCAGGGGAGACTCCGGCTTGGGTTACTTTTCCCGATGTTTTTGGGCTTGCACCCTGTCTTAGGTAGTGTTTAATTGTACTTGTCTCCCCTTTGCTGCCTTTGGAGGTTGCTTTCTTAGGCTGTTTGGCTGGGTCTTTACTCATATTGGCTTTCTTAGTGGGTCTGATTCTCTTCCCCAGTCTTGTTATATCCCTGGGCCTCCTGGGCCCTTTTCCACCTCCTGCCCTTGCTGAGGTCCTTGCTTTCGGGCTGTTCTTTGCTCCTTGGTAGTTTAGGGTTTTTTTGGGTTCACGGTCTGTGCCTGGGTCATCTGTGGTGCCCAAACTAAGCCCCTCTCTGTACCTCCCAGTCGCCCAGTTAGTTGCCCCTTTGAGTTCTATATGATCTCTGGTCGGGCTGCCTTTTCTGTCTCTCAGAGTCCTATCCGGGCTTCTTGGTGGTGTTATTCGTTGCTTATGTCCCCCTAAGCTTTAGGTTCCGGGGCCTCCTTCTGGGTGTCCCTCTAGAGTCCCTCTAGTGTACAGTCAATTTTGCTTTAAGCTGGGGGGAACCTTTTCTGCTTCTAAGATCTTTGAGTGGGGCACACCACACGAACGCATTGGCTGAAGCAGTTATATTTAATGGGGGGATTCATTCGCCCTTCCTGCCCGTTATCTTCAGCAATAAACAATTTACACCCTTTCAATGTCCCATCCCATAGCTCTACTGATAGGAGCGGTAGCTAGTTGCAATGAGTTACAGGGGGTCACTGATCTTGAGGGTATGGGCAACATATACACGTGTGGTTTTCTAGTTTGACCATGTTTTTAAAAAGGAGAAAAGGAGGAAGAAAACCCTAGGGTTTAAACGAAGTCTGAGGTGTCTTATTCAGGCCCAGTCACAGTGTCCCAACACAGTCACGCTTTCATTCCAAAGTGCAGCATTTGGTGCTTGGGGATATATCTTCCTGGCCACCGATCAGAATCTCACTTTCATTCCGTCGTGCAACCTTTAATATGTGATAATCGATCTTCCTAGACACCAATCAGCATCTCACTTTCATACCATGGTGCAACTTTAAGTGTGTGGTAACCGATCTTCCTAGACACCAATCAACATCTCCCTTTCATTCCATTGTGCAACTTTGTAGAGTGAATGAGATAAAACTTCCAGGGCGCCGATCAGGGTCGCCCTTAAAATCTATGTTGCAGCTTTTAATGTGTGTAGTGTCTGTGTGGCGGGTTCAAAGGCTCTCGTTTCAGACAATTTTCCACCATTAAGGACTGTTATGCCCAAGGTTTTACCATAGTCATGAATTTTTGAAGCCTGTAGGCCCCCTTGTGGATCTATAATACTTTAGAAGATCATTTTGGGGCTCCGATCCTATCCAAACTGCATTTAAAGGGGAGGGAGCCAAGCCGCTTTATTGGAATGAATGTCAGCTCTGGAGCCTAGTGCGCACCGAGGTCTGCTTGGTGCTATTTGTGTATATGCACCTATAGGTTTTCGCTCTGCCGTACTTACCCTAAAATGACCGGGGGGGGCACCAAACATCAGCCGCTGCTCCCCTCTTAATATGGGGTCGAATTAAGCTATGACCCACCTGTCCCCTCTTACAGGAGGGGGGGGGGGAGAGGTGATGCCCCAGCGAGGGTGGGAGGGAAGAGGGAAACGGGGGCCCTCAAGCACGGCAAAGAAACAGAGGGCCAGATCCAACCATCCTTCATATGAGAGACACAGGGGGGGAGGAAAAAAGAAAAAAACTGCACGCCGTCCTGTCACCTTTATGGGGTCCTAAGCAAATCTTCCGCATGGCATAACAACAGGCAGTCTTACCTCCATGTGGACCGAGTTCCAGTGGGGGTGTGATGAATACTCACGGTCGGGGGGGTCATCCCGGCGGCGCTGACCGCATTTGTTTAGGCTTCGTTTGCTGAGGCGGGGTGGTGGGGGGGGAGAGCCGGGGCCGAGCGCCCAGATCACCGCAGTTTAAAACCTCCGGTTAAGCTGTTTTTTTTCCCTATGCGGGGGAACCCGCATGTCCTGAGCTGCTTTCCCCCGGGGGGGCGAGGCGACGAGCGGGCATCTACCTCGTCTCTTCCCCCGGAGCGGTCCGGCGTCCTCGCTGGCTACACAGCGCCTCCGTCCTCCTCGGCCCTCTGGCCCAAACTCCTCCCTCCGTGCTGACGCTGCGCTACGTCAGCACGTCCATCCATATGCAGAAATTCTTCAGAAAGAGAATAAATTCATTGTATTCGAAAGCAGTCTGGATAAATTGCTTTACCAGATGCGTTGTCCTGATCCAGACTGTATTTCAAAAATTAAAAAAAAATAGAAAAACAAATAATAGGAACCATGGTGTGCGTGCATTCAACATGCTCTGCCGCACACCGTATGAAGCTGTGGGAAAGCCAGCCGAAAATTAAACATTACCCTACAGGTAATATATTGCTGGCAGGCGCCATTTGTGTAAGTGGAGGTAGCTATTCAAAAGTTGCAGAAATGTTCGACCTTTGTGGCATTGCGATTTTTGGATCAACTTCATACAATCGAGCCCAAAATCGATACATTTTTCCATCGATTGATTACAGTTGGCAGGAAAGCCAGGACAAGTTGTTTAAAGAATTATCAGGAAAATCATTATTTCTTATAGGAGATGGCCAATGTGATAGTCCCGGCTTTTCTGCCAAATTCTCCACTTACACCTTCATGGATCTTTTCTCCAAAAAAATTGTGGATTTTGAGTTGGTGCAGGTGTCACAAACAACCTCATCAGTTGCAATGGAAAAATTTGGTTTTACAAAATGTTTAGACAGACTAATTGAAAAGCAATTGGATATTCGATTTGTTGGAACCGATAGACACACTGGCATACGTAAATTATTAACCTCTGCAAAATATGAAAAAATAAATCACCAATTTGACGTCTGGCACTATGTGAAAAATTTAAAAAGAAAATTGGTACAAATTTCGAAGAAAAAAATCTATAGTGCCATTATGCCGTGGATTCGAGCCATAACAAACCATTTCTACTTTTGTAGTAGAGCTTGCCAAGGAAACGAGGAAGTTTTTAAAGAACTGTGGCAATCTGTACTACATCATGTAGTGAATGAGCATGTATGGACAGTTGACGATATAGAACACAAATGTTTGCACGGTGAGGTTGATGTGGATGCTCCAACGGTTCCCTGGATAGTCCGATCGACACCTGCATTTCATGCATTATCCGCCATTATTTTGGATCCTAAATTAGAAAAGGACATGAAGCATCTGGCTTTTTTTTGTCAAACCGGTGTTATAGAAACGTACCACAGTATGGTTCTAAAATATGATCCGAAACGAATTCATTATCGTTTTGATGGCATGGATGCCCGAACAAAATTGGCGGCATTAAGCCTCAATCATAACGTGGTACGTAAACCTGCTTTGACAAAAAAATTGGATGAAAATGGTGCAGAAATTTTTGTCGAAAGAAAACAGTTGGAGTTTCCACGCGGAAGAAAAAAGTGGATAGTGCGAAATGTTTTCGAGAAAAAGGACAATGACCACAGCAAAGTCATGATTTCCAACATGGTTTGCCTAGTGGAGGGCACCATAAGTAGTTCATGGAGACCAAAGAACCCACACATGCCAAAAAATATTGCACCAGTCGAAAGGCCAGAAACGAGTGCGGCTGTGAGAGAACATATGACACGGTTTCCTATTGTTGAAACATGAGGCTTTCAAACTGTTGGTAGTTTTAAATTTTTATGAGAAATTATTTTAATTAATTTAAGTTATTGAAAAATAATAATATAACCTTTGTTGCTGTGATTGCTATATACTGTTTCTATGGTAAAAAAAAGTTATAATTAAATATTGTTTGATTTTAATTGAGTTATATAATTTTTTG
>CM053028.1:183089047-183235406 GCA_028564925.1 Lithobates sylvaticus
TCTCACACTCTCTCAGGTCAGTCGGATTCAGTAGGTCCACCTGCACCAGCTTGATCAGGGTTCCAGCAGGTAAAAAAAAATGCAGGGGCACGGGGGGGCTCCTGCTTTCTCATGGCAGGTACGTATACCATAGGTGACACGTCCAAACTCATTTCTTGTCACCTCTTTATAGGCCCAGCCTGCAGACACGTGACCAGTCTACTAAGTAATGGGTCTTGGCAGCCGCCATGTCATCAGTCGGCAGCGATGACCTCACCACCCCGCTATCCCCGGCGTCAGCCTCCGAGGCTGGCAGCGTGCAGTCTCTTAGGGCATGGACAATTCCCAGGCTGTCCGCCGAGCTGAGGCGCAGAGGGATACCCTTCTCGTCCGCGGCCAGGAAGGCGGAGCTATTCAGGCTCCTCTTCCCACCACCGGCCGCAGCAAGCCCCAGCAGCCAGCAGGCGTCTCTGGAATCGATTTCAGCCGCCGTCGCTCAGCTACACACCCTCGTGTCTTCCCTGTCTTCCTCAATCGTTGAGGTCCAGGACAGGGTGTCTCGTCTAGAGACCAGCCCGGCTGCCACGGTTCCGGACCCTGCGGTGGTCCCAGCCATCAGTGCACCGGCCGCAGGTAGTGAGCTTGCCACGACTACCGTTCATCCTTCCCACCTGGTGCCACCCAGCGTAAGGAAGGACATTTTAGAGGGCAGAGACGTTAACCTGGCCTCACTCATGATCTCGGTCCATGACTTGGCTGAGAACAAGGCCTACACCTGGGGGGACGTCTCGGTGGTTTGAAAGCAAAGGATCTGAGGCTCAACAGAAAGCTCACGGTGCCCGAGTTCACGCTCGCCTTCGGCATGTTCAGGGACGTGCTGTGCTCAGGGAGGAACTGGACCTCTACCTCCATTTGATCGTAGACCTGGGCCACAAATAAGGTGGCTCAGCGTTCTACGATTATCATCGGTCCTTCTCGGCCAAAGCCGCGGCCAGATTCTTACAGTTTCATTTGACAACAGACTGGAGCGTAGTGGACACGGAGTTGTTCTGCCGCCACTTCGCGGGTCTACGCTCCCCGCTATGTGCTGTCTGTCAGTCAGCGTCCCACACCACAGTCTGGTGTGCCAACATAGCCTCGGTCCATCCGATAGCTAGCACGGCCTCTACCAGCACGAACCAGGCTCAGCAGGCCCCGGCGCAAGGGCAGAAGGTGGACAAGTTTGGACGTCCGGTGCGGATGGTTGGGGGAGCCGCCATTTGCAACAATTTCAATTACAGCTCCTGCAATTTCAGCCAGTGCCGGCTCTTGCACGTTTGCACCCTATGCCAGAGGGCGCACCCCAGGATCCTATGTGAGGTCAAACAGAAGAAACCATGACTAAGCCGGGTCAATGTCCTTTGGCTCGATGTTTACTTGACCTCACACCCCACTCCGTCACTTGCCAGCTACCTCATCAGGGGTTTCACCGATGGGTTTCATACCGGGCTCATCACCCTGCCCCACTCCACCCACGAATGTCCGAACCTACGCTCTGCAGCAACAGATGAGCCGGCGATTGACGTCCTTCTGCAGACGGAGTTGGATCGGGACTTCATGATAGGCCCGTTCAGTCAGTCTCCCTTTAGCATCTGGAGGGTTAGCCCTATCGGGCTTGTACAGGGGAAATTTTTCAAATAAAAACGTCTGGTGTATGATCTGTCAGCGCCTCATTCTCCCGTCGTTCCCAGTCTCAACTCGCTCACCCCCTCCGAGGAGTTCTCACTGAAGTATACTTCGGTAGACATGGCTATCCAGTCCATTCTCAGGGCGGGGGTGGGTGCTTGGCTCTCGAAGGCGGACATATCCGACGCCTTCAAGCTGCTGCCCATTCATCCTTCCCTGTGGTGCTGGCACGGCATCAAGTGGAGGGAGCGATATTATTTCGCGACCAAACTGACCTTCGGGGCTAGAGTAGTCCTTGGCTTTTTGACAAGTTCGCCGAGACCCTGGCGTGGATCCTTCTCCATGAAGCACGGTGCCACGAGGTCATCCATTATTTGGATGACTTCCTTCTGATAGAACCGCCCGGGGCTCCCCCAGGGACCTGGGAAAGTTGAGGACAGTTTTCGACAAACTGAACGTCCCCATAGCAGAGCACAAGGTTGATGGCCCGGCACACAAGATCACGTTCTTGGGCATCGACCTTGACACGCTTGCCATGCAGGCCAGCCTTCCCGCGGATAAGTTGGACCGTATCAGGACGGTTCTGCGAGAGTTCACCCGGGTGGGGGGAGGTACTCAGAAGCAACTTCAGTCTCTCCTCGGGATGCTGAACTTCGCTGTGAGGATCATCCCCCAGGGCCGCTCCTTCGTGTCCCGGTTATTGGTCTTCCTGTCCTACACTCAGGACCCGGACCAGGTCATCAGGCTGGATTCTGCAGCCAGGGCAGATCTGGCCATGTGGGAACACTTTCTTAGTAATTGGAACGGTGTGTCGCTGTTCATCCCAGTCGTGTCCACGCAGTCACCACAGGTGGTGACCGATGCGGCGGCATCCACAGGATGCGCCGCCATTTTTGGCCATTTGTGGTTCGCCGCCCCTTGGCCTCCTCAAGCCCAGCCTCAAGCAGGTCCTGGCATTTATCGCCTATTGTCATTCTCACCTAGCACTGTCACACAGCACGATACGACAGTACGTAGCCGGGGTGCAGCACTACTTGTCACTTCAAGACCCCGCGAGGCCTTCGGTGTTCCCCTGCCACGCAGTGAGGGCCCTACTACGTGGAGTTCAGAAACACCAGCCGCCAGTCAGCCCGAAGCGGCTGCCTATCACGGGGGAAATCTTCAAGGGGATGTCTGACATCCTGGATAGGTCCCCTTTCGGTCTCCTCCTCAGCACCGTCCTGCAGGCTGCGATTCACATGGCGTTTTATGGGTTTCTGCGGCCCAGCGAGTTCACTCGCAGCCACCCAGCCGGTCCAGTCTTGCATAGAAGTAATCCCTGCCGTCACCAGGATCACTACGTCCTTCACTTGGCGACATCCAAAACTCAGCAGCGAGGTTCCGGAGTAGATATTCACCTGTACAGGACTCACAACAACTGGTGCCCAGTTGCCGTGTTAAACCGCCTGACGGCACTGCTATCCGACCGCCCAGGGTCCAGTCCGCTTCTACCCTTTCCGGTAAAACCCCTCAACTCGTCGCAGTTCGTGGAACATGTCCGGGTCCTTCTCGGCAATCTTCACGTATACATATATATATGTGTATATATATATATATATATATATATATATATATATATATATATATATATATATATATATATATATATATATATATATATATATATATATATATATATACATACATATATATATATATACATATATATATATATATATATATATATATATATATATATATATATATATATATACATATACATATATACATATATATAGATATAGATATATATATATATATATAGATACATATATACACAAAGATGGGGTGGAGGTGATAGGCTTGGATATAATGTCATAATCCCCCATTACAGACCACCTCAGTGCAGGCCCCCCATAGTAAAGACAATCCCCCATTGCAGAGCCCCCGAACCTCAGTGCAGACCCCCATAGTAAAGACAATCCCCCATTGCAGAGCCCCCGAACCTCAGTGCAGACCCCCATAGTAAAGACAATCCCCCATTGCAGAGCCCCCGAACATCAGTGCAGACCCCCATAGCAAAGACAATCCCCCATTGCCCCCGAACCTCAGTGCAGACCCCCTTAGTAAAGAAAATTCCCCATTGCTGAGCCCCCGAACCTCAGTGCAGACCCCCATAGTAAAGACAATCCCCCATTGCCCCCGAACCTCAGTGCAGACCCCCATAGTAAAGACAATCCCCCATTGCCCCCGAACCTCAGTGCAGACCCCCATAGCAAAGACAATACCCCATTGCCCCCGAACCTCAGTGTAGACCCCCTTAGTAAAGAAAATTCCCCATTGCTGAGCCCCCGAACCTCAGTGCAGACCCCCTTAGTAAAGACATTGCCACCGAACCTCAGTGCAGACCCCCTTAGTAAAGAAATTCCCCCTTTGCAGAGCCCCCGAACCTCATTGCATAGTTGACTTACCTTTCCTCCAGCGCCGCGCTCTCCTCTGACTCACCGATCGAGTGTCTTCCTTGATTTCAGTGGGTTGCCGTCACAACGGGGCGGAACTTCCTACGACGCCGCCCGTTGTGATGGCAACCTGAGCTGTTGTTCGCGCCGTTACTGCGCACGCGCGAGATCGGCGAAAATCCACAGGTGCATTGTGGGCCAGCAACCCGGAAGAAAAGGACCGGAGTCGTTTCAGGTGCCCACACTGAAGATGGAAGCCGTCATGAAGAGTTTTTAAAAGTGCACATTCCGGACACAAAACAGAAGAAAGAAGACCAAGAACTCAAACAGGTGAGTGACATTTATGCAAACCACTTTACACCACATAACACACACAAAAAAAAAGGACAAACACAGTGTAGAACCGCTTTAAGAACAAATCTACAGTCCCTCTCTTGTTTGCACCGCCTATATACTGCTGTTCAGAGTATATAGGGTTGTAGGTATAGGGTTTTATTTTGGGTGCGGGGTCCCCCTTAATATCCATACAAGACCCAAAGGGGCTGGGGGGGGGGGGGGGGGTGATGGGGTAACCATGCCATTTTTCTCAAGGATTTTCAGCCATATGGCCAGGCATGACATTAAAGCCGCAAGTGGTTTTAAATGGCTTCTTTTTTTCCTTTACAAATTCCTTTACAAATCATTTTGTGCAGGGACAGTTCTAAACACGGGAAACACATGCCACTTCACAGGCATACTTTAGACACCCCCAGGTACCATATTTAAAGGAAAATTTCACTTTTTTTTTCACTTTATGCATCATTAAAATGACTGCTCCCGAAAAAACGTTAGTTTTTAAAAGTTCTTTTTGCATTGATATATGTCCCCTGGGGCAGGACCCGGGTCCCCAAACCTGTTTTATGACATTAACATGCATATTGGCCGTTGTAATTAGCAATTTTGATTTCGAAAGTTCGCGTCCATTATAACGAATAGGGTTCGAAAATTCGCGCAAACTTTCGGTCCGTTCGAAGGTTCTGGTGCGAACCGAACCCGGGGGTGTTCGGCTCATCCCTACTTACCACCTACATAACTGCTACCGTCACTGACCAAAAAACAAACACCGCCATAGCCTGAAAGGTTGACACCTCATCCTTAATGGCACCTCCACACCCGCAGGGCCGACTGAATCCCCTCCTGCAAACCTAATGACCAAAGGTCGATGCCCACATCTGTCAAGTGGACACCATCTCTCCTCAAATAAAGGCCCACGTTCGTCTCCAGTTCCCTGTGACGAATCACCAACCCCCCTTGCCATGCCACAAACTTCCCAACCACCTTGTTCACTCTTAGCCACGCTTTGTTGATCCGATACACGGATCGAGCCATACGCCATGATGTTCGAGCCACTATGTCGGACCAAATCAGCAGAGTGTCTGGGAATGTCACACGCAGATAGGTCAGATCATTTTTTATGTCCGCAATCAGGTCCCTGACTGTTCGGACACCCAGGTCGTTACCACCTGCATGGATGACCAGTACCGCAGGTGGCCTGTCCAACCATGCAAATCGCTCCACCTCTGGGACCACCCTGCCCCACATCATTCCCGGTCTACCCAGCCACCTTATGGTCGCCTCCCGTCTAGAAATTCCCAACTGCCTCCCACCTGGTCTCGCGTCCCCTCTCCGTGCACCCCAACACACATATGAGTGTCCGAGAATCCAGATAAGGCGTGGGAGCCCTCCATCTGAAATGACAAACATAGTGTAAGAGACTTGCACTTTCTCTACGACCATGTTCCACGCTAAGACAGGCAGATATCTACAACACAAAGCAACTCACCTTGGCAAAATAAAACTTTTTTTTTCATTCCCAAACTAACTGAGGCCGAATATAGGTGCAGAATCGCTTAGATTCCCATCTCCCCATCCGTCGCACATCCACCTCATCCAGCCCACACCTGGCGGCCTCAGTGGCCGCCCCAATGCGGAAGGAGTGTGAGGCGTAGGCGGAACTATCCATCCCCAACTTCCTTAAACATTTCCGAAGAACCGACACAAACTGAAACCTTGACAGATTGGATCCATCCTTGTGGACCAAAAAGGGGCCACCCACTCCCGGTCTTATTCTTGCAAAATCCCCTACCACCTTAACCGGGCATATTGAACAACCCTCCACTGCATACAAAGAAACCTGTACCCACTCACCTTTTTGGTCCGTTTTAGACTTCTGCAGCCGCACTGACACCCTGTCCTCCCATACCACCACAGTAGACTGCCCGCCCTCCCTTTTGCTGGGCTAACCAACTCCCCTATGCAAAATGCCCCAAAAAATGCCAGTGAAAAGGCAGCTGAAAACAACAACACTCGTACCGATCGTTACAAACCGAAACCAACTGTCCCCCCAAAGCTACTAAATTCGCGAACGTAATAGGCCGTCTAGTATCTCTAGTCCTGTGCTCTTTACGGTAACCCTGAATGGCCTGTTTTACCCAAAAATCCTTTGTCCAATCCACTTTCTTCTGCAATTTAAACAAAAAGGCCAACCCCGCCATCTTCCTTTCTATGGACAATATCGACGGCCCCCCTTCCATGTTCCTGGACACAAAATACAGCACTAGAAGATGCCCTGACGACTCGTACTTACCAACCCCTGCCTCTCGCAGCAACGCACCCCACTCGCTCCACACCCTCTGGTACGCTGCCCACGTGGATGTACTTACCGACCGCTGTATCCATCCCGCGGCGACTCTAGTGCCAAATCCCATATCCAGGCCGGGCAAGGAACGCCCACCTTCTGTGCCTCCGGCGCCAGAACCCTGAACTTGTCCCACTGGAAGCGAGACAGAGAATCAGCCAATGTATTTTCAACTCCCGGAATGTGCACAGCATAAAGAAAGACATTCAATTGCAAGCAGCGAGACACCAACTGTCGCATCAGCCGAATGACAGGTTGTGAAGACACCGACATGCTATTGATGACCTGCACTACGCCCATGTTGTCGCAATTCAAGCGCAATTTTTAATTGCGGCAGGACTTACCCCACAATTCCAGTGCTAATACTACCGGAAAAAGTTCCAGGAGCTTCAAATTCCGCAGAAAGCCAGCCTCAACCCACGCCTGTGGCCATGGTTCCGCACTCCACCGTCCCTGGAAGTACGCCCCATATCCAGTAGATCCAGCGGCGTCTGTCACCAACTCCACGTCGAAGTTGCTCACCGGGCCAGACATCCACACCGACCTACCGTTAAACTCCGCCAAAAATTGACACCATACCTGCAGATCAGATCCCTATGTTCCTTCCTCAGCCAAATGTAATGCGTGGGAGCCTTCACCCCCGCCGTGGCAGATGACATCCGACGACAAAAAATTCTCCCCATAGGAATGATCCTGCACGCGAAGTTCAATTTACCTAACAGTGATTGCAATGTACGCAGCTGCACCTTCTTGCACCCATGTATCTCCCTGATCTCTTTTTGCAAGTCTCTGAGCTTCTCTTCCGGTAACCTGCATTCCATTGCCATGGAATGGATTACTATACCCAAGAAGCTCAGCTCCGTCCATGGTCCCTCCGTCTTATCAGCTGCCAAAGGCACCTGAAATCTCTGCAATGTGCTGCAACGTGGACAACAGTATCGCACACACATTGGAAGAAGGAGGGCCCACGCAGAGAAAATCATCCAAATAATGGATGACGGATTCAATGCCAGTGACGTCCCTGACCACCCACTCTAAAAAGGAGCTAAATGCTTTAAACATGGCACATGAGATAGAACAACCCATGGGCAAACACCTATCCACATAAAACTTTTCTTGCCAACAACAACCCAGCAACCTAAAACTGGCCGGGTGAACAGGCAGAAGTCTAAACGCTGACTAAATGCCGAAATCCGATTTTGCCATCAGTGCCCCTTTCCCATACCGTCGCACCCAACGGACCACGGCATCAAAAGACGTATATGATACCGTACAGGCCTCAGGGTCAATGAAATCATTTACCGAGCCCCCTTTGGGGAACGATAAATGATGGATCAATCGAAACTTATTCAGTTCTTTTTTGGGGACCACCCCCAACGGGGACACCACTAAATCAGCGGTTTCTCCACAAATGGCCCCGCCATGGGACCCAAAGCCACCTCCTTGGCCAATTTTTCAGATACCACCGCTGGGTGCTGCAATGCTGATCTCAAATTATTGCCCATAGGGGGAATAACCTTCAGCGCACAAGGAATCCGAAACCAATACTTGAAGCCTTCCCCAATCAATACTGCCGCGGCCTTGTCCGGGTACCTATTTAGAAAAGACTGCATACTTTCCCCCATCACCGGAGTCGTCCCTCTTGTTACCAGGCTCTCCGGTACGCTTGCCTTTCTTAAATCACCTGGCATATGTTTGTGCCCCCCACACCCTGAACACTCATGCTTAAACTTACAGGTGCCTCCAAACTTGCAGGATCCCTCGTTGAACTGCCAGCACACTCCCCACTTTCTTCCAGCCGGCGATCCCAAGGAGTTACTACCTCCGGCCCCCCCATGAAATGGCTGCGCTGGTGTCTTCGCAGATGCCATAAGCCGCATCCAAATACTAATGTCCTTGTGATCCTATCGAATCTCGGGACGAACCACCCTGCTTTGTCGGAACTGCTCGTCATAGCTCTGCTGTTGTTGAGATGCAAGAACCGCAGGTCCCTCGTATGGAGCAGAGTACTAGCGCCGCTATACCTTCTGGTGAAATGGCAAGCACCAGCGGCCTAGTACACCCTGGACGTACATTCAGCACTGCAGTATCACTTGGTGACGTGGCGAGTCCCATAAGTGCAGTTCAAGCTGGCGAGGTGGCAAGCACAAGTAGTGTCCCGCTGCCACCAAGAAGAAGAAAAAGGCAGGCCTGTTGATCCCATAGTGTCCTTCCTGCAGAATTCGCCAATCCTGATTGGGTGCCCACCACTTCTGCAAACCCGTACTTCCCCCATTCACTGGCCACCCTGGTATTCAGGTGGAAACAACTGATTTTAAGCCACCCAATTTTTTCGCTGTTTTTCATGGAAGATCTCTAAAATTAAGAAAATCGCACCCCGGCCCTGTTAGCTCAAAATGGGTCCAAAATGACCAAAATCGCACTACCGGCCCTTTTAGCCTAAAATTAGTCCAAAATTACCAAAATCGCACCCCCAGCCCTTTTACTGCAAAAAAAAAATTGTCCTTGCATTGCCATTCATTGTGCATTGCAAGCACGATACACATTCACAGGGCATTTCCAATATGCACTCCATAGCACGCAGTTTGCAATGGGAAATGTGCAGATGTGAATGCAGCCTCATTGTTTGACACCCCAAGCGCAGTTAGCAGATGTTTTTTTTTTCCAAGTGACAAAACGTGCACAGAAAATACATGCATTTCAGACATGTGCTGTGCTCCCTGCCCTCCCCCCTCTCTCTCCCTGCCCCCCCTCTCTCTCCCTGCTCCCCTCTCTCTCTCCCCCTGCCCCCTCCCTCTCTCTCCCTCCCTGCCCCCTCCCTCTCTCCCTGCCCCCTTCTCTCTCTCTCTCTCTCTCCCTTGCCCCCTCCCCCTCTCTCCCCCTGCCCCCTCCCTCTCTCTCTCCCTAACCCCCCCTCCCTCTCTCTCTTCCTGCCCCCTCCCCTCTCACTCCCTGCCCCCCTCCGCCTCTCTCTCCCTGCCCCCTCCCCCTCTTTCTCCCTGCCCCCCTCCCCCTCTCTCTCTTCCTGCCCCCTCCCCCTCTCTCCCTGTCCACCCTCCCTCTCTCTCCCTGTCCTCCCTCCCTCTGTCCCCCTCTCTCTCCCTGCCCCCCTCTCTCTCTCTCCCTGCCCCCCTCTCCCTACACCCAATAATCCCATTATGAGGGGTTCCCACCAACCATGTGCTGAGTTCACGGGTATGTACACCCACTCAACCCATTATGACTGGTTCCCATCATTCCTATGACGAATTCCCAGGTCTGTAGACCAGCTCTGCCCATTATGAGGGGTTCCCACCCAACCTGTGCCAAGTTCCCAGGTCTGTACCCCAGCTCTGCCCATTATGAGGGGTTCCTACCAAACCTGTGCCGAGTTCCCAGGTCTGTACACCAGTTCTGCCCATTATAAGGGGTTCCTCCCACAAGCCCTGTGCTGAGTTCCCAGGTTTCTAAACCCACTGATCCCATTATGAGTGGTCCCCTTTATTCCTGTGCTGAGTTCCTGGGTCTGTACACCCACTCTACCCATTATGAGGGGTTCCCACAATCCATGTGCTGAGTTCCCTGGTCTGTACACCCAAACATCCCATTATGAGGGGTTCCCATCATTCCTGTGCCTGTACACTCACTCTGCCCATTATGAGGGGTTCCCACCAACCCTGGGCAGAGTTCCCAGGTCTGTACACCTGCTGGGCCCATTATGAGGGGTTGCCACCAACCATGTGCTGAGTTCCCGGGTATGTACACCCAATCATCCCATTATGAGGGGTTCACACCAACCATGTGATGATTTCCGGCTCTGTACACCCACTGATCCCATTATGAGTGGTTCCCATCAGTACTGTGCTTAGTTCCTGGATCTGTACACCCACTCTGCCCATTATGAGGGGTTCCTACCAAACCTGTGCTGAGTTCCCAGGTCTGTACACCAGCTCTGCCCATTATAAGGGGTTCCCACAATCCATGTGCTGAGTTCCTGGGTCTGTTCACCCACTCATCCCATTATGAGGTGTTCCCACCAATCCTGTGCCGAGTTCCTAGGTCTGTACACCCACTCTGCAAATTCTGAAAGGTTCCCACCAACCCTTTGCCGAGTTCCTGGATCTTTTCCCCCTTCTGTGCCCATTATGAGGGGTTCCCATCATTCCTGTGCGGGGTCCCCGGGTCTGTACAGCCACTGATCCCATTATGAGGGGTTCTCATCATTCCTGTGCTGAATTCCTGGGTCTGTACACCTGCTGGGCCCATTATGAAGGGTTCCCACAATCCCTATGCTGAGTTCCCAGGTCTGTACACCCACTCCTCTCATTATGAGAGGTTCCCATCATTCCTGTGCAGAGTTACTGGGTCTGTGCACTCACTCTGCCCATTATGAGGGGTTCCCAACAAACATGTGCTGAGTTCACGTGTATGAACAATAGCGCTGCCCATTATGAGGGGTTCCTACAATCCCTGTGCAGAACTTCAGGGTCTATAGACCCACTCTGCCCATTATGAGGGGTTCCCACCAACCCTATGCTGAGTTCCCAGTTCTCTACACCTGCTGGACCCAATATAAGGGGTTCCCACAATCCCTGTGCTGAGTTCCCAGTTCTGTACACCTGCTGGGCCCAACATAAGAGGTTCCCACAATCCCTGTGCTGAGTTCCCAGGTCTGTACACCTGCTGGGCCTATTATGAGGGGTTCCCACCAGCCCTGTGCTGATTTCCCGGGTCTGTACACCCACTCTGCCCATTATGAGGGGTTCCCACCAACCCTAGGCTGAGTTTCCAGGTCTGTAAACTTGCTGGGCCCATTTTGAGGGGTTCCCACAATCCCTGTGCTGAGTTCCCGGGTCTGTACACCCACTCATCCCATTATGAGGGGTTACCATCATTCCTGAGCTGAGTTCCTGGGTCTGTACACCCACTAATCCCATTATGAGGGGTTCCCACAATCCCTGTGCTGAGTTTGTGGGTCTGTACACCCACTCTGTTATCATGGGTTCCCACCAAACCTGTGCCGATTTCCCAGGTCCGTACACCAGCTCTGCCCATTATGAGGGGGTCCTATCAAATCTGTGACAAATTCCTGGGTCTGTAAACCTGCTGGGCCCATTATGAGGGGTTCCCACCAGCCCTGTGCTAGGTTCCTGGGTCTGTACACCTACTGATCTCATTATGAGGGGTTTTCCTACAATCCCTGTGCAGAGTTCCCCGGTCTGTACACCCACTCTGCCCATTATGAGGGGTTCCCACCAAACCTGTGCCAAGTTTCCAGGTCTGTACCCCAGCTCTGCCCATTATCAGGGGTTCCTATGAGCCACGTTCTGAGGTGCCAGCTTTCTATACCCACTGATCCCATTATGAGTGGTCCCCTTCATTCCTGTGCTGAGTTCCCCAGTCTGTAAACCAACTCATCAAATTATGAGTGGTTTCCACAATCCATGTGCTAAGTTCCCAGGTCTGTACACCAGCTCTGCCCATTATGAGGAGTTCCCACCAACCCTGTCCTGAGTTCCCAGGTCTGAACACCTGCTGGGCCCATTATGAGGAGTTCCCACAATCCCTGTGCTAAGTTCCTGGGTCTGTACACCCACTCATCTCATTATGAGGGGTTCCCATCATTCCTGTGCTGAGTTCCTGGGTCTGTACACTCACTCTGCCCATTTTAAGGGGTCCCCAACAAGCATGTGCTGAGTTCATGTGTATAACCAATAGCTCTTCCTACAATCCCTGTGCAGAGCTTCAGGGTCAGTACACCCACTCTGCCCATTATGAGGGGTTCCCACCAACCCTAGGCTGAGTTTCCAGGTCTGTAAACCTGCTGGGCAAATTATAAGGGGTTCCTACAATCCCTGGGCAGAGCTTGAGGGTCTGTACACCCACTCTACCCATTATGAGGGGTTCCCACCAACCATGTGCTAAGTTACCGGGTATGTGCACACAATAATCCCATTATGAGAGGTTCCCACAATCCCTGTGCTAAGTTCCTGGGTCTGTACACCCACTCATCTCATTATGAGGGGTTCCCATCATTCCTGTGCTGAGATACTGGGTCTGTACACTCACTCTGCCCCTTATAAGGGGTCCCCAACAAGCATGTGCTGAGTTCATGTGTTTAACCAATAGCTCTTACTACAATCTATGTGCAGAGCTTCAGGGTCAGTACACCCACTCTGCCCATTATGAGGGGTTCCCACCAACCCTAGGCTGAGTTTCCAGGTCTGTAAACCTGCTGGGCAAATTATAAGGGGTTCCTACAATCCCTGGGCAGAGCTTGAGGGTCTGTACACCCACTCTACCCATTATGAGGGGTTCCCACTAGGGATGGGCCCGGTGCTCGATGCGAACCCACGTTCGCATCGAGCACCGGGCGTTCGCTTGCTCGGCGAGCCCAGAACTATTTGGGCCGTTCGCATCACATTCGTGTGATGCGAGCGGCCCCGCAATGCATTGCTGGCTGATGATTGGCCAAGCATGCACTGTGACCCCGCATGCTTGGCGAATCACAGCGGAAACTCGAAGAGCAATAATTGGCTACAGGCAGGACGCCTGTAGCCAATTAAAGCTCAGGGGCTTTAGTACACGCCCCACCATTTAAAAGGCCGCCACGCCGTCGGCGCCGGTCACATGAGTTCCGGCTTTAGGAGAGATCAGTCTGCTGATTCTGTGTCTTAGCTTGATTCATTGCTCCAGAAAGATTTGCTCTTCTTTGCTAAACCATTGGCTATTTCTTTGCTAAACCATTGCTACCTAAGTCATTGATCGTTCATTGCTGCTGATTGCACAGTTAGTGTGTTATTAGCTGCTGCTGGGGATTAGTCTGGTGCGTGTTTTACTGTTAGTACAGTATTTCAGTAGTACCAACCGCAGTGCTGTTAGCACAGCACTGCACCCCAACAGCACCCATAGGACTTCTAGTGTGTTAGTGGCAGCAAACAGAGCTCCTATATTTTCTTCCCAGAAGCACCCATAGGACTTCTAGTGTGTTAGTGGCAGCAAACAGAGCTCCTATATTTTCTTCCCAGAAGCACCCATAGGACTTCTAGAGTGTTAGTGGCAGCAAACAGAGCTCCTATATTTTCTTCCCAGAAGCACCCATAGGACTTCTAGTGTGTTAGTGGCAGCAAACAGAGCTCCTATATTTTCTTCCAGAAGCACCCATAGGACTTCTAGTGTGTTAGTGGCATCACACAGAGCTCCCATATTTTCTTCCCAGAAGCACCCATAGGACTTCTAGTGTGTTAGTGGCATCACACAGAGCTCCCATATTTTCTTCCCAGAAGCACCCATAGGACTTCTAGTGTGTTAGTGGCATCACACAGAGCTCCCATATTTTCTTCCCAGAAGCACCCATAGGACTTCTAGTGTGTTAGTGGCATCACACAGAGCTCCCATATTTTCTTCCCAGAAGCACCCATAGGACTTCTAGTGTGTTAGTGGCATCACACAGAGCTCTTATATTTTCTTCCCAGAAGCACCCATAGGACTTCTAGTGTGTTAGTGGCATCACACAGAGCTCCTATATTTTCTTCCCAGAAGCACCCATAGGACTTCTAGTGTGTTAGTGGCATCACACAGAGCTCCCATATTTTCTTCCCAGAAGCACCCATAGGACTTCTAGTGTGTTAGTGGCATCACACAGAGCTCCTATATTTTCTTCCCAGAAGCACCCATAGGACTTCTAGTGTGTTAGTGGCATCACACAGAGCTCCTATATTTTATTCTCAGCAGCACCCACAGGACTTCTAGTGTGTTAGTGGCATCACACAGAGCTCCTATATTTTCTTCCCAGAAGCACCCATAGGACTTCTAGTGTGTTAGTGGCATCACACAGAGCTCCTATATTTTCTTCCCAGAAGCTCAAATAGGACTTCTAGTGTGTTAGTGGCATCACACAGAGCTCCTATATTTTCTTCTCAGCAGCACCCACAGGACTTCTAGTGTGTTAGTGGCATCACACAGAGCTCCCATATTTTCATCCCAGAAGCACCCACAGGACTTCTAGTGTGTTAGTGGCATCACACAGAGCTCCTATATTTTCTTCTCAGCAGCACCCATAGGACTTCTAGTGGGTTAGTGGCATCACACAGAGCTCCTATATTTTCTTCTCAGCAGCACCCACAGGACTTCTAGTGTGTTAGTGGCATCACACAGAGCTCCTATATTTTCTTCCCAGAAGCACCCATAGGCCTTCTAGTGTGTTAGTGGCATCACACAGAGCTCCTATATTTTCTTCCCAGAAGCACCCATAGGACTTCTAGTGTGTTAGTGGCATCACACAGAGCTCCTATATTTTCTTCCCAGAAGCACCCATAGGACTTCTAGTGTGTTAGTGGCATCACACAGAGCTCCTATATTTTTCTTCCCAGAAGCACCCATAGGACTTCTAGTGTGTTAGTGGCATCACACAGAGCTCCTATATTTTCTTCCCAGAAGCACCCATAGGACTTCTAGTGTGTTAGTGGCATCACACAGAGCTCCCATATTTTCTTCCCAGAAGCACCCATAGGACTTCTAGTGTGTTTGTGGCATCACACAGAGCTCCTATATTTTCTTCCCAGAAGCACCCATAGGACTTCTAGTGTGTTAGTGGCATCACACAGAGCTCCTATATTTTCTTCTCAGCAGCACCCACAGGACTTCTAGTGTGTTAGTGGCATCACACAGAGCTCCTATATTTTCTTCCCAGAAGCACCCATAGGACTTCTAGTGTGTTAGTGGCATCACACAGAGCTCCTATATTTTCTTCTCAGCAGCACCCATAGGACTTCTAGTGTGTTAGTGGCATCACACAGAGCTCCTATATTTTCTTCTCAGCAGCACCCACAGGACTTCTAGTGTGTTAGTGGCATCACACAGAGCTCCTATATTTTCTTCCCAGAAGCACCCATAGGACTTCTAGTGTGTTAGTGGCATCACACAGAGCTCCTATATTTTCTTCTCAGCAGCACCCACAGGACTTCTAGTGTGTTAGTGGCATCACACAGAGCTCCTATATTTTCTTCCCAGAAGCACCCATAGGACTTCTAGTGTGTTAGTGGCATCACACAGAGCTCCTATATTTTCTTCCCAGAAGCTCCCATAGGACTTCTAGTGTGTTAGTGGCATCACACAGAGCTCCTATATTTTCTTCTCAGCAGCACCCACAGGACTTCTAGTGTGTTAGTGGCATCACACAGAGCTCCCATATTTTCTTCCCAGAAGCACCCACAGGACTTCTAGTGTGTGTTAGTGGCATCACACAGAGCTCCTATATTTTCTTCTCAGCAGCACCCATAGGACTTCTAGTGTGTTAGTGGCATCACACAGAGCTCCTATATTTTCTTCTCAGCAGCACCCACAGGACTTCTAGTGTGTTAGTGGCATCACACAGAGCTCCTATATTTTCTTCCCAGAAGCACCCATAGGACTTCTAGTGTGTTAGTGGCATCACACAGAGCTCCTATATTTTCTTCCCAGAAGCACCCACAGGACTTCTAGTGTGTTAGTGGCATCACACAGAGCTCCTATATTTTCTTCCCAGAAGCACCCATAGGACTTCTAGTGTGTTAGTGGCATCACACAGAGCTCCTATATTTTCTTCCAGAAGCACCCATAGGACTTCTAGTGTGTTAGTGGCATCACACAGAGCTCCTATATTTTCTTCCCAGAAGCACCCACAGGACTTCTAGTGTGTTAGTGGCATCACACAGAGCTCCTATATTTTCTTCCCAGAAGCACCCATAGGACTTCTAGTGTGTTAGTGGCATCACACAGAGCTCCTATATTTTATTCTCAGCAGCACCCATAGGACTTCTAGTGTGTTAGTGGCATCACACAGAGCTCCTATATTTTCTTCCCAGAAGCACCCATAGGACTTCTAGTGTGTTAGTGGCATCACACAGAGCTCCTATATTTTCTTCCCAGAAGCTCACATAGGACTTCTAGTGTGTTAGTGGCATCACACAGAGCTCCTATATTTTCTTCTCAGAAGCACCCACAGGACTTCTAGTGTGTTAGTGGCATCACACAGAGCTCCTATATTTTCATCCCAGAAGCACCCACAGGACTTCTAGTGTGTTAGTGGCATCACACAGAGCTCCTATATTTTCTTTCCAGAAGCACCCATAGGACTTCTAGTGGGTTAGTGGCATCACACAGAGCTCCTATATTTTCTTCTCAGCAGCACCCATAGGACTTCTAGTGTGTTAGTGGCATCACACAGAGCTCCTATATTTTCTTCCCAGAAGCACCCATAGGCCTTCTAGTGTGTTAGTGGCATCACACAGAGCTCCTATATTTTCTTCCCAGAAGCACCCATAGGACTTCTAGTGTGTTAGTGGCATCACACAGAGCTCCTATATTTTTTCCCAGAAGCACCCATAGGACTTCTAGTGTGTTAGTGGCATCACACAGAGCTCTATATTTTCTTCCCAGAAGCACCCATAGGACTTCTAGTGTGTTAGTGGCATCACACAGAGCTCCTATATTTTCTTCCCAGAAGCACCCATAGGACTTCTAGTGTGTTAGTGGCATCACACAGAGCTCCCATATTTTCTTCCCAGAAGCACCCATAGGACTTCTAGTGTGTTTGTGGCATCACACAGAGCTCCTATATTTTCTTCCCAGAAGCACCCATAGGACTTCTAGTGTGTTAGTGGCATCACACAGAGCTCCTATATTTTCTTCTCAGCAGCACCCACAGGACTTCTAGTGTGTTAGTGGCATCACACAGAGCTCCTATATTTTCTTCCAGAAGCACCCATAGGACTTCTAGTGTGTTAGTGGCATCACACAGAGCTCCTATATTTTCTTCTCAGAAGCACCCATAGGACTTCTAGTGTGTTAGTGTGGCATCACACAGAGCTCCTATATTTTCTTCTCAGCAGCACCCACAGGACTTCTAGTGTGTTAGTGGCATCACACAGAGCTCCAATATTTCTTCCCAGAAGCACCCATAGGACTTCTAGTGTGTTAGTGGCATCACACAGAGCTCCTATATTTTCTTCTCAGCAGCACCCACAGGACTTCTAGTGTGTTAGTGGCATCACACAGAGCTCCTATATTTTCTTCCCAGAAGCACCCATAGGACTTCTAGTGTGTTAGTGGCATCACACAGAGCTCCTATATTTTCTTCCCAGAAGCACCCATAGGACTTCTAGTGTGTTAGTGGCATCACACAGAGCTCCTATATTTTCTTCTCAGAAGCACCCACAGGACTTCTAGTGTGTTAGTGGCATCACACAGAGCTCCCATATTTTCTTCCCAGAAGCACCCATAGGACTTCTAGTGTGTTAGTGGCATCACACAGAGCTCCTATATTTTCTTCTCGCAGCACCCATAGGACTTCTAGTGTGTTAGTGGCATCACACAGAGCTCCTATATTTTCTTCTCAGAAGCACCCACAGGACTTCTAGTGTGTTAGTGGCATCACACAGAGCTCCTATATTTTTTCCCAGAAGCACCCATAGGACTTCTAGTGTGTTAGTGGCATCACACAGAGCTCCTATATTTTCTTCCCAGAAGCACCCATAGGACTTCTAGTGTGTTAGTGGCATCACACAGAGCTCCTATATTTTCTTCCCAGAAGCACCCATAGGACTTCTAGTGTGTTAGTGGCATCACACAGAGCTCCTATATTTTCTTCACAGCAGCACCCACAGGACTTCTAGTTGTGTTAGTGGCATCACACAGATCTCCTATATTTTCTTTCCAGAAGCACCCACAGGACTTCTAGTGTGTTAGTGGCATCACACAGAGCTCCTATATTTTCTTCCCAGAAGCACCCATAAGACTTCTAGTGTGTTAGTGGCATCACACAGAGCTCCTATATTTTCTTCTCAGCAGCACCCATAGGACTTCTAGTGTGTTAGTGGCATCACACAGAGCTCCTATATTTTCTTCCCAGAAGCACCCATAGGACTTCTAGTGTGTTAGTGGCATCACACAGAGCTCCTATATTTTCTTCCCAGAAGCACCCATAGGACTTCTAGTGTGTTAGTGGCATCACACAGAGCTCCTATATTTTTCTTCCCAGAAGCACCCATAGGACTTCTAGTGTGTTAGTGGCATCACACAGAGCTCCTATATTTTCTTCTCAGCAGCACCCACAGGACTTCTAGTGTGTTAGTGGCATCACACAGAGCTCCTATATTTTCTTCCCAGAAGCACCCATAGGACTTCTAGTGTGTTAGTGGCATCACACAGAGCTCCTATATTTTCTTCCCAGAAGCACCCATAGGACTTCTAGTGTGTTAGTGGCATCACACCGAGCTCCTATATTTTCTTCTCAGCAGCACCCACAGGACTTCTAGTGTGTTAGTGGCATCACACAGAGCTCCTATATTTTCTTCCCAGAAGCACCCATAGGACTTCTAGTGTGTTAGTGGCATCACACAGAGCTCCTATATTTTTCTTCCCAGAAGCACCCATAGGACTTCTAGTGTGTTAGTGGCATCACACAGAGCTCCTATATTTTCTTCTCAGCAGCACCCATTTTTTATACTATATACACTACCGACTACAATGGCTGGAAGACCGCCAAGGAGAGGCAGAGCGTGCCGAGGCAAGAACACAGGGCAGGCAGGCTCTGTTTCTAGAGACAACAGTGCTGGCCGTGGACGTGGTCGTGCATCGTCATCAGCACGTGGCCATGGGACACGCTTGTCTTTGTTTTCGGCAGCTGGACATGTGGGCCGCATCATGCTGAAGGCTGGTAGAATGGATGACCAAGCCCTCCTCATCCTTCTCATCCTCTCTCACCCAGGCTCAGGGTACTGGCAGAGCACCTGCCAACGCGTACTCAATGGCATCATCAGCCACCCCTTCCCTAGACCCACCATGTCCTCCTGAGGAGTCCCCCGAACTCTTTGAGCACAGTGTTGGGTACATGCTCCAGGAGGATGCCCAACGATTCGAAGGCTCGGATGATGATACCCAGCTTGAGGAAGTCAGTAGTGTGCGCGCAGAGAGAGGGGATGCTGAAGGACAGCAATCTGGCAGTACTGTTCCACCAGCTGCAGCTTACTGCCAGGTTTTCTCTAGTGGTGAAGAGGGAGGGGATGATGAGGTCACTGACTCCACGTGGGTGCCTGAAGGGAGAGAGGAGGAGGAGGAGGACGAGGAGGAGGAGGATGCGGCGTCACATGTCCAACGAGTCAGGATGCCCCCTGGAGGCCAGCTAGAGGCCAGCACAGCAACTGTACCACACCGCAGAACGTGCAATAAAACAAAATTATAAGCAGCAACCGCATGTGATAAACATAGGATAACAAATATACAAAAAAGGCTGCGCTAGGTGAAAAAATAATACAATAATAAATGACAGTGATACATATATCAACCAAATATTGTCATTGGTGACAAGTGGAGCAATACCAAAATAAAAAAAGTATAAAATGTGGATATTGACATCCAGTGAAGTATAAATCTAAAAAATATCGGATACTGTAAACCAGTGAAAGCTAATGAATGCCGGTATGTGGTATATGACAAAAGTTATTGGCCTAGTGTTCAGACAAAATTAGGCAAATAATACAAAATGTCCAAGTAACAGTAGATCCAATCAGACGATAGCAACGAGTGACATCAGCCGTGACAGCAGTGACTTTTCCGAAATCATATCCAGAAGATAAAGTGACAAGTGCTCAGTGTTCCCACCACCAGGCTAAATGCAGGCTTACCAGATGGAGATGGAATAAACTCATATGGCTATAGCCCAGCCCAGGCCTTTTCCTCTAGGGTATCGTGGCTCCTCTAGGGTAACGTGGCTCAGCCTCTGTCCCAGGGATGGATGGTAATCACCTTAGATAGTAACGGTCCAGGGGATCCACAGCAGTAGGGGAGTATCTCTTAGTCTCCAAAGAGGTTCACCCAGACAGAGAGGCGGGGGAAAAAGAGGAACACACCATGGGTGGAATCCAACAGGTTTATTGGTCAAAAAAACGCCAATAGGCGCAGATAAAACAAGTAAAAAATATTTAAAATTCGCGGCCGGCCGGCAGCAGTACACGCCCGTGCTAGGATGTAGAACGCGGTGACGTCAGCACGTGCTCCTCCCTACGCGTTTCGTCAGAGAATGACGTATTCATGGGGCACAGGCGGCGTACTGACGCACCGCTATATATACACATGTCAGAGCCTCGATCTGGGTGGTAAGGAAGCTAAAACCTCCATCTTGGAGGATGGCGAAAAAGGAATACTGACCCTATAGGTACAATGGTAGTATTATAATATGCAGAATATGTGGGACACATTCATATATTTGTTTATTCGCATGGATCTAGATCGTCAGATCATATGGGAAATATGTCTAAAACGTTGGAAATGAAACATAGGTAGGTAGTGTAAACTACAGTATCCATCATGAACAACAGCGTCCAATACGGAGAGATTATAATGGAAAAAATGGGTATCAAAGTGTACGTCACAGACTCTTTCCCTTTACGGCTGCCTGTAGGTATTATGAGGGAAAAAGAAAACAAAAAACTTTAAGTATAATCGCCATCAGCGGTCCTGTATTGAAGCAGAGCCGGGTAAGGGAAACATGACAAACATCTAAGTGGGTACTGTTAAACTACAATTCCCATCGTCCATCTTGTTAGGACGTAAAGAACGTCACGTTGAGGGAACGAAGGAGGAGCCCAAATTACTATCAGGAGTGTCTGCATAGAACGTCTCCGGACTCAACCAGCATATTCACGTCGATGTGACGTGGTATTCCCTGGATGTCAACAGACAAGCAAGGAGATGTTTACATCAGCCAACAAGGGAGTTGTCCACCAAGGGAACTATAGTAATATATCCTAAGTTAATGTCCACATCCTCTCATGGATGTATTCCATTAACCCATCGCGGTGTATATTAAAGGTAAACATGCATGCGCATGTATGTGTAAAAAAAAAAAAAGGTGTATATGACAAAAAATCAGAAAATTAAAAATTGGTTGTATACAAATGGGATAACCCATAATAGTAAGAGTGTGAGCATTTGAAATCAGTACCTACTAGTTAAGTGGTTGGAAGGGGGGAGAAAGGAAAGGACCATGGGTCGAAACATACATTCCATGAAATGTATGGATCAAATACCAGAGAAGGGTATATACAAAAATCATATCACAATATGGAACCAATCTACTGTGAATCTTGAGAAAAACACTTTTCTTGCACACGTCCCTGGAGAATCGTGGGAACAGGTAAGGCCACGAAAAACTGTAGGGGAAGGTAGGCAAAGTATGAATAGAGTCTGTAACACAGATATTCAAAAAATGTGGGGACCCTCTATCACTATTCAATACCTACGACCCAGATCAAGTTCACATTGTTATACATCTAGATGTAAGGGAAATATACACAAAATAGTATCGTGATCAAAACATTTGAATGTGCACAATCATGGATGGTTCTAATGATATGCAATCTAAGCTTTATCAATGAATGCATTCACATCAACATCTATATTTAACCCTTGTGGGGTGTGTGTTTTAAGCCTATGCACCCACGACATCTTTGACCTAGAGATGCTCCTAACGAGATTGCTTCCCCTCCAGTGGGGGCTAAACTTCTCAATCCCCAAAAACAGGGTGTTAGAAGGGTCTCTGTTGTGAATGGTCAGGTAATGTTTTGAGACTGAGTGTTTAGTATAACCCCTTCTAATATTATTTATGTGCTCATTAAGGCGGACTCTGAGGGGACGTTTGGTCCTGCCCACATACTGCAGGCCACAAGGGCACTGCAGTAAGTAGACTAGTCCCTCGGTCGAACACGTAATGAAGGATTCTATTTTATAATTTTTAGAGGTGATAGTAGATGAAAAGCTGGTAGTTTTTCTGATCTTACAGCTGTTAAGAGAACAGACCTGACATCTCCCACACTTATAGAAACCAATCATTTCTCCGAAAAAATGGGGGTTGTTGGTTGGAGGGTTTAGTATATTAGGTGCTATTTTGTCTTTAAGTGAAGGTGCACCTCTAAAGACTACACGCGGTCTGTCGGGTAAGAAGGTTTGTAATAACCCATCGTTACCCAGAATATGCCAATGTTTCTGTATAATGTGGCTGACATTGCGATATTGATTAGAATAGCTGGTAATGAATGGGACTCCTCCCATATCTTTCACATCATTTGTTGGCACTTTATCTCTCAGCAGGGCTGACCTGTCCATCATGGAAACCTGATGTAGGGTATCCCGGAGGGACGTGGGGTCATAACCCTTATCAATGAATTTACAAGTAAGGGTATTGGCTTGTACCAAAAACTGATTGTGATCTGTACAGTTCCGCTTCAGACCCATGAATTGGCTTTTAGGGACAGAACCAAGCCATGAAGGGTGGTGACAACTCCCCTTGGGTATGTAGGAATTTCGGTCCGTGGCCTTGAAGAAGGTAGAGGTGACAAATTGATTGTCCCCTATCTCTATCTCCAAGTCCAAAAAATGAATAGCTTTTTGACTCGCCTCATAGGACAGATGTATACCCCTGTTGTTATTATTTAATGCAACCATGAAGTCATCCAAAGAGGACTTCGTGCCCTGCCATAGGAGGAGGACGTCGTCTATATACCGTGCCCAGCCTCCTCCCATTGGGCCATGAACAGGTTCGCCAGGCTAGGGGCGTACTTGGCCCCCATAGCCACGCCCCTATCCTGGCGAAAGAACTGTCCATTGTACCAAAAAAAATGATGTGTGGCTGCAAACTGCAGCAACTCCATAATAAACTCAATTTGTTCGGTAACAAGTGGGGATTTCTTATACATGAAGTATTTTACCGCCCCCAATCCAAGGTGGTGAGGAATAATGGTGTAGAGCGACGTGACGTCGGCCGTAACCAACCACAGACCTTCTGATGGATTGAGAGTTGCCAGGAGATTGATAACCTGGCGCGTATCCTTGATGAAGGAAGGCATCGCCTGCACCAAGGGTTGCAAATAGTAGTCTATATACTTGCCCACCCGGGACGTCACGGAGTCGATACCGCTCACTATGGGGCGTCCCGGGGGGCAAGTCAGATTTTTGTGTATTTTCGGGAGATAGTAAATTATTGGCACCCTCGGCGCTTTGGGGACCAAAAACTGCCTCTCTTTCTTGTTTAAAATACCCAAATTAGCGCCCTTCTGTACCAAATCCTCCAAGATAGATCTATATCTCATATTTGGATTTGAGGGCAGGGGAGTGTAAGTATCCCTATCGCCGACTATTCTATCCATCTCCAGGAGATAGTCACTTTTATTTAATAAGATGATGCCCCCGCCCTTGTCGGCGGGGCGTATCACCAACTCCTTGTTCTCACAGAGAGATTGTATACCCTCCTCTAAACTCTTTTTAGTCCTAGCTTGTTTCAATTTCAAATTGTCCAAGTCCTTCAAAACAATGTCCCTAAATACCCTTAAAGAGGGGGCGAGGGCACCTGGGGGGTTAAAAAGGGAGGCATTCGCTAATCCAGAATGATGAAATTCTGTAGAAGCAATTCTATTAGTACTGATGGGATTCGACAAAAAATGTCTTTTGATATTTAATTTACGTACATATCTATGTACGTCCATGTAGGTCTGAAATTTGCTCAGACCTTTCGGTGGAGCAAACTTCAGACCTCGATCGAGTACCCTCAACTCTGAGTCCGTAAGAGTGTGGGAACTCAGGTTGAAGATACCTTCACCATTTACAGTTTTTTCCTTTTGGGACTGGCTGCGCCACCCCCCTCTAGTTCCTCTTTTCTTTCTACGGCTCGCTTGACGCCTTGGGTTGACCTGGGAAAATCCCACCCTCGAGTGTTATGATCGGTGGGTGCGTTACGTTCCTGTCTGCCTGTGTTGCTCGGAGTGTAGTTATTGAGATGGCTAGAGTGGTTGGTATTCCCCAATCCCCCAAAGACTGGCATCTCTGCATTATTCACATCTCGTAAAGGAAAATATTGGTTATGGGTGGGGATGTTATAACCAAAGTCATTACCTCCATAACCCTCATTATAATGTGAGATTTGGCTATACATGTCACCACCATAGCTGGGAGGGGGATTGTAGTTCCCTCTATGTGTCATATTGGGGGGATATGTTAATTGTGGTGGGGGTCCTAGTCTGGGATTGGGAAGATAACCGCCCCCTACATTGGGAGGTCCCAAGGGCCATCCTTGTTGATTCCCCCACATGGGTCCCTGTCCCGAATAGGGTGGGTGGTTGTATCCCATAGATGGTTTCTGGTTGTGGTTGGTATTACTTTTACTTCTAGAGTTACCTGAAGGCCTATGTGGAGACTGTTGTGGGGTATCCCTTAGCTTTTTAAGAGCTCGGTTACTGGGAGGGGCTGTATGATGGGGTCTCGGCGGAGCAATCCCCATATTCCCTGAACCTCGTATAGAGCCTCCCCCTGTACCCCCAGTTGCTTGTGGGGTAGTGTCCATTTCAGTAGAGATAGTAGTTGTCTGTTCTGCTAGTAGTTTCCTTTGCCACTCAAACACACTCTGTGTCTGATAATCAGACATATCTCTGTTATGCTTTTTTTTCTTTTAAATTTTTTGTTCCCTATCCTCTTTTTCTAAGAGCTTTTGAAGGGTCTTAGATCTCTCACCATACTCCTCACTTTTATTGAAGGGAGTGAGTTTTTCTTTAATGATTTTGATTTCCTCGTCAATCATTGATAGCTTAAAGGTTTTTCTTTCAACAAGGAATCTAATGAGGTTGACACCAGCATCATTAAAATATTTGTACCACTCCTCAAGTTGGGACTCACCCCTCTGGGGGCACACCTCCCATCTTAAACTACGAGGAACCATGTGGTGCTTGATATAAGTTTCAAGGAAGGCGATGTCCCACTGTGTGTGGGTTTCGGACACAGTAAGGTTTTTCAACCTAGTGAACAGGCCTCCCAAATCGCCATCGCCCTCCTTGAAAACCTCAAACACTCCCTCGGTATTGACCACCCGGGTGGCTCTATAGTCAAAGAAGTCCATATGGGTCCTTCCGTTGGCTATGATACAAACTGACCAAGTGTTAATGTGACAGTGTAATTTTAAATAAAGTCCTGCAGCGATGATGAATATCAGACACAAAGTATAACCCAAAGAAAATCGCGCTGGACCAACAAAACGTGCAATAAAACAAAATTATAAGCAGCAACCGCATGTGATAAACATAGGATAACAAATATACAAAAAAGGCTGCGCTAGGTGAAAAAATAATACAATAATAAATGACAGTGATACATATATCAACCAAATATTGTCATTGGTGACAAGTGGAGCAATACCAAAATAAAAAAAGTATAAAATGTGGATATTGACATCCAGTGAAGTATAAATCTAAAAAATATCGGATACTGTAAACCAGTGAAAGCTAATGAATGCCGGTATGTGGTATATGACAAAAGTTATTGGCCTAGTGTTCAGACAAAATTAGGCAAATAATACAAAATGTCCAAGTAACAGTAGATCCAATCAGACGATAGCAACGAGTGACATCAGCCGTGACAGCAGTGACTTTTCCAAAATCATATCCAGAAGATAAAGTGACCAAGTAACAGTAGATCCAATCAGACGATAGCAACGAGTGACATCAGCCGTGACAGCAGTGACTTTTCCAAAATCATATCCAGAAGATAAAGTGACAAGTGCTCAGTGTTCCCACCACCAGGCTAAATGCAGGCTTACCAGATGGAGATCCCTTTTTAACCCCCCAGGTGCCCTCGCCCCCTCTTTAAGGGTATTTAGGGACATTGTTTTGAAGGACTTGGACAATTTGAAATTGAAACAAGCTAGGACTAAAAAGAGTTTAGAGGAGGGTATACAATCTCTCTGTGAGAACAAGGAGTTGGTGATACGCCCCGCCGACAAGGGCGGGGGCATCATCTTATTAAATAAAAGTGACTATCTCCTGGAGATGGATAGAATAGTCGGCGATAGGGATACTTACACTCCCCTGCCCTCAAATCCAAATATGAGATATAGATCTATCTTGGAGGATTTGGTACAGAAGGGCGCTAATTTGGGTATTTTAAACAAGAAAGAGAGGCAGTTTTTGGTCCCCAAAGCGCCGAGGGTGCCAATAATTTACTATCTCCCGAAAATACACAAAAATCTGACTTGCCCCCCGGGACGCCCCATAGTGAGCGGTATCGACTCCGTGACGTCCCGGGTGGGCAAGTATATAGACTACTATTTGCAACCCTTGGTGCAGGCGATGCCTTCCTTCATCAAGGATACACGCCAGGTTATCAATCTCCTGGCAACTCTCAATCCATCAGAAGGTCTGTGGTTGGTTACGGCCGACGTCACGTCGCTCTACACCATTATTCCTCACCACCTTGGATTGGGGGCGGTAAAATACTTCATGTATAAGAAATCCCCACTTGTTACCGAACAAATTGAGTTTATTATGGAGTTGCTGCAGTTTGCAGCCACACATAATTTTTTTTGGTACAATGGACAGTTCTTTCGCCAGGATAGGGGCGTGGCTATGGGGGCCAAGTACGCCCCTAGCCTGGCGAACCTGTTCATGGCCCAATGGGAGGAGGACGCCGTCTATTCCCAGGCGAGATCTGAGATCATCCTCTGGGCACGGTATATAGACGACGTCCTCCTCCTATGGCAGGGCACGAAGTCCTCTTTGGATGACTTCATGGTTGCATTAAATAATAACAACAGGGGTATACATCTGTCCTATGAGGCGAGTCAAAAAGCTATTCATTTTTTGGACTTGGAGATAGAGATAGGGGACAATCAATTTGTCACCTCTACCTTCTTCAAGGCCACGGACCGAAATTCCTACATACCCAAGGGGAGTTGTCACCACCCTTCATGGCTTGGTTCTGTCCCTAAAAGCCAATTCATGCGACTGAAGCGGAACTGTACAGATCACAATCAGTTTTTGGTACAAGCCAATACCCTTACTTGTAAATTCATTGATAAGGGTTATGACCCCACGTCCCTCCGGGATACCCTACATCAGGTTTCCATGATGGACAGGTCAGCCCTGCTGAGAGATAAAGTGCCAACAAATGATGTGAAAGATATGGGAGGAGTCCCATTCATTACCAGCTATTCTAATCAATATTGCAATGTCAGCCACATTATACAGAAACATTGGCATATTCTGGGTAACGATGGGTTATTACAAACCTTCTTACCCGACAGACCGCGTGTAGTCTTTAGAGGTGCACCTTCACTTAAAGACAAAATAGCACCTAATATACTAAACCCTCCAACCAACAACCCCCATTTTTTCGGAGAAATGATTGGTTTCTATAAGTGTGGGAGATGTCAGGTCTGTTCTCTTAACAGCTGTAAGATCAGAAAAACTACCAGCTTTTCATCTACTATCACCTCTAAAAATTATAAAATAGAATCCTTCATTACGTGTTCGACCGAGGGACTAGTCTACTTACTGCAGTGCCCTTGTGGCCTGCAGTATGTGGGCAGGACCAAACGTCCCCTCAGAGTCCGCCTTAATGAGCACATAAATAATTTTAGAAGGGGTTATACTAAACACTCAGTCTCAAAACATTACCTGACCATTCACAACAGAGACCCTTCTAACACCCTGTTTTTGGGGATTGAGAAGTTTAGCCCCCACTGGAGGGGAAGCAATCTCGTTAGGAGCATCTCTAGGTCAGAGATGTCGTGGGTGCATAGGCTTAAAACACACACCCCACAAGGGTTAAATATAGATGTTGATGTGAATGCATTCATTGATAACGCTTAGATTGCATATCATTAGAACCATCCATGATTGTGCACATTCAAATGTTTTGATCACGATACTATTTTGTGTATATTTCCCTTACATCTAGATGTATAACAATGTGAACTTGATCTGGGTCGTAGGTATTGAATAGTGATAGAGGGTCCCCACATTTTTTGAATATCTGTGTTACAGACTCTATTCATACTTTGCCCTTGACCTACCTTCCCCTACAGTTTTTCGTGGCCTTACCTGTTCCCACGATTCTCCAGGGACGTGTGCAAGAAAAGTGTTTTTCTCAAGATTCACAGTAGATTGGTTCCATATTGTGATATGATTTTTGTATATACCCTTCTCTGGTATTTGATCCATACATTTCATGGAATGTATGTTTCGACCCATGGTCCTTTCCTTTCTCCCCCCTTCCAACCACTTAAATAGTAGGTACTGATTTCAAATGCTCACACTCTTACTATTATGGGTTATCCCATTTGTATACAACCAATTTAAAATTTTCTGATTTTTTGTCATATACACTTTTTTTTTTTTTTTACACATACATGCGCATGCATGTTTACCTTTAATATACACCGCGATGGGTTAATGGAATACATCCATGAGAGGATGTGGACATTAACTTAGGATATATTACTATAGTTCCCTTGGTGGACAACTCCCTTGTTGGCTGATGTAAACATCTCCTTGCTTGTCTGTTGACATCCAGGGAATACCACGTCACATCGACGTGAATATGCTGGTTGAGTCCGGAGACGTTCTATGCGGACACTCCTGATAGTAATTTGGGCTCCTCCTTCGTTCCCTCAACGTGACGTTCTTTACGTCCTAACAAGATGGACGATAGGGAATTGTAGTTTAACAGTACCCACTTAGATGTTTGTCATGTTTCCCTTACCCGGCTCTGCTTCAATACAGGACCGCTGATGGCGATTATACTTAAAGTTTTTTGTTTTCTTTTTCCCTCATAATACCTACAGGCAGCCGTAAAGGGAAAGAGTCTGTGACGTACACTTTGATACCCATTTTTTCCATTATAATCTCTCCGTATTGGACGCTGTTGTTCATGATGGATACTGTAGTTTACACTACCTACCTATGTTTCATTTCCAACGTTTTAGACATATTTCCCATATGATCTGACGATCTAGATCCATGCGAATAAACAAATATATGAATGTGTCCCACATATTCTGCATATTATAATACTACCATTGTACCTATAGGGTCAGTATTCCTTTTTCGCCATCCTCCAAGATGGAGGTTTTAGCTTCCTTACCACCCAGATCGAGGCTCTGACATGTGTATATATAGCGGTGCGTCAGTACGCCGCCTGTGCCCCATGAATACGTCATTCTCTGACGAAACGCGTAGGGAGGAGCGACGTGCTGACGTCACCGCGTTCTACGTCCTAGCACGGGCGTGTACTGCTGCCGGCCGGCCGCGAATTTTAAATATTTTTTACTTGTTTTATCTGCGCCTATTGGCGTTTTTTTGACCAATAAACCTGTTGGATTCCACCCATGGTGTGTTCCTCTTTTTCCCCCGCCTCTCTGTCTGGGTGAACCTCTTTGGAGACTAAGAGATACTCCCCTACTGCTGTGGATCCCCTGGACCGTTACTATCTAAGGTGATTACCATCCATCCCTGGGACAGAGGCTGAGCCACGTTACCCTAGAGGAGCCACGATACCCTAGAGGAAAAGGCCTGGGCTGGGCTATAGCCATATGCGTTTATTCCATCTCCATCTGGTAAGCCTGCATTTAGCCTGGTGGTGGGAACACTGAGCACTTGTCACTTTATCTTCTGGATATGATTTTGGAAAAGTCACTGCTGTCACGGCTGATGTCACTCGTTGCTATCGTCTGATTGGATCTACTGTTACTTGGACATTTTGTATTATTTGCCTAATTTTGTCTGAACACTAGGCCAATAACTTTTGTCATATACCACATACCGGCATTCATTAGCTTTCACTGGTTTACAGTATCGGATATTTTTTAGATTTATACTTCACTGGATGTCAATATCCACATTTTATACTTTTTTTATTTTGGTATTGCTCCACTTGTCACCAATGACAATATTTGGTTGATATATGTATCACTGTCATTTATTATTGTATTATTTTTTCACCTAGCGCAGCCTTTTTTGTATATTTGTTATCCTATGTTTATCACATGCGGTTGCTGCTTATAATTTTGTTTTATTGCACGTTTTGTTGGTCCAGCGCGATTTTCTTTGGGTTATACTTTGTGTCTGATATTCATCATCGCTGCAGGACTTTATTTAAAATTACACTGTCACATTAACACTTGGTCAGTTTGTATCATAGCCAACGGAAGGACCCATATGGACTTCTTTGACTATAGAGCCACCCGGGTGGTCAATACCGAGGGAGTGTTTGAGGTTTTCAAGGAGGGCGATGGCGATTTGGGAGGCCTGTTCACTAGGTTGAAAAACCTTACTGTGTCCGAAACCCACACACAGTGGGACATCGCCTTCCTTGAAACTTATATCAAGCACCACATGGTTCCTCGTAGTTTAAGATGGGAGGTGTGCCCCCAGAGGGGTGAGTCCCAACTTGAGGAGTGGTACAAATATTTTAATGATGCTGGTGTCAACCTCATTAGATTCCTTGTTGAAAGAAAAACCTTTAAGCTATCAATGATTGACGAGGAAATCAAAATCATTAAAGAAAAACTCACTCCCTTCAATAAAAGTGAGGAGTATGGTGAGAGATCTAAGACCCTTCAAAAGCTCTTAGAAAAAGAGGATAGGGAACAAAAAATTAAAAAGAAAAAAAAGTATAACAGAGATATGTCTGATTATCAGACACAGAGTGTGTTTGAGTGGCAAAGGAAACTACTAGCAGAACAGACAACTACTATCTCTACTGAAATGGACACTACCCCACAAGCAACTGGGGGTACAGGGGGAGGCTCTATACGAGGTTCAGGGAATATGGGGATTGCTCCGCCGAGACCCCATCATATAGCCCCTCCCAGTAACCGAGCTCTTAAAAAGCTAAGGGATACCCCACAACAGTCTCCACATAGGCCTTCAGGTAACTTTAGAAGTAAAAGTAATACCAACCACAACCAGAAACCATCTATGGGATACAACCACCCACCCTATTCGGGACAGGGACCCATGTGGGGGAATCAACAAGGATGGCCCTTGGGACCTCCCAATGTAGGGGGCGGTTATCTTCCAAATCCCAGACTAGGACCCCCACCACAATTAACATATCCCCCCAATATGACACATAGAGGGAACTACAATCCCCCTCCCAGCTATGGTGGTGACATGTATAGCCAAATCTCACATTATAATGAGGGTTATGGAGGTAATGACTTTGGTTATAACATCCCCACCCATAACCAATATTTTCCTTTACGAGATGTGAATAATGCAGAGATGCGAGTCTTTGGGGGATTGGGGAATACCAACCACTCTAGCCATCTCAATAACTACACTCCGAGCAACACAGGCAGACAGGAACGTAACGCACCCACCGATCATAACACTCGAGGGTGGGATTTTCCCAGGTCAACCCAAGGCGTCAAGCGAGCCGTAGAAAAAAAAGAGGAACTAGAGGGGGGTGGCGCAGCCAGTCCCAAAAGGAAAAAACTGTAAATGGTGAAGGTATCTTCAACCTGAGTTCCCACACTCTTACGGACTCAGAGTTGAGGGTACTCGATCGAGGTCTGAATTTTGCTCCACCGAAAGGTCTGAGCAAATTTCAGACCTACATGGATGTACATAGATATGTACGTAAATTAAATATCAAAAGACATTTTTTGTCGAATCCCATCAGTACTAATAGAATTGCTTCTACAGAATTTCATCATTCTGGATTAGCGAATGCCTCCCTTTTTAACCCCCCAGGTGCCCTCGCCCCCTCTTTAAGGGTATTTAGGGACATTGTTTTGAAGGACTTGGACAATTTGAAATTGAAACAAGCTAGGACTAAAAAGAGTTTAGAGGAGGGTATACAATCTCTCTGTGAGAACAAGGAGTTGGTGATACGCCCCGCCGACAAGGGCGGGGGCATCATCTTATTAAATAAAAGTGACTATCTCCTGGAGATGGATAGAATAGTCGGCGATAGGGATACTTACACTCCCCTGCCCTCAAATCCAAATATGAGATATAGATCTATCTTGGAGGATTTGGTACAGAAGGGCGCTAATTTGGGTATTTTAAACAAGAAAGAGAGGCAGTTTTTGGTCCCCAAAGCGCCGAGGGTGCCAATAATTTACTATCTCCCGAAAATACACAAAAATCTGACTTGCCCCCCGGGACGCCCCATAGTGAGCGGTATCGACTCCGTGACGTCCCGGGTGGGCAAGTATATAGACTACTATTTGCAACCCTTGGTGCAGGCGATGCCTTCCTTCATCAAGGATACGCGCCAGGTTATCAATCTCCTGGCAACTCTCAATCCATCAGAAGGTCTGTGGTTGGTTACGGCCGACGTCACGTCGCTCTACACCATTATTCCTCACCACCTTGGATTGGGGGCGGTAAAATACTTCATGTATAAGAAATCCCCACTTGTTACTGAACAAATTGAGTTTATTATGGAGTTGCTGCAGTTTGCAGCCACACATAATTTTTTTTGGTACAATGGACAGTTCTTTCGCCAGGATAGGGGCGTGGCTATGGGGGCCAAGTACGCCCCTAGCCTGGCGAACCTGTTCATGGCCCAATGGGAGGAGGACGCCGTCTATTCCCAGGCGAGATCTGAGATCATCCTCTGGGCACGGTATATAGACGACGTCCTCCTCCTATGGCAGGGCACGAAGTCCTCTTTGGATGACTTCATGGTTGCATTAAATAATAACAACAGGGGTATACATCTGTCCTATGAGGCGAGTCAAAAAGCTATTCATTTTTTGGACTTGGAGATAGAGATAGGGGACAATCAATTTGTCACCTCTACCTTCTTCAAGGCCACGGACCGAAATTCCTACATACCCAAGGGGAGTTGTCACCACCCTTCATGGCTTGGTTCTGTCCCTAAAAGCCAATTCATGCGACTGAAGCGGAACTGTACAGATCACAATCAGTTTTTGGTACAAGCCAATACCCTTACTTGTAAATTCATTGATAAGGGTTATGACCCCACGTCCCTCCGGGATACCCTACATCAGGTTTCCATGATGGACAGGTCAGCCCTGCTGAGAGATAAAGTGCCAACAAATGATGTGAAAGATATGGGAGGAGTCCCATTCATTACCAGCTATTCTAATCAATATTGCAATGTCAGCCACATTATACAGAAACATTGGCATATTCTGGGTAACGATGGGTTATTACAAACCTTCTTACCCGACAGACCGCGTGTAGTCTTTAGAGGTGCACCTTCACTTAAAGACAAAATAGCACCTAATATACTAAACCCTCCAACCAACAACCCCCATTTTTTCGGAGAAATGATTGGTTTCTATAAGTGTGGGAGATGTCAGGTCTGTTCTCTTAACCACTTCAGCCCCGGACCAATTGTCAGCTTAAGGACCAGAGGTCTTTTTTCAATTTCGCACTGCACTACTTTAACTGGTAATTGTGCGGTCATGCAATTTTGTAACGAAACTAAATTTGCGTCCTTTTCTTCCCACAAATAGAGCTTTCTTTTGATGGTATTTGATTGCCTCTGTGATTTTTATTTTTTGCGATATAAACGGAAAAAAAAAAAAAAAAAAAAAAGAGCGAAAATTTTGAAAAAAAAAGAGATTTTCTACTTTTTGTTATAAGAAAAATCTAATAAACTCAATTTTAGTCAAACATTTGGGCCAAAATGTATTCAGCCACATGTCTTTAGTAAAAAAAAATGCCAATAAGCGTATATTGATTGGTTTGCGCAAAAGTTATAGCGTCTACAAACTAGAGTACATTTTCTGGAATTTACACCGCTTTTAATTTATGACTGCCTATTTCATTTCTTGAGGTGCTAAAATGGCAGAGAAGTACAAAACCCCCCCAAATGACCCCATTTTGGAAAGTAGACACCCCAAGCTATTTGCTGAGAGGCATGTTGAGCCCATTGAATATTTTTTTTTTTAGTCCCAAGTGATTGAATAAAGACAAAAATAAAAAAATAATTTTTTTTTTCTTCAAAAAGTTGTCACTAAATGATATATTGCTCACACATGCCATAGTTATATGTGGAATTGCACCCCAAAATACATTTTGCTGCTTCTCCTGAGTATGGGGATACCACATGTGTGGGACTTTTTGGGAGCCTAGCCGCGTACGGGGCCCCGAAACCCAAGCACCGCCTTCAGGATTTCTAAGGGTGCAAATTTTTGATTTCACTCCTCACTACCTATCACAGTTTCGAAGGCCATAAAATGCCAAAATAGCACAAAACCCCCCCAAATGACCCCATTTGGAAAGTAGACACCCCAAGCTATTTGTTGAGAGGCATGGTGAGTATTTTACAGCTCTCATTTGTTTTTGAAAATGAAGAAAGTAAAGAAAAAAAAAATTTTTTTTTTTCTTTTTTCAATTTTCAAAACTTTGTGACAAAAAGCGACATCTGCAAAATACTCACAATACCTCTCAGCAAATAGCTTGGGGTGTCTACTTTCCAAAATGGGGTCATTTTGGGGGGTTTTATGCCATCTGGGCATTCCATGGCCTCCGAAACTGTGATTGGCAGTGAGAAGTGAAATAAAAAAATTACTCCCTTAGAAAGCCTGAAGGCGGTGCTTGGTTTTTGGGGTTCCGTACGCAGCTAGGCTCCCAAAAAGTCCCACACATGTGGTATCCCCGTACTCAGGAGAAGCAACAGAATGTATTTTGGGGTGTATTTCCACATATGCCCATGACATGTTTGAGCAATATATCATTTAGTGACAACTTTTTGTAAAAAAAATATATATATTATTTTTTTTTTTTCATTATTCAATCTCTTGGGACAAAAAAAAAAAAATATTTAATGGGCTCAACATTGCTCTCAGCAAATAGCTTGGGGTGTCTACTTTCCAAAATGGGGTCATTTGGGGGGGGTTTGAACTGTCCTGGCATTTTATGCACAACATTTAGAAGCCTATGTCACACGTCACCCACTCTTCTAACCACTTGAAGACAAAGCCCTTTCTGACACTTTTTGTTTACATGAAAACATATTTTTTTTTTGCAAGAAAATTACGTTGAACCCCCAAACACTATATATATTGTTAAAGCAAAGGCCCTACAGATTAAAATGGTGGGTGTTGCATTTTTTTTTTTCCACACAGTATTTGCGCAGCGATTTTTCAAACGCATTTTTTGTGGAAAAAATACACTTTTTTTTATTTTAATGCACTAAAACACACTATATTGCTCAAATTTTTGATGAAATAAAAAATATGATCTTAGGCCGAGTACATGGATACCAAACACGACATGCTTTAAAATTGCGCACAAACACGCAGTGGCGACAAACTACATACATTTTTAAAAGCCTTTAAAAGCCTTTACATGATACCACATTAGATTCACGGAGGAGGTCTACTGCTAAAATTACTGCCCTCGATCTGACCTTCGCGGTGATACCTCACATGCATGCTGCAATTGCTGTTTACATATGACGCCAGACCAACGCTTGTGTACGCCTTTGCGCAAGAGAAGGGGGGGCAGGGGTGCTTTTTTTTTTTTTTTTTAGTTTTTTTTTTATTTATTTAGCTTTTTTATTCTATTTTTAAACTGTTCCTTCCATTTTTTTTTCTTTGTTATGATTTTTATTGTTATCTCAGGGAATGTAAATATCCCCTATGATAGCAATAGGCAGTGACAGGTACTCTTTTTTTGAAAAAATTGGGGTCTATTAGACCCTAGATCTTTCCTCTGCCCTCAAAGCATCTGACCACACCAAGATTGGTGTGATAAAATGCTTTCCCAATTTCCCAATGGCGCGGTTTATATCCGGGAGGGGGGACATTCCCTCCCACTGCTTGTAAAAGCAGTCTAGAGGCTAATTACCCGCTAGAATTGCTTTTACATGAAAGCCGATCACTGGCTGAAAAGAATGATACCAAGATGATACCTAAACCTGCAGGCATCATTCTGGTATAACCATTCAAAGTCCAGCAACATACTGGACATATATTGTAATCTTTTTTTTTTTCATGCAGCCTCTTGGCTGAACGAAAAAAAGAGATTGATTGGTGGGTATGCCCACCATTAGAATACCTCCCTTCATCCACCCACTTCTAATGATGGGCATACATGCACCATTTATATATGCCGATGCATGGGGGCATCCTCCCGCAAAAGTTATGCCGTGTACACACGGTCGGAATTTCGACCGTATGTACGTGGCATTAGGAGCCAATCGCTCCTCCCCCCCCCTGCTGCCCCCATGCTTCGGCACATATGCTCTTTTTTTTAACTGTGGTGGTGAAATCACCTCCTACAGCGTTGGAGTCGCGGCTTTATGTATCGTGGGAGCAAACGCTGTTGCTGTCAAGATAAATAAATCCGCGCTGCAACTGAATGGCGCACCTGAAAACAAAAAAATGCTTAACACTAAAACACAGTAAACAAAATTACATACCTGAAAAGCAAGCATGATAAAACATGATAAAACATAATAAAACATTGCAGAATAGAATGGAGTAAAAAAAAAAGAGCAACAATAGAGAGAGAGAGAGAACAATAAAACGACAACTATTTTTGTTTTTTTTATTTTTTTGAGATTCACAGGTAAAAAAGCTCCTGACTGTTAGCGACTGAATCAAAACGCTACCAAAAAAAATGTTAGCGATCGCAGGGATCAGGCCTGACTCTGCGAACGCTGCAGTTATGTGTGCTTAGTGTTTTGTAAGTGACAGTGATCGATCGATACTGCACTTGGGTGGGCTGGGCTGGGCTGGGGGGAGGGGGAAAACGCAGGTGCTAGCAGGTATCTGGGCTGATCCCGCTAACAATGCGTTTTTTTGGAACCCTAAACTGCTGGGACGCTAGTATAGATCTGATCAGATCAGATATTGATCTGTTCAGATACTATACCACTAAGGGAGGTGTATGCTTTGCGCGTGGGTGTTTGCGGTACTGGCACTAACCTGGGGCGACGCAGACCTTATTTGACCCTAAAACCTAATTGATATCACCCGCCGGGCGATCAGGGGGTTAAACCGTTATTGGGTAATAAATGGCGGGTGCCCTGACAGTATAAAAAACAAGCTAACTAACCAGCGTCACCCGTAACAGTAATACAAAAAAAAACTGGTTACCTAGCGACACTAATGCAGCGATCAGAAAAACGATCGCTTAGTGACACTGGCAAAAGGGGGTGAAAGGGTTAACTAGGGGCAATCAGGGGGTTAAACCTTTATTAGGTAATATATGGGGGTACCTGACGCTATATAAAAACCTGACGGGGAACCTAAATAACGAAATAACTAACTGGCTAACCAGCGTCACCAGTGACATTTTATACGGTGATCACTGGTGAAAGGGTTAACTCTAGGGGCAATCAGGGGGTTAAAACCTTTATTTAGGTTGTAATATGGGGGTACCTGACCTATAAACCTATTTATGAACCTATATAAACATGGCGGTTAACCTAAAAAAAAACTGGTTACCTAGCGACACTAATGCAGCGATCAGAAAAACGATCGCTTAGTGACACTGGCAAAAGGGGGTGAAAGGGTTAACTAGGGGCAATCAGGGGGTTAAACCTTTATTAGGTAATATATGGGGGTACCTGACGCTATATAAAAACCTGACGGGGAACCTAAATAACGAAATAACTAACTGGCTAACCAGCGTCACCAGTGACAGTTATACGGTGATTACTGGTGAAAGGGTTAACTCTAGGGGCAATCAGGGGGTTAAAACCTTTATTTAGGTTGTAATATGGGGGTACCTGACCTATAAAACTATTTATGAACCTATATAAAACATGGCGGTTAAAATAAAAAAAAACTGGTTACCTAGCGACACAATGCAGCGATCAGAAAAACGATCGCTTAGTGACACTGGCAAAAGGGGGTGAAAGGGGTTAACTAGGGGCAATCAGGGGGTTAAACCTTTATTAGGGGGGGGTAGGGGGCTACCTAGGACCTAAAACTAACTGCCCTGACAGTTATTACAGTCACACTGACACTAAATGCAGTGATCAGTAAATAAATGATCACTGCAATTAGTGACACTGTGACTGGGGGGGGGAGGGGGTGATCTGGGGGGTGATCTGGGGGTGACAGGGGGGGGTGGATTGTGTGCCTATGTGTACTGGTGTCAGTGTACTGTTTGTGCACTAACCTTTACATCTTCTCTGCTCGGCGTTCCGGTCACATAGACCGGCGCACCGAGCGTGACATCACTTCCGCCTTCCTGTCTATACAATAGACAGGAAGGGGAAGCTTTTCATTCGCCAGGAGCGATCGCGAGGGGGTGGCCAGAAACCACTGGCCGTCCCCTCGTCCCGGATCGCTCCTGAAGCGATGCCGACCGTCCCCGCCGGCGGAGGGGGGTCCGATCGGACCCCCCAACCGCCTGAAGAATGGCACGTACAGGTACGTGGTTCTGCCTGTACGTGCCATTCTGCCGACGTATATCTACATGGGGCGGTCGGCAAGTGGTTAACAGCTGTAAGATCAGAAAAACTACCAGCTTTTCATCTACTATCACCTCTAAAAATTATAAAATAGAATATGATTTTTGTATATACCCTTCTCTGGTATTTGATCCATACATTTCATGGAATGTATGTTTCGACCCATGGTCCTTTCCTTTCTCCCCCCTTCCAACCACTTAAATAGTAGGTACTGATTTCAAATGCTCACACTCTTACTATTATGGGTTATCCCATTTGTATACAACCAATTTTAAATTTTCTGATTTTTTGTCATATACACTTTTTTTTTTTTTATACTTTTTTTTTTTACACATACATGCGCATGCATGTTTACCTTTAATATACACCGCGATGGGTTAATGGAATACATCCATGAGAGGATGTGGACATTAACTTAGGATATATTACTATAGTTCCCTTGGTGGACAACTCCCTTGTTGGCTGATGTAAACATCTCCTTGCTTGTCTGTTGACATCCAGGGAATACCACGTCACATCGACGTGAATATGCTGGTTGAGTCCGGAGACGTTCTATGCGGACACTCCTGATAGTAATTTGGGCTCCTCCTTCGTTCCCTCAACGTGACGTTCTTTACGTCCTAACAAGATGGACGATGGGAATTGTAGTTTAACAGTACCCACTTAGATGTTTGTCATGTTTCCCTTACCCGGCTCTGCTTCAATACAGGACCGCTGATGGCGATTATACTTAAAGTTTTTTGTTTTCTTTTTCCCTCATAATACCTACAGGCAGCCGTAAAGGGAAAGAGTCTGTGACGTACACTTTGATACCCATTTTTTCCATTATAATCTCTCCGTATTGGACGCTGTTGTTCATGATGGATACTGTAGTTTACACTACCTACCTATGTTTCATTTCCAACGTTTTAGACATATTTCCCATATGATCTGACGATCTAGATCCATGCGAATAAACAAATATATGAATGTGTCCCACATATTCTGCATATTATAATACTACCATTGTACCTATAGGGTCAGTATTCCTTTTTCGCCATCCTCCAAGATGGAGGTTTTAGCTTCCTTACCACCCAGATCGAGGCTCTGACATGTGTATATATAGCGGTGCGTCAGTACGCCGCCTGTGCCCCATGAATACGTCATTCTCTGACGAAACGCGTAGGGAGGAGCGACGTGCTGACGTCACCGCATTCTACGTCCTAGCACGGGCGTGTACTGCTGCCGGCCGGCCGCGAATTTTAAATATTTTTTACTTGTTTTATCTGCGCCTATTGGCGTTTTTTTGACCAATAAACCTGTTGGATTCCACCCATGGTGTGTTCCTCTTTTTCCCCCGCCTCTCTGTCTGGGTGAACCTCTTTGGAGACTAAGAGATACTCCCCTACTGCTGTGGATCCCCTGGACCGTTACTATCTAAGGTGATTACCATCCATCCCTGGGACAGAGGCTGAGCCACGTTACCCTAGAGGAGCCACGATACCCTAGAGGAAAAGGCCTGGGCTGGGCTATAGCCATATGCGTTTATTCCATCTCCATCTGGTAAGCCTGCATTTAGCCTGGTGGTGGGAACACTGAGCACTTGTCACTTTATCTTCTGGATATGATTTTGGAAAAGTCACTGCTGTCACGGCTGATGTCACTCGTTGCTATCGTCTGATTGGATCTACTGTTACTTGGACATTTTGTATTGTTTGCCTAATTTTGTCTGAACACTAGGCCAATAACTTTTGTCATATACCACATACCGGCATTCATTAGCTTTCACTGGTTTACAGTATCCGATATTTTTTAGATTTATACTTCACTGGATGTCAATATCCACATTTTATACTTTTTTTATTTTGGTATTGCTCCACTTGTCACCAATGACAATATTTGGTTGATATATGTATCACTGTCATTTATTATTGTATTATTTTTTCACCTAGCGCAGCCTTTTTTGTATATTTATTTGCAATATTTGTCTCAAGCGTATCTCGCGTGGCCAAAACATCAGCCGCTTGGGCACCACAAGCATGAGCAGACATATGTCGACCTGCCATGCAGCTCGTTGGCAAGCACACATAAAAGACCCACACCAAAGAACAAAGCGGACCTCTCCTTGCTCCTCATCAGCTGGGATCTCCATCCCCACTATATCTTCAATCCTCTCTGAAAGCTGCTCTGAGAGGACTGAAGGTGTAGAATTAGGTGTGTCACAACCAAGTACTTGCAGTACACCGACGTCCGATTGTAGCAGGCAAATTTCCCTGCCCCAGCTGCTGGACCGTCAAAAGAAGTATACTCCCAGCCATCCACATGCCCAGCGGTTGAATGCTAGCTTGGCTAAATTGCTAGCACTTCAACTGCTGCCTTTTCAGTTGGTAGACTCGGCCCCCTTCCGTGAGTTTGTTCAATGTGCGGTTCCTCAGTGGCAGGTTCCCAAACGCCACTTTTTCTCACGGAAGGCGATTCCGTCTCTCTACCGCTGGACAGGGCAGTCAGTGGTAAGGTGCATATTACCGCTGACTCATGGTCCAGCAGGCATGGACAGGGACGTTATCTTTCTTTCACGGCCCATTGGGTCACTCTATTGGCAGCTGAGAGGGATGCAGGACAAGGTGCAGTAGTGTTGGAGGTTGTTCCGCCACCACGCCTCCAAAATGCTACTACTGGTTGTGACACACCTCTCTCCTCCACCCCCTCCTCTTCTTCTTCCTCCAGTGCTCTGTCCTCTGAACCAGCGGTGCTCCATAGGCGTACAAGGGGCTACGCAAGTACGCAGGCAAAAAGATGCCATGCCGTGCTTGCGCTGGTGTGTTTGGGGGACAGGAATCACACTGGGCCAGAGGTTCTGGCAGCTCTGCAGGGGCAGGCTGAGAGGTGGTTGACGCCACGCCAGCTTAAGCCAGGAATGGTCTTTTCTGACAATGGCACCAACCTCCTCTCCGCCCTGCGACAGGGGCAGCTCACCCATGTGCCCTGTATGGCTCACGTCCTCAACCTGGTGGTGCAGCGGTTCTTGGGCAGGTTCCCAGGCTTACAGGATGTCCTGAGGCAGGCCAGGAAAGTCTGTGTGCATTTCCGCCGATCTTATAATGCCAGTGCTCGGCTGACTGAGCTGCAAAAGGAGCTGAACCTGCCCAAGAACCGCCTAATATGTGACATGCCCACCAGGTGGAACTCAACGTTGGCCATGCTGCAGCGACTGCACACGCAGCAGAGGGCCATCAATGAGTACCTTTGCGACTACGGCACCAGGACAGGGTCAGGGGAGCTTGGCTTTTTTTCCCCACGCCAGTGGAGCATGATCAGGGATGCATGCACTGTCCTCTCACCATTTGAGGAGGCCACGAGGATGGTGAGCAGTGACAGTGCATGCATCAGTGACACTGTACCTCTTGTCCACCTGTTGGAGCATATGCTGCGTGGGATAATGGACAGGGCACTTGAGGCAGAACAGAGGCAGGAAGAGGAGGACTTCCTTGCCTCTCAAGGCCCCCTTTATCCAGACAGTGTTCCTTCTGTCCCACCCATCACACAGGAAGAGGATGAGGAGGAGGAGGAGGATTGTGTGAGCATGGAGGTGGAGTCTGGCACTCAGCATCAGCAGCAGCAGTCTTTTAGGGATGATGTACAGTCCCAACAAACCAGTGGACTTGTACGTGGCTGGGAGGAGGTGGCTGGCGATCATGTCATCCTCAGTGACCCAGAAGACTCCGGACCGAATGCCTCAGCTAACCTACGCTGCATGGCCTCCCTGATCCTGCAAAGCCTGCGGAAGGATCCTCGTGTTCTTCGGATCACGGAGAGGGACCATTACTGGCTGGCCACTCTCCTTGATCCACGATACAAGGGTAAGGTTGCGGACCTTATCTTGCTGTCGCAGAGGGAGCAGAGGATGAGACATCTCAGGGAGGCCTTGCAGAAAGGTCTGTGCAACGCGTTCCCAGAAACTGGGAGGTTACAAACTCCTGGTCCTGGACGACGAGTTGCTGAGGCTTCGGTCAGTAGCAGAAGGAGCGTTGGGGAAGGTGGACGTCTGACCGATGCGTTCAAACTATTTTTTAGTCCGCAGCCCCAAGGTATGATCGGTTCCAGCAACCATCGCCAGCGTCTGATATACATGGTGCAGGAATACCTAGGGGCAAGGTCAGACTTGGACACCTTTCCCACCGAAAATCCTCTGGCTTACTGGGTCCTGAGGATGGATCACTGGCCAGAGCTTGCACAGTATGCAATTGAGCTACTGGCCTGTCCTGCATCCAGCGTTCTTTCCGAACGCACATTCAGTGCTGCTGGAGGATTTGTCACCGATCATAGGGTGCGCCTGTCCACCGACTCGGTTGATCGACTGACCTTCATAAAAATGAATCAGTCTTGGATCACCACCAGCTACCAGGCAGCTGAAGCGGATATAACGGAATAATTTATAATGTCACATCCCTTCAAGACTGCCTATGCTGATGCTGAGTGACTGTCCTGTTATGTTCACTGACTATCCTCTTCCTCCTCCTCAATGATCCATGCCACCACACCAGTGCCTAAGGCACAATTTTTCAGCCCCTGTATAACAGGGGCGTGTACTTACAAAAAAAATAAAAAATGCTTTGCAACAGGTGTGACTGCTGTGCTCCAAGTACAGTATCTGTGAGGGGTTGCAGTCTTGTGGCACCAGCACCAGTGCCCAAGGCACAATTTTTCAGCCCCTGTTGGGGCGTGTAATTACAATTTTTAGGCAATGCTTTGCAACAGGTCTCATTGCTGTGCTCAGAGTACAGTATCTGTGAGGGGTTGCAGTGTTGTGGCACCAGCACCAGTGCCTAAGGCACAATTTTTCAGCCCCTGTATAACAGGGGCGTGTAATCACAATTTTTTAAAAAGATGCTTCGCAACAGGTGTGACTGCTGTGCTCCAAGTACAGTATCTGTGAGGGGTTGCAGTGTTGTGGCACCAGCACCAGTGCCTAAGGCTCAATTTTTCAGCCCCTGTATAACAGGGGCGTGTAATTACAATTTTTTAAAATTATGCTTTGCAACAGGTGTGACTGCTGTGCTCCAAGTACAGTATCTGTGAGGGGTTGCAGTGTTGTGGCACCAGCACCAGTGCCTAAGGCACAATTTTTCAGCCCCTGTTGGGGCGTGTAATTACAATTTTTTAGGCAATGCTTTGCAACAGGTCTCATTGCTGTGCTAAGAGTACAGTATCTGTGAGGGGTTGCCGTGTTGTGGCACCAGCACCAATGCCTAAGGCCCAATTTTTCAGCCCCTGTTTAACAGGGGCGTGTAATTACAAATCTTGATCTAATAGTTCACAGCAGGGCCCATTCCTGCGCCCACCAAGAGTAACTATGAGGGCCTACAGTCTTGTGGCAACACCGTCCACCACCACCGCCAAAGGCCCAATTTTTCTGCCCTGTTCAACAGGTGCATGCAATTACAAATCTTGATCTAATAACTCACAGCAGGGCCCATTCCTGCACCCACCAAGAGTAACTGTGAGGGCTTACAGTCTTGTGGCAACACCGTCCACCACCACCACCACCACCACCAAAGGCCCAATTTTTCTGCCCTGTTCAATAGGTGCATGCAATTACAAATCTTGATCTAATAACTCACAGCAGGGCCCATTCCTGCGCCCACCAAGAGTAACTGTGAGGGCTTACAGTCTTGTGGCAACACCGTCCACCACCACCACCACCACCACCAAAGGCCCAATTTTTCTGCCCGGTTCAACAGGTGCATGCAAGTACAAATCTTGATCTATTAACTCACAGCAGGGACCATTCCTGTGCCCACCAGTCTTGTGGCTACACCAACATCTAATAGGGCAAATTTCTGCAGAGTATATACGGCAGGCCCCTACTTTCAAACATCCAACTTACAAACGACTCCTACTTGCAAACGGAAAGAGAAACAGGAAGTGAGAGGAAATCTACCCCTAGGAAGGGAAATTCTATCATGTTAGATTTAATTTGGGAAAAAGGTATCTCCTCTCTACTGATGCTTTATCACCAATCCTTGTTTCAATTAAAACCCCACTTTTCCAAAAACATTTGTCATTGGGACGGAAAGTGAGGTGACATGTTCTGAACAGATGTGCAAGGACAGCAAAGGTTACAGGGGTGATAACCCCTCCCTATGTTCTCCAAAAAGCTTAAAAATAGATTTTTTTGGGATGGAGCTACACTTCATAATGTACCTGTTCAGATTCTACTTAAGAACAAACCTACAGTCCGTGTCTTGTTTGCACCACCTATATACTGCTGTTCAGAGTATATAGGGTTGTAGGTATAGGGTTTTATTTTGGGTGCGGGGTCCCCCTTAATATCCATACAAGACCCAAAGGGGCTGGGGTGGGGGGGGGGGGTGATGGGGTAGCCATGCCATTTTTCTCAAGGATTTTCAGCCAAATGGCGGCCAGGACAAGACATGACATTAAAGCCGCAAGTGGTTTTAAATGGCTTATTTTTTTCCTTTACAAATGTCATTTTGTGCAAGGACAGTTCTAAACACGGGAAACACATGCCACTTCACAGGCATACTTTAGACACCCCCCAGGTACCATATTTAAAGGAAAATTTCACTTTTTTTTTCACTTTATGCATCATTAAAATGACTGCTCCCGAAAAAACGTTAGTTTTTAAAAGTTCTTTTTGCATTGATATATGTCCCCTGGGGCAGGACCCGGGTCCCCAAACCCATGACATTAACATGCATATTGGCCGTTGTAATTAGCAATTTTGATTTCGAACGTTCGCGTCCATTATAAGGAATAGGGTTCGAAAATTCACGCAAACTTTCGGTCCGTTCGAAGGTTCTGGTGCGAACCGAACCCGGGGGTGTTCGGCTCATCCCTAGTTCCCACCAACCATGTGCTAAGTTCACGGGTATGTAAACCCACTCAACCCATTATGACTGGATCCCATCATTACTATGACGAGTTCCCAGGTCTGTAGACCAGCTCTGCCCATTATGAGGGGTTCCCACCAAACCTGTGCCAAGTTCCCAGGTCTGTACCCCAGCTCTGCCCATTATGAGGGGTTCCCACCAAACCTGTGCCAAGTTCCCAGGCCTGTACCCCAGCTCTGCCCATTATGAGGGGTTCCTACCAAACCTTTGCCGAGTTCCCAGGTCTGTACACCAGTTCTGCCCATTATAAGGGGTTCCCACAAGCCCTGTGCTCAGTTCCCAGGTTTCTAAACCCACTGATCCCATTATGAGTGGTTCCCATCATTCCTGTGCTGAGTTCCAGGGTCTGTACACCCACTCTACACATTATGAGGGGTTCCCACAATCCATGTGCTGTGTTCCTATGTCTGCACACCAGCTCTGCCCATTATGAGGGGTTCCTACAATCCCTGCGAGGAGTTAGCGGGTCTGTACATCCTCTCTGCCTATTAAAAGGGGTTTACACCAACCCTATGCTGAGTTCCCAGGTCTGTACACCCACTCTGCCTATTATGAGGGGTTCCCTACAACCCTGTGCTGAGTTCTTAGGTCTGTACACCTGCTGGGCCCATTATGAGGCTTTTCAAGTACTCTGGAAATATTTTACACATGTTACCCTGGAGATTACAGTTCCATAGATGTGTCACTTCCAACTTACTGTGGTACAATATAGCCGTGGAGATTACTGCCTCAGCTCCGGTGGAGGCTTGCTTCCACAGCGCCCCCAATTGTCAACGTTTTTTTCTTTCTAAGTATGAGCTTCAATGTAGGTAAGAGTGGTTGGGGAAATCATTGTTTTTTTCCCCCTTTCTGTCCCTTTGCCCTTATGTTGCTGTGCCTGATTACCTTGCATTCATTCATTTATCTTTTTATAGATAATTTAATCCTGGAATTTCTCCTGATGAGTGGATGAACTCCACGAAACGCGTAGAGCGCTCATATGCTACAACGTGCAAGCATTTGTTTGAAATTCTCCCTGATCATATATTTTATCTACAATGTTTTATCCTTCAATCAATTGAACCATCAACCATCATTCTAATGGTGTACCTCATAGCAATGTATCTATTACCTGTAGATCATATTGTAATGTATGTGTCCATATATGAAATTCAAGATATCCAATTGATATTATTGTTATCCATGGTATATTGTTTATTTCTAACCCTTTATATAGATAAGGAATTGTCAAACATGTCCTTGCACAAATACTTTGCAGTTATGCTTCATATAAAGTCCCATTTTTTGCCCTCTCTCCAATACATTACCAGGGATGGAGGCCGATGAATCTAAGCACTCATTGCCTCATATAAAGTCCCAAATCCCCCCGCATTGACTTAATGATATTAGGGATGGAAGCATATTACCGCAGTATTATATAATCACTACCTGTACTACTATTGACTGCACCTGAATCGAGTCAGCACTTTGGGCATTGTATTGTTTTACGTCTTTGGCTGATTGTGGTTGTTTCCAATTTCCGGAGCTGTGATGCGCTCCGGAGCCCTCCCTCCTCCCCCGTCCCTATGGTCTGGGCGTTGTGGTCAGGCCCCCTTGCGCATCGACGCCACGCCCCGTGCGCCGTACGCCGTACGCATGACGTCACTTGTTGGCACAGTGCGTCGACGTGTCGAGCATCCATCTGCACTCACCATGAGGTAGGTTTAAATGTCGGCTGCCGAATGCGACTAGCTGTTCGGATGCCGACGCCGCCTTTCCCCCTGACTTTGCAGCGTGACGTAGGTGGTACTGCAGCTACATATGGCCACAGTTAACACATGTTGGTTGAGCCTTTCCCTTCACAATTTGCAACCACATGTACCTTGGTTGACAGACACCCACTCCCCCCTTTTCAATGCAGGTAATTATTGTTTGCTGTTTTTCATCTATTATTATTTTTATTTTTTTAAAGCCGATGGCGTGCAAAACACACTCAAAAACTCACCCGGTGCATAAAAAATGTGCACAACATAAAGAGGTGCGACAAAAAAGTGCAACGGGTACACAAGACCTCTAAAATGAGAGGACCTTGTCCTGAATCCCCCGGGGCGTTAGGCTCCAGACAGGGACAAGGACACCTAAAACTTGGTCTTCATGGCCGAAACCAATCAGACCCCGTTCTCTGGAAGGTCTGCCGAAACAGACCCACCCAAATACTAGGTGAGGCTCCCCCGAAGGGAGACCCCAACCCTACTGAGAGAGGGCGAACTAAGCCAGAAGGCCATGTCCACCCCCTCCCCGACTTTCAGGACAGGCCCTGGGACCTGTGACCCTACTAATCACACGTGCTAAATCATGTACAAACATAAAAATACAAAAAGCGACACACAAAGGAATAAATAAAATAAAGTGGGGGAAGGAATAGTGAAGAGGAGAGTAAAAGAAGTGGCCATTGTGCAAGACAATGACCAGGCCCTCCTGCCAGGAATCAAAAATTCCTCTGGTCCTAGCCAAAAGGCCCGGCCCAAGAGGCAGGTGCTAAAAAAGCGTGCTGTTAAAGGAATGGTGCCTGTGACCTTGGTGCCTGTAAATCAATGTGTCCCTCACACACAGTGATTGTACGGCACCCCTGGACTGCCACTCCAGGGGCACATGCTCCATTGGCTTTCAAGACCGCCCTGACCCGGGTCCCCAAACCTGTTTTATGACATTAACATGCATATTGGCCGTTGTAATTAGCAATTTTGATTTCGAAAGTTCGCGTCCATTATAACGAATAGGGTTCGAAAATTTGCGCGAACTTTCGGTCCGTTCGAAGGTTCTGGTGCGAACCGAACCCGGGGGTGTTCGGCTCATCCCTACTTACCACCTACATAACTGCTACCGTCACTGACCAAAAAACAAACACCACCATAGCCTGAAAGGTTGACACCTCATCCTTAATGGCACCTCCACACCCGCAGGGCCGACTGAATCCCCTCCTGCAAACCTAATGACCAAAGGTCGATGCCCACATCTGTCAAGTGGACACCATCTCTTCTCAAATAAAGGCCCACGTTCGTCTCCAGTTCCCTGTGACGAATCACCAACCCCCCTTGCCATGCCACAAACTTCCCAACCACCTTGTTCACTCTTAGCCACGCTTTGTTGATCCGATACACGGATCGAGCCATACGCCATGATGTTCGAGCCACTATGTCGGACCAAATCAGCAGAGTGTCTGGGAATGTCACACGCAGATAGGTCAGATCATTTTTTATGTCCGCAATCAGGTCCCTGACTGTTCGGACACCCAGGTCGTTACCACCTGCATGGATGACCAGTACCGCAGGTGGCCTGTCCAACCATGCAAATCGCTCCACCTCTGGGACCACCCTGCCCCACATCATTCCCGGTCTACCCAGCCACCTTATGGTCGCCTCCCGTCTAGAAATTCCCAACTGCCTCCCACCTGGTCTCGCGTCCCCTCTCCGTGCACCCCAACACACATATGAGTGTCCGAGAATCCAGATAAGGCGTGGGAGCCCTCCATCTGAAATGACAAACATAGTGTAAGAGACTTGCACTTTCTCTACGACCATGTTCCACGCTAAGACAGGCAGATATCTACAACACAAAGCAACTCACCTTGGCAAAATAAAACTTTTTTTTTCATTCCCAAACTAACTGAGGCCGAATATAGGTGCAGAATCGCTTAGATTCCCATCTCCCCATCCGTCGCACATCCACCTCATCCAGCCCACACCTGGCGGCCTCAGTGGCCGCCCCAATGCGGAAGGAGTGTGAGGCGTAGGCGGAACTATCCATCCCCAACTTCCTTAAACATTTCCGAAGAACCGACACAAACTGAAACCTTGACAGATTGGATCCATCCTTGTGGACCAAAAAGGGGCCACCCACTCCCGGTCTTATTCTTGCAAAATCCCCTACCACCTTAACCGGGCATATTGAACAACCCTCCACTGCATACAAAGAAACCTGTACCCACTCACCTTTTTGGTCCGTTTTAGACTTCTGCAGCCGCACTGACACCCTGTCCTCCCATACCACCACAGTAGACTGCCCGCCCTCCCTTTTGCTGGGCTAACCAACTCCCCTATGCAAAATGCCCCAAAAAATGCCAGTGAAAAGGCAGCTGAAAACAACAACACTCGTACCGATCGTTACAAACCGAAACCAACTGTCCCCCCAAAGCTACTAAATTCGCGAACGTAATAGGCCGTCTAGTATCTCTAGTCCTGTGCTCTTTACGGTAACCCTGAATGGCCTGTTTTACCCAAAAATCCTTTGTCCAATCCACTTTCTTCTGCAATTTAAACAAAAAGGCCAACCCCGCCATCTTCCTTTCTATGGACAATATCGACGGCCCCCCTTCCATGTTCCTGGACACAAAATACAGCACTAGAAGATGCCCTGACGACTCGTACTTACCAACCCCTGCCTCTCGCAGCAACGCACCCCACTCGCTCCACACCCTCTGGTACGCTGCCCACGTGGATGTACTTACCGACCGCTGTATCCATCCCGCGGCGACTCTAGTGCCAAATCCCATATCCAGCCCGGGCAAGGAACGCCCACCTTCTGTGCCTCCGGCGCCAGAACCCTGAACTTGTCCCACTGGAAGCGAGACAGAGAATCAGCCAATGTATTTTCAACTCCCGGAATGTGCACAGCATAAAGAAAGACATTCAATTGCAAGCAGCGAGACACCAACTGTCGCATCAGCCGAATGACAGGTTGTGAAGACACCGACATGCTATTGATGACCTGCACTACGCCCATGTTGTCGCAATTCAAGCGCAATTTTTAATTGCGGCAGGACTTACCCCACAATTCCAGTGCTAATACTACCGGAAAAAGTTCCAGGAGCTTAAAATTCCGCAGAAAGCCAGCCTCAACCCACGCCTGTGGCCATGGTTCCGCACTCCACCGTCCCTGGAAGTACGCCCCATATCCAGTAGATCCATCGGCGTCTGTCACCAACTCCACGTCGAAGTTGCTCACCGGGCCAGACATCCACACCGACCTACCGTTAAACTCCGCCAAAAATTGACACCATACCTGCAGATCAGATCCCTATGTTCCTTCCTCAGCCGAATGTAATGCGTGGGAGCCTTCACCCCCGCCGTGGCAGATGACATCCGACGACAAAAAATTCTCCCCATAGGAATGATCCTGCACGCGAAGTTCAATTTACCTAACAGTGATTGCAATGTACGCAGCTGCACCTTCTTGCACCCATGTATCTCCCTGATCTCTTTTTGCAAGTCTCTGAGCTTCTCTTCCGGTAACCTGCATTCCATTGCCATGGAATGGATTACTATACCCAAGAAGCTCAGCTCCGTCCATGGTCCCTCCGTCTTATCAGCTGCCAAAGGCACCCGAAATCTCTGCAATGTGCTGCAACGTGGACAACAGTATCGCACACACATTGGAAGAAGGAGGGCCCACGCAGAGAAAATCATCCAAATAATGGATGACGGATTCAATGCCCGTGACGTCCCTGACCACCCACTCTAAAAAAGAGCTAAATGCTTTAAACATGGCACATGAGATAGAACAACCCATGGGCAAACACCTATCCACATAAAACTTTTCTTGCCAACAACAACCCAGCAACCTAAAACTGGCCGGGTGAACAGGCAGAAGTCTAAACGCTGACTAAATGCCGAAATCCGATTTTGCCATCAGTGCCCCTTTCCCATACCGTCGCACCCAACGGACCACGGCATCAAAAGACGTATATGATACCGTACAGGCCTCAGGGTCAATGAAATCATTTACCGAGCCCCCTTTGGGGAACGATAAATGATGGATCAATCGAAACTTATTCAGTTCTTTTTTGGGGACCACCCCCAACGGGGACACCACTAAATCAGCGGTTTCTCCGCAAATGGCCCCGCCATGGGACCCAAAGCCACCTCCTTGGCCAATTTTTCAGATACCACCGCTGGGTGCTGCAATGCTGATCTCAAATTATTGCCCATAGGGGGAATAACCTTCAGCGCACAAGGAATCCGAAACCAATACTTGAAGCCTTCCCCAATCAATACTGCCGCGGCCTTGTCCGGGTACCTATTTAGAAAAGACTGTATACTTTCCCCCATCACCGGAGTCGTCCCTCTTGTTACCAGGCTCTCCGGTACGCTTGCCTTTCTTAAATCACCTGGCATATGTTTGTGCCCCCCACACCCTGAACACTCATGCTTAAACTTACAGGTGCCTCCAAACTTGCAGGATCCCTCGTTGAACTGCCAGCACACTCCCCACTTTCTTCCAGCCAGCGATCCCAAGGAGTTACTACCTCCGGCCCCCCCATGAAATGGCTGCGCTGGTGTCTTCGCAGATGCCATAAGCCGCATCCAAATACTAATGTCCTTGTGATCCTATCGAATCTCGGGACGAACCACCCTGCTTTGTCGGAACTGCTCGTCATAGCTCTGCTGTTGTTGAGATGCAAGAACCGCAGGTCCCTCGTATGGAGCAGAGTACTAGCGCCGCTATACCTTCTGGTGAAATGGCAAGCACCAGCGGCCTAGTACACCCTGGACGTACATTCAGCACTGCAGTATCACTTGGTGACGTGGCGAGTCCCATAAGTGCAGTTCAAGCTGGCGAGGTGGCAAGCACAAGTAGTGTCCCGCTGCCACCAAGAAGAAGAAAAAGGCAGGCCTGTTGATCCCATAGTGTCCTTCCTGCAGAATTCGCCAATCCTGATTGGGTGCCCACCACTTCTGCAAAACCCGTACTTCCCCCATTCACTGGCCACCCTGGTATTCAGGTGGAAACAACTGATTTTAAGCCACCCAATTTTTTCGCTGTTTTTCATGGAAGATCTCTAAAATTAAGAAAATCGCACCCCGGCCCTGTTAGCTCAAAATGGGTCCAAAATGACCAAAATCGCACTACCGGCCCTTTTAGCCTAAAATTAGTCCAAAATTACCAAAATCGCACCCCCAGCCCTTTTACTGCAAAAAAAAAATTGTCCTTGCATTGCCATTCATTGTGCATTGCAAGCACGATACACATTCACAGGGCATTTCCAATATGCACTCCATAGCACGCAGTTTGCAATGGGAAATGTGCAGATGTGAATGCAGCCTCATTGTTTGACACCCCAAGCGCAGTTAGCAGATGTTTTTTTTTTCCAAGTGACAAAACGTGCACAGAAAATACATGCATTTCAGACATGTGCTGTGCTCCCTGCCCCCCCCCTCTCTCTCCCTGCCCCCCCCCCCTCTCTCTCCCTGCTCCCCTCTCTCTCTCCCCCTGCCCCCTCCCTCTCTCCCTGCCCCCTTCTCTCTCTCTCTCTCTCCTCCCTTGCCCCCTCCCCCTCTCTCTCCCTGCCCCCTCCCTCTCTCTCTCCCTAACCCCCCCTCCCTCTCTCTCTTCCTGCCCCCTCCCCTCTCACTCCCTGCCCCCCTCCGCCTCTCTCTCCCTGCCCCCTCCCCCTCTTTCTCCCTGCCCCCCTCCCCCTCTCTCTCTTCCTGCCCCCTCCCCCTCTCTCCCTGTCCACCCTCCCTCTCTCTCCCTGTCCCCCCTCCCTCTGTCCCCCTCTCTCTCTCCCTGCCCCCCTCTCTCTCTCTCCCTGCCCCCCTCTCCCTACACCCAATAATCCCATTATGAGGGGTTCCCACCAACCATGTGCTGAGTTCACGGGTATGTACACCCACTCAACCCATTATGACTGGTTCCCATCATTCCTATGACGAATTCCCAGGTCTGTAGACCAGCTATGCCCATTATGAGGGGTTCCCACCCAACCTGTGCCAAGTTCCCAGGTCTGTACCCCAGCTCTGCCCATTATGAGGGGTTCCTACCAAACCTGTGCCGAGTTCCCAGGTCTGTACACCAGTTCTGCCCATTATAAGGGGTTCCTCCCACAAGCCCTGTGCTGAGTTCCCAGGTTTCTAAACCCACTGATCCCATTATGAGTGGTCCCCTTTATTCCTGTGCTGAGTTCCTGGGTCTGTACACCCACTCTACCCATTATGAGGGGTTCCCACAATCCATGTGCTGAGTTCCCTGGTCTGTACACCCACACATCCCATTATGAGGGGTTCCCATCATTCCTGTGCCTGTACACTCACTCTGCCCATTATGAGGGGTTCCCACCAACCCTGGGCAGAGTTCCCAGGTCTGTACACCTGCTGGGCCCATTATGAGGGGTTGCCACCAACCATGTGCTGAGTTCCCGGGTATGTACACCCAATCATCCCATTATGAGGGGTTCACACCAACCATGTGATGATTTCCGGCTCTGTACACCCACTAATCCCATTATGAGTGGTTCCCATCAGTACTGTGCTTAGTTCCTGGATCTGTACACCCACTCTGCCCATTATGAGGGGTTCCTACCAAACCTGTGCTGAGTTCCCAGGTCTGTACACCAGCTCTGCCCATTATAAGGGGTTCCCACAATCCATGTGCTGAGTTCCTGGGTCTGTTCACCCACTCATCCCATTATGAGGTGTTCCCACCAATCCTGTGCCGAGTTCCTAGGTCTGTACACCCACTCTGCAAATTCTGAAAGGTTCCCACCAACCCTTTGCCGAGTTCCTGGATCTTTTCCCCCTTCTGTGCCCATTATGAGGGGTTCCCATCATTCCTGTGCGGGGTCCCCGGGTCTGTACAGCCACTGATCCCATTATGAGGGGTTCTCATCATTCCTGTGCTGAATTCCTGGGTCTGTACACCTGCTGGGCCCATTATGAAGGGTTCCCACAATCCCTATGCTGAGTTCCCAGGTCTGTACACCCACTCCTCTCATTATGAGAGGTTCCCATCATTCCTGTGCAGAGTTCCTGGGTCTGTGCACTCACTCTGCCCATTATGAGGGGTTCCCAACAAACATGTGCTGAGTTCACGTGTATGAACAATAGCGCTGCCCATTATGAGGGGTTCCTACAATCCCTGTGCAGAACTTCAGGGTCTATAGACCCACTCTGCCCATTATGAGGGGTTCCCACTGACATGGACATTCGTTGTACTGTTCATTTAAGCACAAGAGACTCCATTTTGTTCTCACTGTTGAAATGTGTTCAGTAACCTTCACCTAACACACAGACACATCTCCTCTAGAAACTCTCTACTCCCCCCTCCCCTATCCATGTTTTACTTTTGCAATTGTTCTATTCGCTAGCTTTTAATAATATATTTCTATTTGTTTAGCTTTTAATAACGTAGTTCTATTTGTTAGTTTTTAATAACATCTCACACCACCCCTTTCTTATCTGTGTATAAAATAACATGTAATAATAAATTTCGTCAGAACGGACATTTTAAACACAGTGATTAATTCCTGTGAATCTGTTCCTGCAGCTGCAGTATTAACTTTTATTTTAGAGTCCCAATCAGAAATTAGTCATAACAGTTTTGGCGAGCCAGCCAGGAGTTTGGCAGAGTTTCCAGAAGGAACCGCGATTCGATCGGGATCATCGGGAACGCAGACCTCTAAATGCCGGCTAGGTAAGCTGTCCTTAAGCTTGCTATATTTCTGCCTTTCCTATGTATTCTATCTGTCGGTTCTCAAGGAAACCAGACCACTCTCGGACCTTTCTGGTTGGGTAACGTGTGTGTGAATGTGTTTGTGTTCCCCTTCACGGGTTGGACTGTGTGTGGATAGGGAGAATCCTCTGCAGTTCCCTGCGTTGACTCCTTGTGGGCGACCTGGGTCAGAGGCGCATGGTAGGGTCAGATAAAACTCACGGAGAAGAGAAGAGACGAGGAGGGTCTCTTAATGAGTGTTTTGTCTATTGTCATAAACCCCTTCTATCCACGTAGATAAGTGGAGACTATCCTTGTAAATCTGCAGATTTGCTGTACTATTTGTTTTAGAGGCAAGAGGGTATAGGCACTAGTAGAGAAGACTGGCCAGTCATTATGGGCATTAAAATAAGTAAGGGAATGAAGGGTAAGAGGCCTTCAGATAATGCCCAGCGCAAGATGAGCGCTAGAGAATATATGAACCGAAGGTACGGTTCCGCCTATACTGAGCCCCTAGATAAATGGGTAGAATGGACAAAGGGAACAGCTAAACCTTTAAAATCTGAAGGGACTTTTGATTTACAAGTATGGCAAACTTTTCTGCACGATTATGGCCCACTACTGTGCAGTGAAGGAACGTGGAGAATAGCTTGCACATGGGAGACAGAAGCTAAAGTAGCAAATCAAACTGGCTTGACGGAGATGTTTAATAAAAGTACTGCCCAAATTTACTACGTTTGGCCAGAAGACTCTGTAGAAGAGGACCCCCCACCTTATGTGGCTGCCAGTTTGGCTTTAAGGGGTCCAAGAACAAAAGCAAAAGAATTAGATTACATGGAACACACAAAAGATGAGCTGGGCAATATAGTAGAGAGCAGAGGTTTAACAGCCCCGTATCAACCTACAAAGAGGGATTTGTCTCATATCCTAGAAACGGATGATTGGCATAAATCAAAAGGCACATATGCAAAACTAGATCTCTCAGAACTTAAGGCTTTGGCCAGAGAAAGAGAGATAGATTCTGAACTTCCAGGGCAAACCATAATTTCCAAATTGTGGCAGCAAGATGAAGAGAGAAGGAAGGGAGAAACTGCCCCTTCTGCCCCGGTCACAGAGTAATCTGCTTCAGTTTATCCTGTCAGAACCCAATTAGTTTTTGAAGATAATGCTGTTGACAGTAAGTCTCAAATTAAATGGCATGTACCTTTCAGTCCCCAAGATATGAGAGCCATATTAGAGGGATTGGGAGACCCTAGAAAGAATCCAATTGGGTTTGCAAACAAACTTAGTGCTGCACAGGAAGCATATGAGGCTTCTGCTACTGACATTCATCAGCTTCTTATTAAAGCAGTGGGAAGCAACATGTCTGGCTATATACTTAAGGAATGTGGTGTAGACATCAAAACTCTAGGTAAGATGGTTAGTGGACGGGAGGTTTGTGGGAAATTGAAAGAAAATTTGCCCCAAATATATGGACAAACCAGACATGCTGAATTTATGAATGCTAAGCAAGGGAAAGAGGAAGCAGCAGGGGCTTATTGGAGGCGGTTAAGCGATATGGCTGAGGAAGCAGGCATTAATATAGAGGAAGAGAAGGTGGGAGAAACTGCAAGTCCATCTACGCAACTGGTGAAACAAAGGTTTCTTGATGGTTTAATACCCCAGTTGAAAGAGAAGTTGTTCACAGCAAGGCCTGAGGCAGGCAATATGTCTATTCGAGACGTCCTGCCTATCCTGTTATCCATAGAAAACAGGATTAACCAAAAAGACAGCAAACCCAAGGTTATGTACATGGGGAAGCAGAGAGGAAGAGGAAGAGGCAAAGGCAATTTCAGAAATCATGGCGATCGGGGACCAATCATATGCTACAATTGTGATGGGGAAGGACACATAGCTAAATTCTGCCATCTTCCTGACCGTAGACTAGAAAAGAGCTTAGAAGCACCTCATGCTGATCCCAGTGCAAAAGCAGTGGATCAGGCATAGGAAAATGGCATACCAGTATCAATCATGTTAAATAGAGGAGACAATGGTCCCGAGACCAGAGTAAAAGTATTTTTACAAGAACTCCCCTATCCTGGAGGAGAAACAGAATTAACCTGTTTAATAGATACTGGTGCAAGCCGAAGTGTTTTTAATATAGAGGACTTACCTCCAGGATTATTATCTACAAATGTTATCTCTGGTGTTGGCCTAACCGGGACCTCTACTGATTTGGTCGAGTCCAAGCCACTTAAACTCAGGCTAGGACAGCAAACAGAAATTGTCACTAAAGTGTTAGTTTCAGACACAGTTCCTACCAATCTTCTGGGAGCTGACATTTTGAACCAAATTTTAGCAAACATAGACTACACTCCTACAGGAGTCCAAGTGGTCAGTAGTCTGTCAGGAGAAGTTTTAAATTCTGCCTGTGGAGTATTTTTAATCCAAGACTCCACTCCGCCATTTCCACCAGAATTGAAAGTGATTCCCACTGAATTATGGGCCACCAGCAAATATGATGTAGGTCTGCTGGATTGCACCCCAGTCATGATAAAAATAAAACCAGGATCCCATCTCCCACAGATTAAACAGTACCCACTGAGTATTGCTCAGACTGAGGGGATAAAGGATCAAATCACTCAACTGAAAGCAGCACTGGTTGTTGTACCAATTAAGTCCAAATCAGAAATTAGTCATAACAGTTTTGGCGAGCCTTTAAGGGTTTAGGAGGTGTTGGTGATTTTTTATATAGCATAGCAACATGGTTACAGAAACTAGGCGCTTACATTGTGATGTTCCTATTTCTCATATTTGTCATTTACTTCCTCATCAGGCTGTGCCTCTGTGTGACTACCCGCTGTATCAACAAATTGTCCACCAGCCCTGATGAACCCGTTGTTATGAGAAAGCTAGGAGAGAACTGAACAGGACGCCGCCTCTCTGCGCCAATGTAACAGGAGTTACCAGCAATCGGCTGAATGTAACGCGGAGAATAATGGTGTCAAATAAACAAAAGGGAGGAAATGACATGGACATTCGTTGTACTGTTCATTTAAGCACAAGAGACTCCATTTTGTTCTCACTGTTGAAATGTGTTCAGTAACCTTCACCTAACACACAGACACATCTCCTCTAGAAACTCTCTACTCCCCCCCCTCCCCTATCCATGTTTTACTTTTGCAATTGTTCTATTTGCTAGCTTTTAATAATATATTTCTATTTGTTTAGCTTTTAATAACATAGTTCTATTTGTTAGTTTTTAATAACATCTCACACCACCCCTTTCTTATCTGTGTATAAAATAACATGTAATAATAAATTTCGTCAGGACGGACATTTTAAACACAGTGATTGATTCCTGTGAATCTGTTCCTGCAGCTGCAGTATTAACTTTTATTTTAGAGTCCCAATCAGAAATTAGTCATAACACCACCAACCCTATGCTGAGTTCCCAGTTCTCTACACCTGCTGGACCCAATATAAGGGGTTCCCACAATCCCTGTGCTGAGTTCCCAGTTCTGTACACCTGCTGGGCCCAACATAAGAGGTTCCCACAATCCCTGTGCTGAGTTCCCAGGTCTGTACACCTGCTGGGCCTATTATGAGGGGTTCCCACCAGCCCTGTGCTGATTTCCCGGGTCTGTACACCCACTCTGCCCATTATGAGGGGTTCCCACCAACCCTAGGCTGAGTTTCCAGGTCTGTAAACTTGCTGGGCCCATTTTGAGGGGTTCCCACAATCCCTGTGCTGAGTTCCCGGGTCTGTACACCCACTCATCCCATTATGAGGGGTTACCATCATTCCTGAGCTGAGTTCCTGGGTCTGTACACCCACTAATCCCATTATGAGGGGTTCCCACAATCCCTGTGCTGAGTTTGTGGGTCTGTACACCCACTCTGTTATCATGGGTTCCCACCAAACCTGTGCCGATTTCCCAGGTCCGTACACCAGCTCTGCCCATTATGAGGGGGTCCTATCAAATCTGTGACAAATTCCTGGGTCTGTAAACCTGCTGGGCCCATTATGAGGGGTTCCCACCAGCCCTGTGCTAGGTTCCTGGGTCTGTACACCTACTGATCTCATTATGAGGGGTTTTCCTACAATCCCTGTGCAGAGTTCCCCGGTCTGTACACCCACTCTGCCCATTATGAGGGGTTCCCACCAAACCTGTGCCAAGTTTCCAGGTCTGTACACCAGCTCTGCCCATTATCAGGGGTTCCTATGAGCCACGTTCTGAGGTGCCAGCTTTCTATACCCACTGATCCCATTATGAGTGGTCCCCTTCATTCCTGTGCTGAGTTCCCCAGTCTGTAAACCAACTCATCAAATTATGAGTGGTTTCCACAATCCATGTGCTAAGTTCCCAGGTCTGTACACCAGCTCTGCCCATTATGAGGAGTTCCCACCAACACTGTCCTGAGTTCCCAGGTCTGAACACCTGCTGGGCCCATTATGAGGAGTTCCCACAATCCCTGTGCTAAGTTCCTGGGTCTGTACACCCACTCATCTCATTATGAGGGGTTCCCATCATTCCTGTGCTGAGTTCCTGGGTCTGTACACTCACTCTGCCCATTTTAAGGGGTCCCCAACAAGCATGTGCTGAGTTCATGTGTATAACCAATAGCTCTTCCTACAATCCCTGTGCAGAGCTTCAGGGTCAGTACACCCACTCTGCCCATTATGAGGGGTTCCCACCAACCCTAGGCTGAGTTTCCAGGTCTGTAAACCTGCTGGGCAAATTATAAGGGGTTCCTACAATCCCTGGGCAGAGCTTGAGGGTCTGTACACCCACTCTACCCATTATGAGGGGTTCCCACCAACCATGTGCTAAGTTACCGGGTATGTGCACACAATAATCCCATTATGAGAGGTTCCCACAATCCCTGTGCTAAGTTCCTGGGTCTGTACACCCACTCATCTCATTATGAGGGGTTCCCATCATTCCTGTGCTGAGATACTGGGTCTGTACACTCACTCTGCCCCTTATAAGGGGTCCCCAACAAGCATGTGCTGAGTTCATGTGTTTAACCAATAGCTCTTCCTACAATCTCTGTGCAGAGCTTCAGGGTCAGTACACCCACTCTGCCCATTATGAGGGGTTCCCACCAACCCTAGGCTGAGTTTCCAGGTCTGTAAACCTGCTGGGCAAATTATAAGGGGTTCCTACAATCCCTGGGCAGAGCTTGAGGGTCTGTACACCCACTCTACCCATTATGAGGGGTTCCCACTAGGGATGGGCCCGGTGCTCGATGCGAACCCACGTTCGCATCGAGCACCGGGCGTTCGCTCGCTCGGCGAGCCCAGAACTATTTGGGCCGTTCGCATCACATTCGTGTGATGCGAGCGGCCCCGCAATGCATTGCGGCCGGCGCGGCCGGCGCAGTGCATTGCTGGCTGATGATTGGCCAAGCATGCACTGTGACCCCGCATGCTTGGCGAATCACAGCGCCGGAAACTCGGAGAGCAATAATTTGCTACAGGCAGGACGCCTGTAGCCAATTAAAGCTCAGGGGCTTTAGTACACGCCCCACCATTTAAAAGGCCGCCACGCCGTCGGTGCCGGTCACATGAGTTCCGGCTTTAGGAGAGATCAGTCTGCTGATTCTGTGTCTTAGCTTGATTCATTGCTCCAGAAAGATTTGCTCTTCTTTGCTAAACCATTGGCTATTTCTTTGCTAAACCATTGCTACCTAAGTCATTGATCGTTCATTGCTGCTGATTGCACAGTTAGTGTGTTATTAGCTGCTGCTGGGGATTAGTCTGGTGCGTGTTTTACTGTTAGTACAGTATTTCAGTAGTACCAACCGCAGTGCTGTTAGCACAGCACTGCACCCCAACAGCACCCATAGGACTTCTAGTGTGTTAGTGGCAGCAAACAGAGCTCCTATATTTTCTTCCCAGAAGCACCCATAGGACTTCTAGTGTGTTAGTGGCAGCAAACAGAGCTCCTATATTTTCTTCCCAGAAGCACCCATAGGACTTCTAGTGTGTTAGTGGCAGCAAACAGAGCTCCTATATTTTCTTCCCAGAAGCACCCATAGGACTTCTAGTGTGTTAGTGGCATCACACAGAGCTCCCATATTTTCTTCCCAGAAGCACCCATAGGACTTCTAGTGTGTTAGTGGCATCACACAGAGCTCCCATATTTTCTTCCCAGAAGCACCCATAGGACTTCTAGTGTGTTAGTGGCATCACACAGAGCTCCCATATTTTCTTCCCAGAAGCACCCATAGGACTTCTAGTGTGTTAGTGGCATCACACAGAGCTCCCATATTTTCTTCCCAGAAGCACCCATAGGACTTCTAGTGTGTTAGTGGCATCACACAGAGCTCTTATATTTTCTTCCCAGAAGCACCCATAGGACTTCTAGTGTGTTAGTGGCATCACACAGAGCTCCTATATTTTCTTCCCAGAAGCACCCATAGGACTTCTAGTGTGTTAGTGGCATCACACAGAGCTCCCATATTTTCTTCCCAGAAGCACCCATAGGACTTCTAGTGTGTTAGTGGCATCACACAGAGCTCCTATATTTTCTTCCCAGAAGCACCCATAGGACTTCTAGTGTGTTAGTGGCATCACACAGAGCTCCTATATTTTCTTCTCAGCAGCACCCACAGGACTTCTAGTGTGTTAGTGGCATCACACAGAGCTCCTATATTTTCTTCCCAGAAGCACCCATAGGACTTCTAGTGTGTTAGTGGCATCACACGGAGCTCCTATATTTTCTTCCCAGAAGCTCAAATAGGACTTCTAGTGTGTTAGTGGCATCACACAGAGCTCCTATATTTTCTTCTCAGCAGCACCCACAGGACTTCTAGTGTGTTAGTGGCATCACACAGAGCTCCCATATTTTCTTCCCAGAAGCACCCACAGGACTTCTAGTGTGTTAGTGGCATCACACAGAGCTCCTATATTTTCTTCTCAACAGCACCCATAGGACTTCTAGTGGGTTAGTGGCATCACACAGAGCTCCTATATTTTCTTCTCAGCAGCACCCACAGGACTTCTAGTGTGTTAGTGGCATCACACAGAGCTCCTATATTTTCTTCCCAGAAGCACCCATAGGACTTCTAGTGTGTTAGTGGCATCACACAGAGCTCCCTATATTTTCTTCCCAGAAGCACCCATAGGACTTCTAGTGTGTTAGTGGCATCACACAGAGCTCCCATATTTTCTTCCCAGAAGCACCCATAGGACTTCTAGTGTGTTAGTGGCATCACACAGAGCTCCCATATTTTCTTCCCAGAAGCACCCATAGGACTTCTAGTGTGCTAGTGGCATCACACAGAGCTCCCATATTTTCTTCCCAGAAGCACCCATAGGACTTCTAGTGTGTTAGTGGCATCACACAGAGCTCTTATATTTTCTTCCCAGAAGCACCAATAGGACTTCTAGTGTGTTAGTGGCATCACACAGAGCTCCTATATTTTCTTCCCAGAAGCACCCATAGGACTTCTAGTGTGTTAGTGGCATCACACAGAGCTCCCATATTTTCTTCCCAGAAGCACCCATAGGACTTCTAGTGTGTTAGTGGCATCACACAGAGCTCCTATATTTTCTTCCCAGAAGCACCCATAGGACTTCTAGTGTGTTAGTGGCATCACACAGAGCTCCTATATTTTCTTCTCAGAAGCACCCACAGGACTTCTAGTGTGTTAGTGGCATCACACAGAGCTCCTATATTTTCTTCCCAGAAGCACCCATAGGACTTCTAGTGTGTTAGTGACATCACACGGAGCTCCTATATTTTCTTCCCAGAAGCTCAAATAGGACTTCTAGTGTGTTAGTGGCATCACACAGAGCTCCTATATTTTCTTCTCAGCAGCACCCACAGGACTTCTAGTGTGTTAGTGGCATCACACAGAGCTCCCATATTTTCTTCCCAGAAGCACCCACAGGACTTCTAGTGTGTTAGTGGCATCACACAGAGCTCCTATATTTTCTTCTCAACAGCACCCATAGGACTTCTAGTGGGTTAGTGGCATCACACAGAGCTCCTATATTTTCTTCTCAGCAGCACCCACAGGACTTCTAGTGTGTTTGTGGCATCACACAGAGCTCCTATATTTTCTTCCCAGAAGCACCCATAGGACTTCTAGTGTGTTAGTGGCATCACACAGAGCTCCCATATTTTCTTCCCAGAAGCACCCATAGGACTTCTAGTGTGTTAGTGGCATCACACAGAGCTCCCATATTTTCTTCCCAGAAGCACCCATAGGACTTCTAGTGTGTTAGTGGCATCACACAGAGCTCCCATATTTTCTTCCCAGAAGCACCCATAGGACTTCTAGTGTGTTAGTGGCATCACACAGAGCTCCCATATTTTCTTCCCAGAAGCACCCATAGGACTTCTAGTGTGTTAGTGGCATCACACAGAGCTCCCATATTTTCTTCCCAGAAGCACCCATAGGACTTCTAGTGTGTTAGTGGCATCACACAGAGCTCTTATATTTTCTTCCCAGAAGCACCCATAGGACTTCTAGTGTGTTAGTGGCATCACACAGAGCTCCTATATTTTCTTCCCAGAAGCACCCATAGGACTTCTAGTGTGTTAGTGGCATCACACAGAGCTCCCATATTTTCTTCCCAGAAGCACCCATAGGACTTCTAGTGTGTTAGTGGCATCACACAGAGCTCCTATATTTTCTTCCCAGAAGCACCCATAGGACTTCTAGTGTGTTAGTGGCATCACACAGAGCTCCTATATTTTCTTCTCAGCAGCACCCACAGGACTTCTAGTGTGTTAGTGGCATCACACAGAGCTCCTATATTTTCTTCCCAGAAGCACCCATAGGACTTCTAGTGTGTTAGTGGCATCACACGGAGCTCCTATATTTTCTACCCAGAAGCTCAAATAGGACTTCTAGTGTGTTAGTGGCATCACACAGAGCTCCTATATTTTCTTCTCAGCAGCACCCACAGGACTTCTAGTGTGTTAGTGGCATCACACAGAGCTCCCATATTTTCTTCCCAGAAGCACCCACAGGACTTCTAGTGTGTTAGTGGCATCACACAGAGCTCCTATATTTTCTTCTCAACAGCACCCATAGGACTTCTAGTGGGTTAGTGGCATCACACAGAGCTCCTATATTTTCTTCTCAGCAGCACCCACAGGACTTCTAGTGTGTTAGTGGCATCACACAGAGCTCCTATATTTTCTTCCCAGAAGCACCCATAGGACTTCTAGTGTGTTAGTGGCATCACACAGAGCTCCTATATTTTCTTCCCAGAAGCACCCATAGGACTTCTAGTGTGTTAGTGGCATCACACAGAGCTCCTATATTTTCTTCCCAGAAGCACCCATAGGACTTCTAGTGTGTTAGTGGCATCACACAGAGCTCCTATATTTTCTTCTCAGAAGCACCCACAGGACTTCTAGTGTGTTAGTGGCATCACACAGAGCTCCTATATTTTCTTCCCAGAAGCACCCATAGGACTTCTAGTGTGTTAGTGGCATCACACAGAGCTCCTATATTTTCTTCCCAGAAGCACCCATAGGTCTTCTAGTGTGTTAGTGGCATCACACAGAGCTCCCATATTTTCTTCCCAGAAGCACCCATAGGACTTCTAGTGTGTTAGTGGCATCACACAGAGCTCCCATATTTTCTTCCCAGAAGCACCCATAGGACTTCTAGTGTGTTAGTGGCATCACACAGAGCTCTTATATTTTCTTCCCAGAAGCACCCATAGGACTTCTAGTGTGTTAGTGGCATCACACAGAGCTCCTATATTTTCTTCCCAGAAGCACCCATAGGACTTCTAGTGTGTTAGTGGCATCACACAGAGCTCCCATATTTTCTTCCCAGAAGCACCCATAGGACTTCTAGTGTGTTAGTGGCATCACACAGAGCTCCTATATTTTCTTCCCAGAAGCACCCATAGGACTTCTAGTGTGTTAGTGGCATCACACAGAGCTCCTATATTTTCTTCCCAGCAGCACCCATAGGACTTCTAGTGTGTTAGTGGCATCACACAGAGCTCCTATATTTTCTTCCCAGAAGCACCCATAGGACTTCTAGTGTGTTAGTGGCATCACACAGAGCTCCTATATTTTCTTCCCAGAAGCTCAAATAGGACTTCTAGTGTGTTAGTGGCATCACACAGAGCTCCTATATTTTCTTCTCAGCAGCACCCACAGGACTTCTAGTGTGTTAGTGGCATCACACAGAGCTCCCATATTTTCTTCCCAGAAGCACCCATAGGACTTCTAGTGTGTTAGTGGCATCACACAGAGCTCCTATATTTTCTTCCCAGAAGCTCAAATAGGACTTCTAGTGTGTTAGTGGCATCACACAGAGCTCCTATATTTTCTTCCCAACAGCACCCATAGGACTTCTAGTGGGTTAGTGGCATCACACAGAGCTCCTATATTTTCTTCCCAGCAGCACCCATAGGACTTCTAGTGTGTTAGTGGCATCACACAGAGCTCCTATATTTTCTTCCCAGAAGCACCCATAGGACTTCTAGTGTGTTAGTGGCATCACACAGAGCTCCTATATTTTCTTCCCAGAAGCACCCATAGGACTTCTAGTGTGTTAGTGGCATCACACAGAGCTCCTATATTTTCTTCCCAGAAGCACCCATAGGACTTCTAGTGTGTTAGTGGCATCACACAGAGCTCCCATATTTTCTTCCCAGAAGCACCCATAGGACTTCTAGTGTGTTAGTGGCATCACACAGAGCTCCTATATTTTCTTCCCAGAAGCACCCATAGGACTTCTAGTGTGTTAGTGGCATCACACAGAGCTCCTATATTTTCTTCTCAGCAGCACCCATAGGACTTCTAGTGTGTTAGTGGCATCACACAGAGCTCCTATATTTTCTTCCCAGAAGCACCCATAGGACTTCTAGTGTGTTAGTGACATCACACGGAGCTCCTATATTTTCTTCCCAGAAGCTCAAATAGGACTTCTAGTGTGTTAGTGGCATCACACAGAGCTCCTATATTTTCTTCCAGAAGCACCCATAGGACTTCTAGTGTGTTAGTGGCATCACACAGAGCTCCCATATTTTCTTCCCAGAAGCACCCACAGGACTTCTAGTGTGTTAGTGGCATCACACAGAGCTCCTATATTTTCTTCTCAACAGCACCCATAGGACTTCTAGTGGGTTAGTGGCATCACACAGAGCGCCTATATTTTCTTCGCAGAAGCACCCACAGGACTTCTAGTGTGTTTGTGGCATCACACAGAGCTCCTATATTTTTCTTCCCAGAAGCACCCATAGGACTTCTAGTGTGTTAGTGGCATCACACAGAGCTCCCATATTTTCTTCCCAGAAGCACCCATAGGACTTCTAGTGTGTTAGTGGCATCACACAGAGCTCCCATATTTTCTTCCCAGAAGCACCCATAGGACTTCTAGTGTGTTAGTGGCATCACACAGAGCTCCCATATTTTCTTCCCAGAAGCACCCATAGGACTTCTAGTGTGTTAGTGGCATCACACAGAGCTCCTATATTTTCTTCCCAGAAGCACCCATAGGACTTCTAGTGTGTTAGTGGCATCACACAGAGCTCCCATATTTTCTTCCCAGAAGCACCCATAGGACTTCTAGTGTGTTAGTGGCATCACACAGAGCTCTTATATTTTCTTCCCAGAAGCACCCATAGGACTTCTAGTGTGTTAGTGGCATCACACAGAGCTCCTATATTTTCTTCCCAGAAGCACCCATAGGACTTCTAGTGTGTTAGTGGCATCACACAGAGCTCCTATATTTTCTTCCCAGAAGCACCCATAGGACTTCTAGTGTGTTAGTGGCATCACACAGAGCTCCTATATTTTCTTCCCAGAAGCACCCATAGGACTTCTAGTGTGTTAGTGGCATCACACAGAGCTCCTATATTTTCTTCCCAGCAGCACCCATAGGACTTCTAGTGTGTTAGTGGCATCACACAGAGCTCCTATATTTTCTTCCCAGAAGCACCCATAGGACTTCTAGTGTGTTAGTGGCATCACACGGAGCTCCTATATTTTCTACCCAGAAGCACAAATAGGACTTCTAGTGTGTTAGTGGCATCACACAGAGCTCCTATATTTTCTTCCCAGCAGCACCCATAGGACTTCTAGTGTGTTAGTGGCATCACACAGAGCTCCTATATTTTCTTCCCAGAAGCACCCATAGGACTTCTAGTGTGTTAGTGGCATCACACAGAGCTCCTATATTTTCTTCCCAAAAGCACCCATAGGTCTTCTAGTGTGTTAGTGGCATCACACAGAGCTCCCATATTTTCTTCCCAGAAGCACCCATAGGACTTCTAGTGTGTTAGTGGCATCACACAGAGCTCCTATATTTTCTTCCCAGAAGCACCCATAGGACTTCTAGTGTGTTAGTGGCATCACACAGAGCTCCTATATTTTCTTCCCAGAAGCTCCCATAGGACTTCTAGTGTGTTAGTGGCATCACACAGAGCTCCTATATTTTCTTCTCAGAAGCACCCACAGGACTTCTAGTGTGTTAGTGGCATCACACAGAGCTCCCATATTTTCTTCCCAGAAGCACCCACAGGACTTCTAGTGTGTTAGTGGCATCACACAGAGCTCCTATATTTTCTTCCAGAAGCACCCATAGGACTTCTAGTGTGTTAGTGGCATCACACAGAGCTCCTATATTTTCTTCTCAGAAGCACCCACAGGGCTTCTAGTTTGTTAGTGGCATCACACAGAGCTCCTATATTTTCTTCCCAGAAGCACCCATAGGACTTCTAGTGTGTTAGTGGCATCACACAGAGCTCTATATTTTCTTCCCAGAAGCACCCATAGGACTTCTAGTGTGTTAGTGGCATCACACAGAGCTCCTATATTTTCTTCCCAGAAGCACCCATAGGACTTCTAGTGTGTTAGTGGCATCACACAGAGCTCCTATATTTTCTTCCCAGAAGCACCCATAGGACTTCTAGTGTGTTAGTGGCATCACACAGAGCTCCTATATTTTCTTCCAGAAGCACCCATAGGACTTCTAGTGTGTGTTAGTGGCATCACACAGAGCTCCTATATTTTCTTCTCAGCAGCACCCACAGGGCTTCTAGTTTGTTAGTGGCATCACACAGAGCTCCTATATTTTCTTCCCAGAAGCACCCATAGGACTTCTAGTGTGTTAGTGGCATCACACAGAGCTCCTATATTTTCTTCCCAGAAGCACCCATAGGACTTCTAGTGTGTTAGTGGCATCACACAGAGCTCCTATATTTTCTTCCCAGAAGCACCCATAGGACTTCTAGTGTGTTAGTGGCATCACACAGAGCTCCTATATTTTCTTCCCAGAAGCACCCATAGGACTTCTAGTGTGTTAGTGGCATCACACAGAGCTCCTATATTTTCTTCCCAGAAGCACCCATAGGACTTCTAGTGTGTTAGTGGCATCACACAGAGCTCCCATATTTTCTTCTCAGAAGCACCCACAGGACTTCTAGTGTGTTAGTGGCATCACACAGAGCTCCTATATTTTCTTCCCAGAAGCACCCATAGGACTTCTAGTGTGTTAGTGGCATCACACAGAGCTCCTATATTTTCTTCCCAGAAGCACCCACAGGACTTCTAGTGTGTTAGTGGCATCACACAGAGCTCCTATATTTTTTTTCCCAGAAGCACCCATAGGACTTCTAGTGTGTTAGTGGCATCACACAGAGCTCCTATATTTTCTTCCCAGAAGCACCCATAGGACTTCTAGTGTGTTAGTGGCATCACACAGAGCTCCTATATTTTCTTCCCAGAAGCACCCATAGGACTTCTAGTGTGTTAGTGGCATCACACAGAGCTCCTATATTTTCTTCTCAGCAGCACCCACAGGACTTCTAGTGTGTTAGTGGCATCACACAGAGCTCCTATATTTTCTTCCCAGAAGCACCCATAGGACTTCTAGTGTGTTAGTGGCATCACACAGAGCTCCTATATTTTCTTCCCAGAAGCACCCATAGGACTTCTAATGTGTTAGTGGCATCACACCGAGCTCCTATATTTTCTTCTCAGCAGCACCCACAGGACTTCTAGTGTGTTAGTGGCATCACACAGAGCTCCTATATTTTTTCTTCCCAGAAGCACCCATAGGACTTCTAGTGTGTTAGTGGCATCACACAGAGCTCCTATATTTTCTTCCCAGAAGCACCCATAGGACTTCTAGTGTGTTAGTGGCATCACACAGAGCTCCTATATTTTCTTCTCAGCAGCACCCATTTTTTATACTATATACACTACCGACTACAATGGCTGGAAGACCGCCAAGGAGAGGCAGAGCGTGCCGAGGCAAGAACACAGGGCAGGCAGGCTCTGTTTCTAGAGACAACAGTGCTGGCCGTGGACGTGGTCGTGCATAGTCATCAGCACGTGGCCATGGGACACGCTTGTCTTTGTTTTCGGCAGCTGGACATGTGGAGCCGCATCATGCTGAAGGCTTGGTAGAATGGATGACCAAGCCCTCCTCATCCTCCTCATCCTCTCTCACCCAGGCTCAGGGTACTGGCAGAGCACCTGCCAATGCGTACTCAATGGCATCATCAGCCACCCCTTCCCTAGACCCACCATGTCCTCCTGAGGAGTCCCCCGAACTCTTTGAGCACAGTGTTGGGTACATGCTCCAGGAGGATGCCCAACGATTCGAAGGCTCGGATGATGATACCCAGCTTGAGGAAGTCAGTAGTGTGCGCGCAGAGAGAGGGGATGCTGAAGGACAGCAATCTGGCAGTACTGTTCCACCAGTTTCAGCTTACTGCCAGGTTTTCTCTAGTAGTGAAGAGGGAGGGGATGATGAGGTCACTGACTCCACGTGGGTGCCTGAAGGGAGAGAGGAGGAGGAGGAGGACGAGGAGGAGGAGGATGCGGCGTCACATGTCCAACGAGTCAGGATGCCCCCTGGAGGCCAGCTAGAGGCCAGCACAGCAACTGTACCACACCGCAGAGCTCCGCCTGTGCAGGGCGCTGCCTCTGCACGTTATCAGAAAAGTTCTTTGGTGTGGGCCTTTTTTGAGACGAGTGCATCAGATCGCAACCACTGCTATTTGCAATATTTGTCTCAAGCGTATCTCGCGTGGCCAAAACATCAGCCGCTTGGGCACCACAAGCATGAGCAGACATATGTCGACCTGCCATGCAGCTCGTTGGCAAGCACACATAAAAGACCCACACCAAAGAACAAAGCGGACCTCTCCTTGCTCCTCATCAGCTGGGATCTCCATCCCCACTATATCTTCAATCCTCTCTGAAAGCTGCTCTGAGAGGACTGAAGGTGTAGAATTAGGTGTGTCACAACCAAGTACTTGCAGTACACCGACGTCCGATTGTAGCAGGCAAATTTCCCTGCCCCAGCTGCTGGACCGTCGAAAGAAGTATACTCCCAGCCATCCACATGCCCAGCGGTTGAATGCTAGCTTGGCTAAATTGCTAGCACTTTAACTGCTGCCTTTTCAGTTGGTAGACTCGGCCCCCTTCCGTGAGTTTGTTCAATGTGCGGTTCCTCAGTGGCAGGTTCCCAAACGCCACTTTTTCTCACGGAAGGCGATTCCGTCTCTCTACCGGCATGTGGAAGGCAATGTCCATGCCTCGCTGGACAGGGCGGTCAGCGGTAAGGTGCATATTACCGCTGACTCATGGTCCAGCAGGCATGGACAGGGACGTTATCTTTCTTTCACGGCCCATTGGGTCACTCTATTGGCAACTGAGAGGGATGCAGGACAAGGTGCAGTAGTGTTGGAGGTTGTTCCGCCACCACGCCTCCAAAATACTACTACTGGTTGTGACACACCTCTCTCTCCTCCCCCCCTCCTCTTCTTCTTCCTCCAGTGCTCTGTCCTCTGAACCAGCGGTGCTCCGTAGGCGTACAAGGGGCTACGCAAGTACGCAGGCAAAAAGATGCCATGCCGTGCTTGCGCTGGTGTGTTTGGGGGACAGGAATCACACTGGGCCAGAGGTTCTGGCAGCTCTGCAGGGGCAGGCTGAGAGGTGGTTGACGCCACACCAGCTTAAGCCAGGAATGGTCGTTTCTGACAATGGCACCAACCTCCTCTCCGCCCTGCGACAGGGGCAGCTCACCCATGTGCCCTGTATGGCTCACGTCCTCAACCTGGTGGTGCAGCGGTTCTTGGGCAGGTTCCCAGGCTTACAGGATGTCCTGAGGCAGGCCAGGAAAGTCTGTGTGCATTTCCGCCGATCTTATAATGCCAGTGCTCGGCTGACTGAGCTGCAAAAGGAGCTGAACCTGCCCAAGAACCGCCTAATATGTGACATGCCCACCAGGTGTAACTCAACGTTGGCCATGCTGCAGCGACTGCACACGCAGCAGAGGGCCATCAATGAGTACCTTTGCGACTACGGCACCAGGACAGGGTCAGGGGAGCTTGGTTTTTTTTTCCCCACGCCAGTGGAGCATGATCAGGGATGCATGCACTGTCCTCTCACCATTTGAGGAGGCCACGAGGATGGTGAGCAGTGACAGTGCATGCATCAGTGACACTGTACCTATTGTCCACCTGTTGGAGCATATGCTGCGTGGGATAATGGACAGGGCACTTGAGGCAGAACAGAGGCAGGAAGAGGAGGACTTCCTTGCCTCTCAAGGCCCCCTTTATCCAGACAGTGTTCCTTCTGTCCCACCCATCACACAGGAAGGAGGAGGAGGAGGAGGAGGAGGAGGAGGAGGATTGTGTGAGCATGGAGGTGGAGCCTGGCACTCAGCATCAGCAGCAGCAGTCTTTTAGGGATGATGTACAGTCCCAACAAACCAGTGGACTTGTACGTGGCTGGGAGGAGGTGGCTGGCGATCATGTCATCCTCAGTGACCCAGAAGACTCCGGACCGAATGCCTCAGCTAACCTACGCTGCATGGCCTCCCTGATCCTGCAAAGCCTGCGGAAGGATCCTCGTGTTCTTCGGATCAAGGAGAGGGACCATTACTGGCTGGCCACTCTCCTTGATCCACGGTACAAGGGTAAGGTTGCGGACCTTATCTTGCTGTCGCAGAGGGAGCAGAGGATGAGACATCTCAGGGAGGCCTTGCAGAAAGGTCTGTGCAACGCGTTCCCAGAAACTGGGAGGTTACAAACTCCTGGTCCTGGACGACGAGTTGCTGAGGCTTCGGTCAGTAGCAGAAGGAGCGGTGGGGAAGGTGGACGTCTGACCGATGCGTTCAAACTATTTTTTAGTCTGCAGCCCCAAGGTATGATCGGTTCCAGCAACCATCGCCAGCATCTGATATACATGGTGCAGGAATACCTAGGGGCAAGGTCAGACTTGGACACCTTTCCCACCGAAAATCCTCTGGCTTACTGGGTCCTGAGGATGGATCACTGGCCAGAGCTTGCACAGTATGCAATTGAGCTACTGGCCTGTCCTGCATCCAGCGTTCTTTCCGAACGCACATTCAGTGCTGCTGGAGGATTTGTCACCGATCATAGGGTGCGCCTGTCCACCGACTCGGTTGATCGACTGACCTTCATAAAAATGAATCAGTCTTGGATCACCACCAGCTACCAGGCAGCTGAAGCGGATATAACGGAATAATTTATAATGTCACATCCCTTCAAGACTGCCTATGCTGATGCTGAGTGACTGTCCTGTTATGTTCACTGACTATCCTCTTCCTCCTCCTCAATGATCCATGCCACCACACCAGTGCCTAAGGCACAATTTTTCAGCCCCTGTATAACAGGGGCGTGTACTTACAATTTTTTTAAAAAAAATGCTTCGCAACAGGTGTGACTGCTGTGCTCCAAGTACAGTATCTGTGAGGGGTTGCAGTCTTGTGGCACCAGCACCAGTGCCCAAGGCACAATTTTTCAGCCCCTGTTGGGGCGTGTAATTACAATTTTTAGGCAATGCTTTGCAACAGGTCTCATTGCTGTGCTCAGAGTACAGTATCTGTGAGGGGTTGCAGTGTTGTGGCACCAGCACCAGTGCCTAAGGCACAATTTTTCAGCCCCTGTATAACAGGGGCGTGTAATCACAATTTTTTAAAAAGATGCTTCGCAACAGGTGTGACTGCTGTGCTCCAAGTACAGTATCTGTGAGGGGTTGCAGTGTTGTGGCACCAGCACCAGTGCCTAAGGCTCAATTTTTCAGCCCCTGTATAACAGGGGCGTGTAATTACAATTTTTTAAAATGATGCTTCGCAACAGGTGTGACTGCTGTGCTCCAAGTACAGTATCTGTGAGGGGTTGCAGTGTTGTGGCACCAGCACCAGTGCCTAAGGCACAATTTTTCAGCCCCTGTTGGGGCGTGTAATTACAATTTTTAGGCAATGCTTTGCAACAGGTCTCATTGCTGTGCTAAGAGTACAGTATCTGTGAGGGGTTGCCGTGTTGTGGCACCAGCACCAATGCCTAAGGCCCAATTTTTCAGCCCCTGTTTAACAGGGGCGTGTAATTACAAATCTTGATCTAATAGTTCACAGCAGGGCCCATTCCTGCGCCCACCAAGAGTAACTATGAGGGCCTACAGTCTTGTGGCAACACCGTCCACCACCACCGCCAAAGGCCCAATTTTTCTGCCCTGTTCAACAGGTGCATGCAATTACAAATCTTGATCTAATAACTCACAGCAGGGCCCATTCCTGCACCCACCAAGAGTAACTGTGAGGGCTTACAGTCTTGTGGCAACACCGTCCACCACCACCACCACCACCACCACCACCAAAGGCCCAATTTTTCTGCCCTGTTCAACAGGTGCATGCAATTACAAATCTTGATCTAATAACTCACAGCAGGGCCCATTCCTGCGCCCACCAAGAGTAACTGTGAGGGCTTACAGTCTTGTGCAACACCGTCCACCACCACCACCACCACCACCAAAGGCCCAATTTTTCTGCCCGGTTCAACAGGCGCATGCAAGTACAAATCTTGATCTATTAACTCACAGCAGGGCCCATTCCTGTGCCCACCAGTCTTGTGGCTACACCAACATCTAATAGGGCAAATTTCTGCAGAGTATATACGGCAGGCCCCTACTTTCAAACATCCAACTTACAAACGACTCCTACTTGCAAACGGAAAGAGAAACAGGAAGTGAGAGGAAATCTACCCCTAGGAAGGGAAATTCTATCATGTTAGATTTAATTTGGGAAAAAGGTATCTCCTCTCTACTGATGCTTTATCACCAATCCTTGTTTCAATTAAAACCCCACTTTTCCAAAAACATTTGTCATTGGGACGGAAAGTGAGGTGACATGTTCTGAACAGATGTGCAAAGACAGCAAAGGTTACAGGGGTGATAACCCCTCCCTAGGTTCTCCAAAAAGCTTAAAAATAGATTTTTTTGGGATGGAGCTACACTTCATAATGTACCTGTTCAGATTCTACTTAAGAACAAACCTACAGTCCGTGTCTTGTTTGCACCACCTATATACTGCTGTTCAGAGTATATAGGGTTGTAGGTATAGGGTTTTATTTTGGGTGCGGGGTCCCCCTTAATATCCATACAAGACCCAAAGGGGCTGGGGTGGGGGGGGGGGGGGGGTGATGGGGTAGCCATGCCATTTTTCTCAAGGATTTTCAGCCAAATGGCGGCCAGGACAAGACATGACATTAAAGATGCAAGTGGTTTTAAATGGCTTCTTTTTTTCCTTTACAAATGTCATTTTGTGCAAGGACAGTTCTAAACACGGGAAACACATGCCACTTCACAGGCATACTTTAGACACCCCCCAGGTACCATATTTAAAGGAAAATTTCACTTTTTTTTTTTCACTTTATGCATCATTAAAATGACTGCTCCCGAAAAAACGTTAGTTTTTAAAAGTTATTTTTGCATTGATATATGTCCCCTGGGGCAGGACCCGGGTCCCCAAACCTGTTTTATGACATTAACATGCATATTGGCCGTTGTAATTAGCAATTTTGATTTCGAACGTTCGCGTCCATTATAAGGAATAGGGTTCGAACGTTCGCGTCCATTATAACATGTGAATAGGGTTCGAAAATTCGCGCTGTAGAACTTTCGGTCCGTTCGAAGGTTCTGGTGCGAACCGAACCCGGGGGTGTTCGGCTCATCCCTACTGATCCCATTATGAGTGGTTCCCATCATTCCTGTGCTGAGTTCCAGGGTCTGTACACCTGCTGGGCCCATTATGAGGCTTTTCAAGTACTCTGGAAATATTTTACACATGTTACCCTGGAGATTACAGTTCCATAGATGTGTCACTTCCAACTTACTGTGGTACAATATAGCCGTGGAGATTACTGCCTCAGCTCCGGTGGAGGCTTGCTTCCACAGCGCCCCCAATTGTCAACGTTTTTTTCTTTCTAAGTATGAGCTTCAATGTAGGTAAGAGTGGTTGGGGAAATCATTGTTTTTTTCCCCCTTTCTGTCCCTTTGCCCTTATGTTGCTGTGCCTGATTACCTTGCATTCATTCATTTATCTTTTTATAGATAATTTAATCCTGGAATTTCTCCTGATGAGTGGATGAACTCCACGAAACGCGTAGAGCGCTCATATGCTACAACGTGCAAGCATTTGTTTGAAATTCTCCCTGATCATATATTTTATCTACAATGTTTTATCCTTCAATCAATTGAACCATCAACCATCATTCTAATGGTGTACCTCATAGCAATGTATCTATTACCTGTAGATCATATTGTAATGTATGTGTCCATATATGAAATTCAAGATATCCAATTGATATTATTGTTATCCATGGTATATTGTTTATTTCTAACCCTTTATATAGATAAGGAATTGTCAAACATGTCCTTGCACAAATACTTTGCAGTTATGCTTCATATAAAGTCCCATTTTTTGCCCTCTCTCCAATACATTACCAGGGATGGAGGCCGATGAATCTAAGCACTCATTGCCTCATATAAAGTCCCAAATCCCCCCGCATTGACTTAATGATATTAGGGATGGAAGCATATTACCGCAGTATTATATAATCACTACCTGTACTACTATTGACTGCACCTGAATCGAGTCAGCACTTTGGGCATTGTATTGTTTTACGTCTTTGGCTGATTGTGGTTGTTTCCAATTTCCGGAGCTGTGATGCGCTCCGGAGCCCTCCCTCCTCCCCCGTCCCTATGGTCTGGGCGTTGTGGTCAGGCCCCCTTGCGCATCGACGCCACGCCCCGTGCGCCGTACGCCGTACGCATGACGTCACTTGTTGGCACAGTGCGTCGACGTGTCGAGCATCCATCTGCACTCACCATGAGGTAGGTTTAAATGTCGGCTGCCGAATGCGACTAGCTGTTCGGATGCCGACGCCGCCTTTCCCCCTGACTTTGCAGCGTGACGTAGGTGGTACTGCAGCTACATATGGCCACAGTTAACACATGTTGGTTGAGCCTTTCCCTTCACAATTTGCAACCACATGTACCTTGGTTGACACACACCCACTCCCCCCTTTTCAATGCAGGTAATTATTGTTTGCTGTTTTTCATTTATTATTATTTTTATTTTTTTAAAGCCGATGGCGTGCAAAACACACTCAAAAAAATGTGCACAACATAAAGAGGTGCGACAAAAAAGTGCAACGGGTACACAAGACCTCTAAAATGAGAGGACCTTGTCCTGAATCCCCCGGGGCGTTAGGCTCCAGACAGGGACAAGGACACCTAAAACTTGGTCTTCATGGCCGAAACCAATCAGACCCCGTTCTCTGGAAGGTCTGCCGAAACAGACCCACCCAAATACTAGGTGAGGCTCCCCCGAAGGGAGACCCCAACCCTACTGAGAGAGGGCGAACTAAGCCAGAAGGCCATGTCCACCCCCTCCCCGACTTTCAGGACAGGCCCTGGGACCTGTGACCCTACTAATCACACGTGCTAAATCGTGTACAAACATAAAAATACAAAAAGCGACACACAAAGGAATAAATAAAATAAAGTGGGGGAAGGAATAGTGAAGAGGAGAGTAAAAGAAGTGGCCATTGTGCAAGACAATGACCAGGCCCTCCTGCCAGGAATCAAAAATTCCTCTGGTCCTAGCCAAAAGGCCCGGCCCAAGAGGCAGGTGCTAAAAAAGCGTGCTGTTAAAGGAATGGTGCCTGTGACCTTGGTGCCTGTAAATCAATGTGTCCCTCACACACAGTGATTGTACGGCACCCCTGGACTGCCACTCCAGGGGCACATGCTCCATTGGCTTTCAAGACCGCCCTGACCAACGGTCCAGACCACAGCAGCCCCCACCACAGACAGGAAGACATGGAGATCAGTAAGCTTGGTGAGAACCCGCCACTCCTACAGGCTCACCGCACTCCCATCACTCCTACCTAATTACATTCGGGAATTACCCGCCGCTCCCCCCCCTCCAGTAAGGGATTCACGGTGCTCTGTTCCCGAAAACTGTCCAGGGCTAGAGCCACCCCAATCCAGGCCAGAAGGCCAGGTAACTCGACCCTCTGGATCCGACCAATAGCAGCACCCATCCTCACCAGGAGCACCCTTCCAGCACGGCTCAGACTCAGGCCAATACGCCGCCACCCAGATCCTAGGGTACCCGACCTGCCCCTACCGAAACCGTGCTTTCCAGGTACTAATCACGCCATCAGAGAGCGCTGCCTGACACCCTCTTGGGCCAGAAACAGTGCCTCCTTTGGCAACTGATATGAACAGATACTACACTTGATCTTAGCCAAAAGGCCGAGAAGCGATGTCTGGTGTCTTCGCCGATGCCATAAGCCGCATCCAAAGACTAATGTCCTTGTGATCCCATCGAATCGCAGGACAAACCGCCCTGCTTTGTCGGAACTGCTCGTCATAGCGTAGCCATGCCGTGCCTCCGTAAACCCGAAACGCCTCCCCTATGGTATCCATATAACAAAATAACGCCGAACAATGTTCGGGGTTCTTTTCGCCAATTACCCCTGCCAAAATGGCAAACGCTTGCAGCCAATTGGCAAACGTCCTGGGAATCAAATGGTATCTCCGCTTCTCCTCGTCATCTTTTTTAGTATCATCCGGCTTAACTCTATCCAGATTAAATTTCTCTAAGGGCAATAAGGAGAAAATCTCCATGTATTCACCCTTCCAAATTTTTTCCCTCGTCTCCTGCTTCAGGTGAGCGCCTAGGGGTCCCTCGAAGCAGACATACACTACGCATTTAGCTGCATCCGCCAACCGCACGATGTCAGCCCTAACCGTCGTCTCCGTAGCCCCTTTTTCTGCCGTACTCACCTTCTCCACCGCCTCACCTGCCCCAGTGGCCCGTGACACCTCCGTGGCTGCTGTGTCCGTCACCCCCCAGAGGACGTTGCCCCAACCCCTCCTGTAATTCCCACATTGCCGTCACCTGCCCCCCGAGGCTGATTGTCCTTGTTCAAAACGACCCACCAACACCCGCAGACCCTCTAACAACTCCTGTATCTGACCCCCGGACCCACCTGTGGTCCAACTCCCTGCCCGCGGTTGGTCAGTGGCTGCCAACAGCGGCGCTGGAGGTGCAGCCCTCCCCTACCCCCCAGATACAACACCCAGTAAACTTTGTAAGGCAGCTGCAAATGCAATATTATCGCTAGACTTCCCGGGCTGACTGGGCGCCCTCCCTACAGCCGCTATGCCGATCTCCACCGGTGCTCGTGGGCGACTGGGTTCCACCTCCTCCTCCTCCGATATTTCACCTTCTCACCTGATCGCTTCCTCCTGCTGGGACAAAAACGGCAGCCCCCCTGGGGAGGGACTCCTGGATGTCGAATGCCTTAGTCTGCCCGCAGTCTTAGCCACTGCCTTTCTGCCATCGCGCTGCCCCCTGCTCCCCCAGGTCCCGTGCAGTTGGGCCGGTCCCGGAAGCACTCCCGCCCCGTGACCCCTGTCCTTCTCCGCCAGGTGGCGTCCGCCTACCCGCCGTACCGCTTGCCAAGATGCCCGATGGTCCCGCTGCAGCCGTCAACCCCCTCCCCCTTCTGGCCTCCCCCCTCGGCTCATTATGAGCTGCTGGGGGTGCCGTGGCCTATACCCTCCTGGGTGCAGGACCCCCCTCCTGGCTGCCCCTTTTCTGGCTGTAGAATTTCCACCCCTCGGCTCGTGCAGAGCTGCTAGGGGAGACACAACTGTGGATGGGCCTGCCGATCTCTCCATGCTCCCCTCCCTGGCTGCTGCTGCTGCTGCTGTGTGTGCATGTCTGCCCTCCTTTCCACCTCTCTCCTAGTTCAGAGCTGCAGGGGCAGCAGTGTCCTGGTCCTCTCTCCTAATGCTGACTGGGGATGCGACACCCTGCAGGCCCGTGGCCCCCACTCCCGCATAGACCCCGCGGCGTGTGTTCCGCCTTGGCCCACCGGAAGGCTCTTTCTGTGCTCTCTTAGCTGGGGGGGTCGAATACTCCCGCCTCGGGCTCCTGGTGACCCTCTAGGGCCCAGCGATCGACCCTGGTGAGTACCTGAATGGCGGCCTAGAGATCCTGCCGCGTGCTTGAGTCCCGCCGTCCTCCGGTTGCCATTCGTCCTCCGTTCGCCGCATGTTTGCCTCCCGCCGTCCTCCGTCCATCTGGACTCGGGCTCTCGGGCAGCACGGCCGCAACCTGGTCTTGAAGCCACTCGGATCCTCTGGAAGCCGCTGCCGCCGCTCTAAGCCACGCCACGAGGTCCCGGACGTCCGCCATTTTGGGTGGGTGAAAACGAGGAGCAGTGGGAAAAAACTGCCTCCTCGTGTGATTCTTCTACCGACTGAATTCCCTTAGCCACACCCCCTATTTATATGGCCGCTCCCCCCACTGTCTTACTGGCCTGCGCCTGCCTGGCCACACCCCTTAACTCACCCCCTGTGTGTCCTAGACACACCGTCATGTCCGGCCCTCCCCTACATTGCCCTGCGTTCCATTTTAGTTACGGCCCTCTCTGATCGGGCGGATGAAAGGTCCATGTCCACTCAGTTTAAGCAGAGCTGACAGGGACACAGCCCGCTCTGCTGTGTAGACAGCCAGGTGCAACTGCCCTCCAATTAGATCCACATAAACAGATGAGGATGAATCCCATTTGGAACTGGATCAGAGGTAGGCAGGTGTAAAGTACACAAGTAAAGAGGTATGTTCTCATCTGAAAACAGTATTCCTTTTGGATAATCAAATTCATAACAGGCTGTAGAAAGATAAATATCCCTTCAGTACAAAGCTGCATATTTTAATTTTTTTATTTATTTTTAGGGTGACCACATTTCCAAACTGGCATTCGGGGACAATTCTGCCAAGGACCGGGGGGGCGAATGTAGTCTCAGGGTTGACGGTAGAGGGTAGAAGTGGGGGGGGATTTGTTGGGTGAATGGCTGGTGCTAGCACTGAAATCATTCTGACACCATGCTTAGTATGGTGTCAGGATGATCAAATCACATTATTTCTATTACTACATTGTAATATAAAATGAAATAGTTCAACTCACCATAACATAGAGGGAACCCTGAGCTTGTCATTTGCCACGAGATGCAGCGTGCAACTTGCCACTGTCTCCTGCCAACAGTTGCCGCTTGTCACTTAGCAATGTCGCCTGTCACCAGATGCCGCTTGTCACTTGCCACCGTTGCTTGCCACCAGATGAAGCATGTCACTTGCCACCGTTGCTTGCCACCAGATGAAGCGTGTCACTTGCCACCATCACCTGCCACCAGATGAAGCGTGTCACTTGTCACCTGCTGCCAGAGAGAGGGTAGGGAGAGAGAGAGGCGGCGGGGGGACAGGGAGAGAGAGAGGGGGGGCAGGGGGGACAGGGAGAGAGAGGGGAGGGGAGGGGAGAGGGAGAGAGAGAGAGTAAGGGGAAAGGGAGAGAGAGAGTAAGGGGAAAGGGAGAGAGAGAGTAGGGGGACAGGGAGAGAGAGGGGGCAGGGAGAAAGAGAGAGAGAGGGGGCGGGGGGGGAGAGAGAGGGTGAGGGGGACAGGGAGAGAGAGGGAGGGGGGACAGGGAGAGAGAGGGGAGGGGGACAGGGAGAGGGGGAGGGGGCAGGAAGAGAGAGGGGGGGGGGACAGGACGATAGAGGGGAAGGGGGCAGGGAGAGAGAGGGGGAGGGGGGCAGGGAGAGAGAGAGAGAGGGAGGGGGCAGGGAGAGAGAGAGAGGGAGGGGGGCAGGGAGAGAGAGGGGGAGGGGGCAGGGAGAGAGAGAGGGAGGGAGGGGGCAGGGAGAGAGAGAGAGGAAGGGGGCAGAGAGAGAGGGCAGGGAGAGAGAGAGAGGGGGAGGGGGACAGGAAGAGAGAGGGAGTGGGGACAGGGAGAGGGGGAGGGGGCATGAAGAGAGAGGGGAGGGGGCTGGGAGAGAGAGAGGGAGGGGGGCAGGGAGGGGGAGGGGGGCAGCAAGAGAGAGAGGGAGGGGGGCAGGGAGGGGGAGGGGGGCAGCAAGAGAGAGAGGGGGGGGGTTAGGGAGAAAGAGAGGGAGGGGTTAGGGAGAGGGAGAAGGAGGGGGCATGGAGAGAGAGAGAGGGGGGCAGGAGAGAGAGAGAGGGAGGGGGCAGGGAGAGAGAGAGGGAGGGGGCAGGGAGAGAGTGAGGGAGGGGGAAGGGAGACAGAGAGAGAAAGAGGGGGGCAGGGAGAGAGAGAGGGGGAGGGGACAGGAAGAGAGAGAGTGGGAGGGGGACAGAAAGAGAGAGGGAGGGGCAGGGAGAGAGGGGTAGGGAGGGGGCAGGGAGAGAGAAGGGGAGGGGGCAGGGAGAGAGAGAGGGGGAGGGGGCAGGAAGAGAGAGAGGGAGGGGGCAGGGAGAGAGAGAGGGGGGGCAGGGAGAGAGAGAGAGGGGGACAGGGAGAGAGGGGGAGGGGGGCAGAGAGATGGGTCAGGGTCTGGTTAGTGACAGTGCTCAGCTCACTCACTTGGAAGGTCCAGGGGGGGCTCACAGTCAGTGGCTTCCCGGTGAGTGTCACAAGCTTGCCCAGGCAGGCATGCTGGATGGAGCAGTGTGCAGATCTCCCCTCTTCTAGGGCAGCTGCACTGAGCTGGCTGTCACCCGCTGCCCCACACTGACACCAGGGATTATCTGGAGGATGGTACAGCAGCGGCCGTCGGAGGACTTCTGTCACCACCCACCACCAGCGTAACCATGACCTATCAGTCACCTATCACAGTAGCCAAAGAAAGTGCTCCAAGGCTCTGTGCTACAGGTGGTGGGTGGGCCAGCAACAATAAGAAGCCGCCCTCAGGACTCAGGAGGAGGAGATACAGAAGACACTATTTGGCTGCTCTCTCTCTCTCCCTGCTGCTGCGGCCGGAGGCGGAGGTGGGTGGACTCAGGGCGCTGTTGCTAGACGCGAGGCGGGGAGGCCCTAGCAACCCATTCAGCAATGTTTATTACTGCGGCTGTGTGTCCTTATTTCATTCCGGGACACTGTATTGTCCCGGAATGAAGGTGCCCGGGAAACAGATATTAATTAAGGGACAATCCCGGGAAATCCGGGACACGTGGGCACCCTAGGGGGCAGGCTTTTATTGGGCCCCATCAGGTAGGCTGCATGGGGCCCTGTGATTTCTAACAGCAGCCCTGTCAATACCAGCAATTACCCCTCTGCAATGGGTCCAGTTTCCACAACAATAGCCTCCCAGATTTAAAGGCAGTTCCTGCTAAACCAGCAAATTTAAATCCGTCTATGGCCGGATTAAAGTAGGTTCTGAGCAGTCTGACTGCATGTCATTAAATATTATCCTCCTGATGTTCTGAAGTACTCTATGTTCAATTTCCTACCTTCTATCCATCCATCCTGCTCCCACGCGACATTGCTCGCTCTTCCTGGACTGGGACTGACATCATTTCAGCATAGAAGGACAGGACTAGCTTTCACCTGTCTGGCGGAGAACACTCCTGAGAACAATACACTTACATACACATTCCCTACTAAAGCCTTTTGCTCTTTTTTTTAAATGGGTTACATACAGCTACCAGCCTAAAATTAGAGAAATAGATTATATACACGCAGCAGACATGCACATGGTGGTTTCATATTGACACCTTTGGCCTGCCTGTAAAAGAATAAAAACAATAACATGTTTGGCCTACACACCATCAAATCCCTTTCTTTGAGTTCATTGAGTCACACAGCTCTTCATGTTCTTGACCGTAGGGATGTCACAAAGCAGTGCAAAAAAGAGGGGTGGGTAACCAAAGAGGACATTTAACAACTCACGAGAACACCCTAGAAGAGAAGCAGGAAACTTCAAACCACCACTCTAAAAAAAACTTGGGGCCAAAACACAGATCTGGAGATGCCAAAGCATCAACTTGGAGAGCTTGTTAAAAGGTCTGCACATTTCTATGAGCTGAAGGAAAGAAAATTGCATGACTCCCTCATCAACACAGTCAGGTCATATATTTGTATACCAAAATGTAAACAATCCTGTAGCGAGTCAATGCGGGGGGAGGGGGGATTTGGGACTTTATATGAGTGTTTAGATTAATCTGCCTCCATCCCTGGTAATGTATTGGAGAGAGGGCAAAAAAATGGGACTTTATATGAAGCATAACTGCAAAGTATTCCTTATCTATATAAAGGGTTAGAAATAAACAATATACCATGGATAACAATAATATCAATTGGATATCTTGTATTTCATATATGGACACATACATTACAATATGAGCTACAGGTAATAGATACATTGCTATGAGGTACACCAGGGATCTCTAAACTACGGCCCTCCAGCTGTTGTGGAACTACACATTTCATGAGGCATTGTAAAAAACTCTGACATTCACAGACATGACAAGGCATGATGGGAATTGTAGTTCCTGTACAACTGGAGGGCCATAGTTTAGAGACCCCTGAGGTACACCATTAGAAATAACATAAATGATCTTCAATTGATTGAAGGATAAAACATTGTAGATAAAAAATATGATCAGGGAGAATTTCAAATACATGCTTGCACGTGGTAGCATATGAGCGCTCTACGTATTTCATGGAGTTCATCCACTCATCAGGAGCAATTCCAGGATTAAATTATCTATAAAAAGATAAATAAATGAATGCAAGGTGATCAGACACAGCAACATAAGGGCAAAGGGACAGACAGGGGGAAAAAAACAATGATTTTCCCAACCACTCTTACCTACATTGAAGCTCATACTTAGAAAGAAGAAAACGTTGACAATTGGGGGGCGCTGTGGAAGCAAGCCTCCACCGGAGCTGAGGCAGTAATCTCCACAGCTATATTGTATCACAGTAGGTTGGAAGGGACACATCTATGGAACTGTAATCTCCAGGGTAACATGTGTAAAATATTTCCAGAGTACTTCTGTGAAAGAGTAATTAAAGTAAATGTATAAACATGTCTGCACATAGGCAGAAAGGTGGAATTACAGCCCAGGGGTGTGATAGAACTAATAAGTGAAAGCAGTAAGTGAAGGGAGCTGTGTAACCAAGCCCAGTGGGTTAGGTTCACATAGTGCCAAGAATAGTGACAAGGTGGGGGATAAAATCAAGTGAATGAATAATAATAATAAATGAAAAACAGCAAACAATAATTACCTGCATTGAAAAGGGGGGAGGGGGTGTCTGTCAACCAAGGTACATGTGGTTGCAAATTGTGAAGGGAACGGCTCAACCAACGTGTGTTAACTGTGGCCATATGTAGCCGCAGTACCACCTACATCACGCTGCAAAGTCAGGGGGAAAGGCTGCGTCGGCGTCCAAATAGCTAGTTGCATTCGGCAGCCGACATTTAAACCTACCTCATGGTGAGTGCAGATGGATGCTCGACACGTCCAAGCATGGTGCCAACAAGTGACGTATGGCGTACGGCGCACGGGGCGTGGCGTCGATGCACAAGGGGGCCCAACCACAACGCCCAGACCATAGGGACGGGGGGAGGAGGGAGGGCTCTGGAGCGCATCACAGCTCCGGAAATTGGAAACAACCACAATCAGCCAAAGATGTAAAACAATACAATGCCCAAAGTGCTGACTCGATTCAGGTGCAGTCAATAGTAGTACAGGTAGGGATTACATGCTACCACGGTAATATACTTCCATCGCTAATATCATTAAGTCAATGCGGGGGGAGGGGGGATTTGGGACTTTATATGAGACAACGAGTGCTTAGATTCATCTGCCTCCATCCCTGGTAATGTATTGGAGAGAGGGCAAAAAATGGGACTTTATATGAAGCATAACTGCAAAGTATTTGTGCAAGGACATGTTTGACAATTCCTTATCTATATAAAGGGTTAGAAATAAACAATATACCATGGATAACAATAATATCAATTGGATATCTTGAATTTCATATATGGACACATACATTACAATATGATCTACAGGTAATAGATACATTGCTATGAGGTACACCATTAGAATGATGGTTGATGGTTCAATTGATTGAAGGATAAAACATTGTAGATAAAATATATGATCAGGGAGAATTTCAAACAAATGCTTGCACGTTGTAGCATATGAGCGCTCTACGCGTTTCGTGGAGTTCATCCACTCATCAGGAGAAATTCCAGGATTAAATTATCTATAAAAAGATAAATGAATGAATGCAAGGTAATCAGGCACAGCAACATAAGGGCAAAGGGACAGAAAGGGGGAAAAAAACAATGATTTCCCCAACCACTCTTACCTACATTGAAGCTCATACTTAGAAAGAAAAAAACGTTGACAATTGGGGGCGCTGTGGAAGCAAGCCTCCACCGGAGCTGAGGCAGTAATCTCCACGGCTATATTGTACCACAGTAAGTTGGAAGTGACACATCTATGGAACTGTAATCTCCAGGGTAACATGTGTAAAATATTTCCAGAGTACTTGAAAAGCCTCATAATGGGCCCAGCAGGTGTACAGACCTAAGAACTCAGCACAGGGTTGTAGGGAACCCCTCATAATAGGCAGAGTGGGTGTACAGACCTGGGAACTCAGCATAGGGTTGGTGTAAACCCCTCTTAATAGGCAGAGAGGATGTACAGACCCGCTAACTCCTCGCAGGGATTGTAGGAACCCCTCATAATGGGCAGAGCTGGTGTGCAGACATAGGAACACAGCACATGGATTGTGGGAACCCCTCATAATGTGTAGAGTGGGTGTACAGACCCTGGAACTCAGCACAGGAATGATGGGAACCACTCATAATGGGATCAGTGGGTTTAGAAACCTGGGAACTCAGCACAGGGCTTGTGGGAACCCCTTATAATGGGCAGAACTGGTGTACAGACCTGGGAACTCGGCAAAGGTTTGGTAGGAACCCCTCATAATGGGCAGAGCTGGGGTACAGGCCTGGGAACTTGGCACAGGTTTGGTGGGAACCCCTCATAATGGGCAGAGCTGGGGTACAGACCTGGGAACTTGGCACAGGTTTGGTGGGAACCCCTCATAATGGGCAGAGCTGGTCTACAGACCTGGGAACTCGTCATAGTAATGATGGGATCCAGTCATAATGGGTTGAGTGGGTTTACATACCCGTGAACTTAGCACATGGTTGGTGGGAACTAGGGATGAGCCGAACACCCCGGGTTCGGTTCGCACCAGAACCTTCGAACGGACCGAAAGTTTGCGTGAATTTTCGAACCCTATTCCTTATAATGGACGCGAACTCAGCACAGGAATGATGGGAACCACTCATAATGGGATCAGTGGGTTTAGAAACCTGGGAACTCAGCACAGGGCTAGTGGGAACCCCTTATAATGGGCAGAACTGGTGTACAGACCTGGGAACTCAGCAAATGTTTGGTAGGAACACCCTCATAATGGGCAGAGCTGGGGTACAGACCTGGGAACTTGGCACAGGTTTGGTGGGAACCCCTCATAATGGGCAGAGCTGGTCTACAGACCTGGGAACTCGTCATAGTAATGATTGGATCCAGTCATAATGGGTTGAGTGGGTGTACATACCCGTGAACTTAGCACATGGTTGGTGGGAAGCCCTCATAATGGGATTATTGGGTGCACATACCCGGTAACTCAGCACATGGTTGGTGAGAACCCCTCATAATGGGTAGAGTGGGTGTACAGACCTTGAAGCTCTGCACAGGGATTGTAGGAACCCCTTATAATTTGCCCAGCAGGTTTACAGACCTGGAAACTCAGCCTAGGGTTGGTGGGAACCCCTCATAATGGGCAGAGTGGGTGTACTGACCCGGGAACTCAGCACAGGGCTGGTGGGAACTCCTCATAATGGGCTCAGCAGGTGTACAGACCTGGGAACTACCGTCTAAGACCGTCCTCGGAGATCAAGATAACATTTATTTGCATATGCAAGAGAAATGGTTACTACATTCAGGCTTCAAAAATCCATTCTGGTTAACATTGTATGGTCTCTATCTTTTATACCCCTCGGACACCCCCCCCCCCTTTCCTCACAGAATGTTCCAGTCACACGTATTCTTACTTTATTCTGGACAATGACAGGAAAGGTGGAGATATCCGTTTACAGACTTTCACATTCACAATTGTTAAACTGTTATACAGAATACTGACTTTAGAAGACTCCCTTTTTGCAATGTCATGTATTTTCAAATTATGCAAGTCTAAGCATTTACCTAAGCTACATGAAATAAAAGCATATAGGGTTATATGAAACATATATTTCTAAGCATTTTAAACTTAATGAAGATAAGCAATATTAATATGCATATTCAAAATTGACATATTAAAGGTATAATACTCAATTTCCCTGACATCTCCCTCCTCTTATACCAATAATGTCAATAATTCAAATATCCAGGTTCTTTGTTTTACCAGGTATTATCATTTAGACAGATAAGTCTTTTGAAAGGACTGTAAATTCATCTTCATCAGGTTCCGGGTATAGTTCAGTGTTGTTCTGAAAAAGCATAGTCTTAGTTAAAGATGTGTCAATCAGTCTTTGAAGAATTCCCCTAATACAGGGAATGCAGCAACATCCACACAGCATAAGGACCGTGGCTGCCATGACAACAGAGATGTACAAACTCTTTGCAAGATCACCCCATTTACCAAACCATTTTTCGAAGAGTCCTGTTAGGGGGTTCTCTACACCAGAGTTCTCAGTTAGTTCCTGGGATAACATTTGTAGGCTTGCAAATTCTTGGTGATACTTCCATCAGGTGCCGTATTGTTTGGAATAAAAGTGCAGCAGAAGGTCCCGAACATTTTGCATACCCCGCCCCTTTCTGCCAGCAACATATCCAATGCTATACGGTTCTGCCACGCTGTCAAAGAGGTGGCGTCCGATTGTGCTGCTATACCTTTGATAGCATCTCTGGTGTAATTCACAAACCTCTGCTGGTTGTAGTAGATGTAGTTTATCCAGTCGACGTTCTTATTGGGCTGTACCCATAGGAAAAGTGAGGTGAGTCCTGTTGTTACTTGATTCTGCGATTTAAATTCACCCGGAACTCCTTGTGGAACACCTATTAAGTCTATATACACCCGGTTGTCAAATGATCCTGGACACTTAGGTCACTTAAAATAGTGTTTACCTGGTAGTCTCATCAATTTGTTAGTCATAGGAACAATATAAAAAGGGAAACAACAAGCGGGTAAGGGCACAACTACCCTCCCATCTAGGTGGCAGTCTGGGCCTTAGTTTCTTGTCCCCACATAGCCAATAAACATCAGCCAGTTACTGTTTCTGTTCCTGAAACCATTTTAATTGGTACTTAATGTCTGTAGTTGATGTTGTAGTTACACAGAATTCAGGAAATAGAGTGTCAACCTTTGTACCATCCTTATCTTTGTTAGAGAAACAAGTAACATTTCCTGGTAGTGCTTGTACTGAATACTTTGCATTTTAGTCTAAGGGTAGCTCTTTTTCTCATTTACACATTCTGACCCAGTAATATTTTCTTATTATGCAAGTCAAGTTTATTTCCTCTTCAGGGAGAGGAAAGGTAGTTAGTTGTGGTCTTGAGTTTGTGCAAAAAATACAATCACTTAACCCCTTTGCTTGGGTTGTGTATCTGACCCATTCTATCCATTCATATTTGTCTCCAAATCCTGTTTTATACTTATTGTTCCTTGTAGGTAAAATCTGTTTTAAACAACGAAGGATTAAGTTGAAATGGAGTTGGCTCTGGGGCTGGGGTGTTCTGACCAGGGGTTATAACCTAAATAGTGATTCTCCCTAGTAGGTCAGATATTGTACCATATATCAATTTGTTGTATTGTTTAATTTACAAAAATGGGAGCCATTGTTACTGTAAATCAGAGAGGGGATCCCTTGACCTGTCAACAATAACCATACAATACTTATTCTCACATTTGTTCAATTCAATAAAATCCATGCATATTGTGTGAAAGGGATAAGGGGGTTGCGGGAAATGACCCCTTAAGGGTCTTAGGGCACCTTGTGCATGGTATCTGTTACAAATCGGACATGTGAGACAAAATCTTTAGAGTAGTTTTGTAAACCCATATGTTGTGTACACCCATGTACCACCCCTCCTTTTGAGGTATGGGCCTGCCCATGACTCAATAACACAGCATACCTGAATAGTGATGTAGATAAGTTGGGGTTACCTTCTATACATGTGTATATACCATTGACCAGTGTTGACCCTGTAGATAACCACTTTTGATGTTCACCTGCTGGTGATGTCTGCATTTCTGATAACCTTGTTTCATCAATAGCTTTCCGTACCTCATTATTTACTTGGAGATCTGTATAGCATATGTGTGTTATTTGCTGTCCTTCAGCAGCTTCCTTTGCTGTCTTGTCTGCTAATGCAGGGCAATTGGATCTGTTCCCTTTCCATGTGCTGCACATTTACAAATAGTTGTTTCTTGTACATATTTTAGAAGGGTAAGAATGAGATCTCTATGTGTGATCGGTTTACCTGTGGACATAATCATACCCCTATTTTTCAAATTCAAATTACTATACAAATATGTGTATAGTAGAGAAAACGTATTGGCTGTCAGTATAAATATATATATTTTTTCCTTATACTACAGGCCCTAGACAGGGCTATAATTTCAATTTGTTGTGCAGAATAGGACCTGGGAAGGGGTCTGGCTTCAATGACCTGGTCTTGTGTTACTATAGCATAAGCTGTTTGATTTATCCCTTTATCGTTTTTTTTTTTTCTACAAGACCCATCAACAAAAAAGAAATGTCATCATCTAGAAAAGGAACATCAGTGAGATCCTTCCTAGGGAATACCCATTCATCGATTTGAGCTATACAATCATGTGTATCCCTGTCACCAGGTGTTGGCATTAGTGTAGCATGATTCAATGTAGTACACTTCTTGATTGTAATGTGTGGTTGTCCCAGAAGTGTTATCATGCATGATAAATGCCTGACTGGAGATAAATAGGAGGTTTTGTCTTATAGTAAGATCACTGAAATAACATGCGAGACCTTTAAGTACCACGGGTGGAACAATACTATCAATGCAGATGACTGTATGGCCAATGAGTCTGCTACTACAGCTTGTACACAGTGGGGCAAATTAGTTAAGTAAAATGCATTTAGTTTGTGTTTGTTCCCATAAACCTGAGTGAGAACAGAAGTCATGTACCACTCTTTACAATCTACAGTCTGATAAAGGGTTTCTGTAATTGGGCAGGCTAAGCACAGTAGAACCCACAATGCGGTGCTTAACCTTTATAAATGCATCCTCTGCTTGATCATTCCACTGGATGGAACCTTTTGCAGACATTTGTGTACCATAGATGAGATCAGAAAAAGGCGCCACCTCCGTAGCATAATTAGCTACCCATGCTCTACAAAAATTTACCATGCCAAGAAATTACATCATTTCTTTTTTTTTTTTTTATTGGTGTTCTGTTTTTTTTTTATACGTGGTTTGGGGGCTTGAAGGATGGCCTCTTTTCGGATCTCATCCAGATGTCTGCCTTGATGAGATATAATGTAACCCTGGTATTTCTCCATGTTTTTCAAAAGTTGTAGATTAGTTTGCTGACCTTGTGACCTTGTTCTGCAAGCAAATGCATCAGAGCCAAGGTGTCAATTTTACATTGTCGCTCCAAAGGAGCCGCTACCAGAATGTCATCCACATATAAGAGAATTTGACTCCCACTGGGAGGTACAACTCGACACAAAGTATTGAACATTTCTTGTGACAAGATTTTCACAATATCTCTGGGGTAACCTGGTGTATGTGTACCCTTCTTTGTTTTCCCTTGTACATAAGTGCAAACCAGAACTGACTGTCTTTATTAGTCCAACGTCTGTCTTTCCTTTTGATCACAAGAAATTGGGGACGTCTTTTAAGGCATCCCCTTCCCCTTGGGTCAAAAGGTGTCAGTCACTGTCTTTTGTCAAAACTTCAATCACGCGAGTTCTGGTTTTCAATTAAACAAACCACGCTAATCTGTACCTCTGAATCCCTCTGGATTTTAGTTCCTCATCTGTTAGTTGGACCCAGTCTGTGATAAGTTCTTCTAGCTCATGCCATGATACCTCAGAGTTCCGGGTGACCAAAACATGAGGTACAGTATCCTGCCTGTATATTTGCAGAATAGGTTAGTAGTAGGAGATAAGTAGCCATGTTATTTCCTTTCTTATCACAGTACAGTTATCTTAAGAGCTCTTCAGTGTTAGGGAGACTCATTAACTGTTTCTTATAGGACCTATCAGGCCCATAGGTCTTTTTGTAGTACAAAGTGCAATAGAGGTTCGTCTGGACCTTGTACCCTCTCCTCACAGGCTCTTCAATTATTTCTGTCAGGGTTGTGGGCATCTTTAATGCCTCAGTTTGCAAATCCAAGCTGTATCAGTATCGGGGCTCATTATCCATGGCTGTGATTTGTTTTTCACACAGCTGATGGGCTTTGAGGCCCCCCTCTACTGGTATGGCAGAAATATCAAGAGCATGCAACATGTACCCAACAACTTAACAGGACATTTAGTTGAAATTACAATTTTACATTAAGCCTTTTTACCTGTCTGTGGATCTTCCACAGTAAGGCCTTACTCAACCCATTTGCAGATTTTTAATATACTAAACCTTTTTCCTTTACCCCTGGTGGCATATCCAGCAGGTGTATCTGGGTCCTACAAGCCCCAGTATCACAGAGAAATGTTACCCAACTACCCTTTGCAACCAAGGTCATTTCTTGGCTTCAGCATGCAAACAAGTTTCAACATTACACACATCCAAAATTGCTGATTCTTTTCCATCCCTTCCTTCTGCTTCTCTCTCTGCAGACACACTTTTACCATACAGGAAACACTCCCCCCTCTCATGGTGAATGTGTTTTCCAATCTTCTGTTCTGATTCTCAACCACATACACATTATTACCTTCACCTATCATAAACACCTTCCCTTTTTTTACTTTCTTTTTTGGTTGGAAGTGCCCCTCAGCATGCCTTGCATACTTGATCAGCTCCTAAGGTCTGCAGATCCTATGGTTAATCATGTGTTCGGAAACAAAACTTGATAAAGGGGCTAGCAGCCCCTTCAGGATTGCATTCTTTAGCTGTTGTTCATATGGGCTATTGTTCACTTGATCTACTGAGATTTCTATCCCAGAGCGGTTATTGAAATTCTTCCTTATCCTAACAATGAAATTATCCACTTTTCCCTCTTCTCCCCATATACACTGATTTATAATGGACCAGTCGGTTTGACGTATCCATCTATTCTCTATCCTTGCTATAAGAGCATTTCTCCCACTACATGATGCCAGTCAGGTTCCAAGACCTGTCTGGTGACCTGCTCTATTTCACTCCCATTGAGATGATAGCTAGCAACCATTCCCATGATACCATCCCTGAATTGAGCTATGTTGACCTTGGGATTGCTGTAAGGGGGGTCAGCGGGGTGGCTTGTTGCATACCTCTGTCCCATACGGTGGTGGGGACTGCAGGTCTGCAATAGGGTATAGGGAATGGGAGCATCGACTGTCAGTGGGGCTGTTGGGTGCATTTGGTTTGGTGCATTTGGTTCAGTCAATACTTGCTGAACTAAACTTCGGAGGACGATCATATTATTGTCCTCCTCTTTGTCTAAAAACATAGTCTTTTTATGATTTTAACCTACGATTAGCCTCCTCAAGCCATTTCTTTGCCTGGGGAAGACCTAATTTCTTCTGTTTCCTTATTTTATTTTTTTTTTTTTTTTTTTTTTTTATATATTTATATATATATATATATATATATATATATATATATATATATATATATATATATATATATATATATATATATATATATATATATATATATACACATATACATATACATACATACATACATATACATACACACATGTACACATGCCGGCATAATTTGTAAGCTTTCTACACTACACAGTATTACACAACAATCCTTATTTAAAAATGCATCAAAATCATACTTTGTATCATCATTCAAACCATCAGATTTTCCATGGATCACACTCATTTTAACGTGTACACGGAGTTTTTTGTAAGGTCTTCTCACACTGACACATATGCACACAGTATCTTATCACTTTTGCAGCTACTCACAAACTTTCTAGTCGTGACATATCACTTCTAGATTATTGATCTTGTGTCCTGCTAAAATACTGGTGTCTTGTCTTCTTATTTAATGTTTCATTCATTTGTAGGGAGCAGAACAGAATTACAAGCGAACGTATTTTCACCTGACTGTTCACCTCACTCCTTATCAAAACATTAATATTTCAGTAAACTGTAGGGAGCAGAACAGAATTACAAAGGAGACTTTATTTCTCCCGACTGTTGTTCCCACACTTTATCAAAACATTAATATTTGTTGATCCAAAAAGGTATTTATATGCCATGTACAGGATTTTACACAACATATGAGGCTGATTGAGCACAAGGGCTCATCAAATGTCCTCTATTTGTTACCTGGAAATCTATCAGGCCATACCTTTGTATCAACAGGCGTTTCTTTAGGTTTTGATCTAGGAGTATTTATGTGTCCCCACGGGAATTTTTCTGCAGCTTACAAGGCTGTCAGGATCTTAGATCCAAACGACAAATTTCCTTTATCTGCACCCGGTTATTAGTATGGGACCATACTCCTATATCAAATGACAAGTAACCTGGAGAAACAAACAAGAACACACAAGAGAGAACACCCGCAGTGCTCGACTGCCGCCAGGACGCCCTGAGCGCGTCTTCCCAAAACGCGGGTTAGTCACTAAGTCTGCCCATCCAGGATGGCCACAGACGGATCGATACGGGGAATACGTGACCACTTATTTCCCCTCAACAAGGGTAAAGCAGATAGAACAGAAACAGATAAATATTCAATCAATCTCTATATTGTATGTATGTATGTATTCAAATCCCTTATTCCAGTGTGTATGTATGTATGTATTCAAATCCCTTATTCATTAAATTTCTAATCAAGTCTAACCCAAAAGGTTAATAATAAGATAAAAATATAAATCTTACCTTGTCCCGAGAGCGCGGTCTCTTATGCTGTTTCTGGAAGTCGCTGCCTGGGAAGCACTAGTTCAGCGGACCGGCCTCTCTTTAACGTCTAATTTGAGACGGAGGACTTACAGTTTTTGCCATACGGACATCGGTCACTGATTTGATCCAGTGCGTCTCAGGTAATTGGACTTTTCCGTTCGAAAGGACCAAATTGTTAAGGAAATTACCGTCTAAGACCGTCCTCGGAGATCAAGATAACATTTATTTGCATATGCAAGAGAAATGGTTACTACATTCAGGCTTCAAAAATCCATTTCTGGTTGACATTGTATGGTCTCTATCTTTTATACCCCTCGGACACCCCCCCCCCCCCCTTTCCTCACAGAATGTTCCAGTCACATTTATTCTTACTTTATTCTGGACAATGACAGGAAAGGTGGAGATATCCGTTTACAGACTTTCACATTCACAATTGTTAAACTGTTATACAGAATACTGACTTTAGAAGACTCCCTTTTTGCAATGTCATGTATTTTCAAATTATGCAAGTCTAAGCATTTACCTAAGCTACATGAAATAAAAGCATATAGGGTTATATGAAACATATATTTCTAAGCATTTTAAACTTAATGAAGATAAGCAATATTAATATGCATATTCAAAATTGACATTTTAAAGGTATAATACTCAATTTCCCTGACAAATGGGCCCAGCAAGTTTACAGACCTGGAAACTCAGCCTAGGGTTGGTGGGAACCCCTCATAATGGGCCCAGCAGGTGTACAGACCTGGGAACTCAGCACAGGGATTGTGGGAACCTCTTATGTTGGGCCCAGCAGGTGTACAGAACTGGGAACTCAGCACAGGGATTGTGGGAACCCCTCATAATGGGCCGAGCAGGTGCACAGACCCAGGAATTCAGCACAGGAATGATGGGAACCTCTCATAATGGGATCAGTGGGTGTACAGACCCGGGGACCCCGCACAGGAATGATGGGAACCCCTCATAATGGGCACAGAAGGGAGAAAAGATCCAGGAACTTGGCAAAGGTTTGGTGGGAACCTTTCAGAATGGGCAGAGTTGGTGTACAGACCTAGGAACTCGACACAGTATTGGTGGGAACACCTCATAATGGGATGAGTGGGTGAACAGACCCAGGAACTCAGCACATGGATTGTGGGAACCCCTTATAATGGGCAGAGCTGGTGTACAGACCTGGGAACTCAGCACAGGTTTGGTAGGAACCCCTCATAATGGGCAGAGTGGGTGTACAGACCCGGGAACTAAGCACAGGAATGATGGGAACCACTCATAATGGGATCAGTGGGTGTACAGAGCCGGAAATCATCACATGGTTGGTGTGAACCCCTCATAATGGGATGATTGGGTGTACATACCCAGGAACTCAGCACATGGTTGGTGGCAACCCCTCATAATGGGCCCAGCAGGTGTACAGACCTGGGAACTCTGCCCAGGGTTTGTGGGAACCCCTCATAATGGGTAGAGTGGGTGTACAGACCCAGGAACTCAGCACAGGAATAAAGGGGACCACTCATAATGGGATCAGTGGGTTTAGAAACCTGGGAACTCAGCACAGGGCTTGTGGGAGGAACCCCTTATAATGGGCAGAACTGGTGTACGCTGAATGCAGGCTGAGGACGCGGGCTAATCAGAGACAGCAAGCGCTGATGGAGGAGTCTGCCACTAACATCGCTAATAAATCTGAAGGAAATATTCGAACGGAACTCAGAGGCGGTGGAAGTAAGTCCCCCAATACTCCCGCAGAATAAGAGCGTCATGGAAACCCAGGTATGTCCTTTAAGTTCAAGGGGACAGGTGGGACAGGAGAAGGGTAAGGAGCTGGACTTAAGGCAGCTCATTCAGGCTTTGCCCACCAAAGAGGACATATTAGCATAAATGTGTGATTTAAAAGCCACTGTGAGGGAGGAACTGAGTGACATATGCTCTAAGGTGGAGGCAGTGGATAAGAGACTGTTTAAATGTGAGACTCCGAAAAAATGTGCTTGGAAAAGGGGATAAAATCCCATACGTTAACATTTAATTATACAATACTATCAAAGGTAAAAGAGAATGATAAACTGCCCTGTGTACTAGAATGGGAACGGGAATTAGGGATAAATTTTAGTAATAAACAAATCGACCAAGTTCTGAGGTTCACACACGAATTATCAATTTGTGTAAAAACTCAGGAAACAAATTTTAAAATTTTTTCCAGGTGGTATAAGACACCAGAGAAATTGAAGAGATTCCTCCCTGACGCATCAGACCTCTGCTGGAGATGTCAGGCAAACATAGGCACAATGCTGCACATTTTCTGGGACTGCCCCAAATTAAAGAACTACTGGATGGAGATTGGCCGCATCCTCCAGAGGGTAACAGAATATAGAATACCAGATGACCCATGTTTCTTCCTATTTCACATATCACAGATACCGGAAAAAAAATACAGAGAGCTGGTGATAGGCCATCTGGTGGATGCGGCCAAGGCTTGTATCCCAATGGTATGGAAATCAACAACACCACCTACAGTAGGGAAATGGATACAGAAGGTAGAAGAAATAAACAAATTGGAAAACTTGGTCCTCGCTTCGCGACACCAACAAGATAGATATATAGAAATCTGGTCTCCGTGGAATATCTTCTTGAGATCAGAAGAGGGTAAGACTCTATTGGGGGGAAACCTGGATGAGTGAAATACTGATCTAGAGAAGATATAAAGAGCTGTTCAGGGAAAGGTAGAGGTAGAAGAGACTGTCTTCCATGGGCTGACCCGGGCCTGGGGGGGGGGGGGGGGTTTCTTTTTCCTCTTGTTCCTGTTTTTTTTTTTTTTCCTTTCTTTTTTTTTTTTTTTTTTTTTTTTGGGGAAAGGGTAAGGGGTAAATACTAGACTAGGGATAATTATAGGTAAAACGAAAGTGAATACCGGATAACTTAGAGAATGAGAATAGGAATGTACATAGAAAGGTATTATAGTTGTTTAAATTCTCATGCCTCCCGGATTGTGTGTATAAGAATGTATAAAATGATTACCTGTAATATAACTGGAATATGAAAATAAAAAAGTTAAAATTGAAAAAAATAAATAAATGTGAGACTCTCCAGTGTACAGCTGATACCCGTACCAATGTGTTGGAGGCAAAACTAAATTCTCAACATCAAAGATTGATAGCTCTGCAATTACAGGCTGAAGATTCTGAGAACAGAAGCAGAAGGAACAATGTACGCATTAAAGGGATTTCAGAAGATATTAAGCCTCCTGACCTAAGAAAGGTGACAGTATCTATCCTTAATAAATACCTGGATAACCCCCCAAAGACTCATATTGAACTAGACCGTGTGCACAGGAGCCCGGCAGTGAGGCACTTAGATCAGGGGAGGCCCAGGGACGTTCTGTGCAGAGTTCATTTTTTTAAAGTAAAGGAGGATATAATGAGGGCTGCTTGGCAGAAGGGAGCCGTGGTCTTTGAAGATCAGGAGATACAGTTGTTTCCCGATCTCTGCTGGCAGACGAAATTTAGGCGAAGATTAATGAAGCCATTACTGGAGCTCGTGCGAGCAAAGGGAGCGACATACAGGTGGGGATACCCACTATCCCTAGATATAAAAAAAGAAGATCACTTTTTTACTTTATATGGCCCAGAGCAGCTGCCAGAGCTTTTTGTTTTTTTTAATTCGGAGGCAGTGGAGGTATCCGATTGGATAGATATCCCGGTAGAACATGAGGGGAGGTTCAATCACCTGAATAAAAGACGAGGAAGAAGGAGGACTCATATGGAGGCTTAAGGAACAACAGCTATGGCATGAAAATGCAGGATACCTAATCTACTGAGAACTACCTACCATCGATGGCAGTGGAGCTCTCTTTTATTTTTTGTGTTTGTTTTATTTTTTTTCCCCTTTTTTTTTTGGTAATCCACTCCATTTATCTTTTCGGTGTAGTATCTTCCCCTCTCCCAGAGGGGGGGTGGGGTGTGACTGTAGAAATGAAATGAAATCTCCAAGAATGATTTATCAGTATATATATATATATATATATATATATATATATATATATATATACATATCAGTTCATATGATTTTGTCCTTTTTTTTTTTTTGCCATTTTTTCTGCCACTCTTTTCTCTCTTTTTTTTCTTCTGAGACCTCAGACATGTTCTTCTCTCTGTTTTTGAATAAGTAATTCTCAGATCTCTCTAGACCTATCCCACCCGAAGGGGGGTGTTTTTTTTTTTTTTTTTTTATTAGATTTTGTGGGGTTTGCTGTGTTGGTCTGGGTCAAACACTAAGGGGGGGAGGATGCACATAGAGGTGGGGGGGGTAGTATAAGCATAATGCAATATATTCAATATACGCACAATGTATGACACAAATTAGATGTGATTTTTTTTTTTTTATTAATTTTTTTTTGGATTTGTTGAACGTATAAAATGGTAGACACACACAGTGGGTTTCTCTGTCTCTATAAGGTAGGGGGCAGAGGGGGTATAGGAGAGTTGACGAGGGGATGAATATTCACTTAAACAGTATATATATTATATAAAAGTATAATTAGATAGCAGACACGCACATCCATTTTTTTTTTTTTTTTGTTGTGATTCAATGGATGTAAGAAACATAAACATTAGGGGAAAGGGGAGGGATAGCACAGAAGGGGTGTGAAGAGAGGGGGGTAATGGTAGGAAGGGGGAGGATAGGGGAGGGGGGTATAGAATAGAGGGAGGATGGGGGAGGATGGGGGAAGTCAGGGGGTAAGAAAATGAGAGAGAAGAAAGTAAAGGTAGAAGTAAAAATGAAGAAAATAGATGGAGTGGGGTAGGCTTTGGGGGAAAGAAAAGGGGAAATAAAGTACTGATAAGGGGATAGAATATTGCTTGGGGAAAATGAAGGGGGTGGAGTGGCAGGAGGGGTTTAGGTCAAAATTAGGTTAAAATGTCAATAGGGAATGTGTAAATGGGTAAGGGGAAAGAAGAGAAAGGAGAAAAGGGGGAAAAAAATATAGTAATTGGTGCTATTTGAAAGATATTCCTAAGATAAAAAGATGCTGAAAAGAAGAGAAAGAGAAAGAAAAAAAGGGGGGGGGGTACTGACACAGTCTGTAGATTAGGGTATGGATAGGTGTACATATGCATACATAGGTGAGACATAAAGATGAAACACGGCGATCTCTATTAGGATGAGGGTATTGGTTAAATAATTGGTGCTGTGCCGCTGCTGACAAATACGATCCCCTTCTCCGCATGCCAGGGGACATTTCCCCCATAAAAAACGTCTCTCCTCCGAGTGGAGGAAAAGTCGGGGACATTTAAAAAAAAGGTTTTTTTTTTTTTTGGTCCTGACTCAGTAAGGGGGTGGATAACGGTGTTGAAAAATCGCACCGTTATACTAGCCCGGAGAGTAGGATAGGGTAAATATAATTTATTTATTTTTTGTTTGTTTTTAAGGGGCCTCTCTCTCTCCAGTAATTTTTTAGATAAAGGTAAAAATGACTAAAATAAAATTTACCTCGTATAACGTCAAGGGACTGAATATTCCAGAAAAACGGGCCAGGCTGCTCGCTGAGCTGGGAAGATTGAAGACACAGATTGCGTTCTTGCAGGAGACCCATTTTAGAATAGATAAAATACCAAAATGGGGGGCTATCATGGTGTCAAAGCAGATACCATGGAAAGAGCTGAAAGTAATAAATGATGATGAGGGCCGCTTGTTAATCGTAAAGGGACTAATTGGCCAACAAAAGGTCACATTAGTTAATATGTATCTGCCAAATGAAGACCAGGTTAATTATCTTGAGCTTTGTCTACGGAAGGTTTATCAGCATAAGGAAGGACTGTTGATAATAGGGGGAGATCTAAATGTGGCATTAGACCCCCTGGTTGATACGTCCAGAGGAGCCTCACATATGGTATATATTAAACTGCGAAAAATAAAGAAACTACTGGATGAGCTTCAGGTGGTAGATACATGGAGGATATTACATACCCAAGAAAGAGACTATATGTTTTTTTCTGTGAAATATAAATCCTATACACGGATTGATTACATTTTGATATCACAGACAGGAACGACATCACTGATGAAGGCTGATATAGGCTCGTTTACACTGTCGGACCATGCCCCGACAAACTGTGAGATGGAGATAGGGGAGGAAGGTCATCGCGAGTGGCAGTGGAAGATTAATGAATCCGTTTTAAAAGACAAGGAATACGAAAAAAAAATAGTTCAGGAAATGGACTAATTTTTTCAAATTAATGGGACAGAGGAAACAACGCCATTTGCTCCATGGGAAACACATAAGTGTGTGATGAGAGGGATTTTTATCTCTCTAGGAACACATAGGAAAAAGAAGTTAAATGAACAAATTGAAGTACTATTTAAAAATGTAAGGCAATTGGAGCTGGCACACAAAAAATCGCAGACACAAGACACAGAGGTGAAATTAAATGGCCTACGGGAAGAATTAAATTCTTTGCTCATTGAACAGGCGAAAGCAAAGATAAAACGGGGGAGGCAGACATTTTATGAATTCGGCAATAAGCCAAGTAGAATTTTAGCAAAAGCCCTTAAAGGAAATAAATCACAGGCACATATAACAGGTATTAAAACACAGAGAGATGAGATGGTTAACTCATCACAGAAAATAGCACAAACCTTTAAGGAGTACTATGAGGGACTTTATCAACTAGAGGAGTCACTGTCCCCTGTAAGAAGCAAAAATAAATGGGAGGCAGCAAGGGAGTATGTGCGAACTTCAGGTATGCCGAAGTTGACAGAGGAGATATTGCAGGATTTAGATACCCTGATAACTATAGAGGAGTTTAAGAGTGCATTACAACTCCTGAAAGCGGGGAAAGCACCGGGCCCCGATGGGTACACCCTGGCATATTACAAAGCTTTTTCTGAGAAATTGCCTCCGAGATTCATAGTGGCCTTCAACTCGCTGAGGGAGGGTCAGAAACTACCGGCTGAGACCCTGTTAGCACACATAGTGGTAATTCCGAAGGAGGGGAAGGATCCATCTCAGTGTTCCAGCTACAGGCCGATATCCTTATTTAATGTGGACCTAAAAAAATTTTCCAAGATCTTAGCCATTAGGCTAGCGGAACATATTCCATCACTGATAAATCCCGACCAAGTAGGGTTCACTGCAGGGAGGAAGGGGAGGGAGAATACACAAAGGGTAGTGAACACTATATACTGGTCACAGAGTCAACAGAAACCCCTAATATTAATCTCAGCATATGCGGAAAAAGCATTCGATAGGGTTGACTGGATATTTCTGAGGGCCACTCTGCAACATATCGGTCTGGGGGAGGGAATGCTGAGATGGTTCCTAAATCTATACTCAATACCAACAGCGAGGGTGAGGGTTAACGACAGAATCTCAGAGCCATTTTGTATCCGAAATGGAACACGCTAGGGATGCCCACTGTCCCCTATTATTTTCATACTCACAATGGAGCCATTTCTTAGGAAGATACGTGCCAACTCCAATATTAGAGGAATAAAGACAAAAACCGAAGATTTTAAGTTGGCAGCTTATGCCGATGACTTGATTTTTTTTATAACCTCCCCAGTTATATCTCTCCCATCTCTTTTTGTAGAGTTACAGCATTATGGGAAGATAGCAAATTTTAAGGTGAACTACAGTAAGTCGGAGGCTATGGGGCTGGAAATTAATGCATCGTTGTCATATCAAATAAAGACACAGTTTAATTTCAGGTGGACAGAATCTTTTATAAGCTACTTGGGCATAAGAATACCAAAGAAATTAAATAGGATTTTTGAATTAAATTATGCACCAATGCTAAAGCAATTTAAACTAGATTTTCAAAGATGGGATAGAGAAGTCTTTACCTGGTTTGGGAGGACAAATATAATAAAGATGAACATAATGCCAAGACTTCTCTATCTGATCCAAACTATACAAATAAAGATCCCCCAAGTTTTATGCAAGAACTCCGCTCAGGGTTCCTGAGGTTTATCTGGGCCGGAAAGCCAGCAAGAATACGAAGAGCTATTTTAGCTCTCCCGAAAGATAAAAGAGGAATAAGCTTCCCGGATCCAGTTAGATACCAGGAAGCTTCACACTTAGCTAGAATAACGGAGTGGTGTGCCAAAGAGAAGAAGCCATGGGTTAAAATGGAACAAATGGCGAGAGAGATTCCCCTAGAGGGGTTGGTATGGATAACAGGTAAAGATATCCCAAAGGCAATAAGAAAACACCCACTAATAGGTGCAACTATAAGTATAGCCATGAGACTTTTCAAAAAAACAAACATATCTGTTTACCCAAGCCCTATGACTCCGGTATTAGGTACGCCCGAATTCCAACCAGGTATGTCAGACCGAAGATTTGAGGAAGTAAGACGGGAGGGGAGATTTAGGCTCATACATTTCACAAAGGAAAATCGTTTAATGACACAAGGTGAGATAGAAAGAGAAATTTCAGCAGATTTAGACTATTTCAGGGTGATGCACTTAGGAGCTTATATATGCTCAAAAGGTAGACTTTATCCAGGTATACGGAGTTTATCGGGCTTTGAACAGATATGTCTGGACGGAGAGAAACTGAAACATTCCTTATCATATTTCTACGTATTTCTAAGTATTAACAGGGCTGGAGGCACCTCAGGACCTGTATTTTATACAAGCATGGGAAAATGAGTTGAAGACAGAGTTCTCCCAAAGGCAGAAGGATAAGATACTAAAATCCATACATAAAACATCTATAGCAAGCAGGTACCAAGAGGGAGTATATATAAGATCCTCACCAGATGGTATAGAACTCCAAGTATGATACATAAAATATTCCCACAGGTATTGGATGCATGCTGGCGTTGTTTAAAGTCTGAGGGCATGATGCTCCATATCTTCTGGGAATGTGAAAAAGTTAGGGAATTCTGGAAAATGGTAGAGGAAACAGTGAATAATATTACAGGGATGTCCCTTGGGGAGGCTCCGGCAGTGTTCTTATTAAACGATGTCCCACTATTACCGTATTTATCGGCGTATAACACGCGTCGGTGTATAACACGCACCTTAACTTTAAGAGGGAGGTTTCAGGAAAAAAACTTTACACAGCCCCCCTGCATAGTACACAGCCCCTGCACAACACAAACTGCCCCTGCACAACACAAACTGCCCCTGCACAACACAAGCAGCCCCTGCACAACACAAGCAGCCCCTGTAAAACACAAGCAGCCCCTGTACAACAAACAGCCCCCTTTAATTATAAGACCCCCCCCCCTGCCCCCCCTGCACTCCCAGCGCTGGGACAGGGACAGCGCTGTGGGCATACTCTAGCATTAAGAGAACTTCACACTGTCACCCCCTTCTCCTACACCGCTCCTCGTGTGTCACATACCTCCATTAACGCCGCTCTCTCCCATCCCGGGTCCCGGTCATGTGACTGCTCTCCTCTCCTTCATTGACGGTCAGGTGACCTCTCCTCCTCCAATCAAATGCTACACATGAGGAGGGGGCGCAGCGGGAGGAGGAGGAGAGCAGCCACAGCGAGTGCATTCAGAAGCTAAGTTGGGTTACGTTACTTACATAGGGGGAGCGGTGTGTCACAGGGGGCTGGCACGGGTTTACTGGCAGCGCTGTTCCACGGCCAGGAGAGGTGGGACGGCCGGCCTGACACCCTCCCAATAGGTGGCAGCCGGGGAGGACCGCCCGATCCCCGCCCCTGTTGGTGAAATTACAGATATCGGCGTATAACACGCAGACGTGATTTACCCTCTATTTTCAGGGTAAAAAAGTGCGTGTTATACGTAGATAAATACGGTAATAGAAATATATAAAAAATCTTTGTTGAAACATCTCCTCACGGCAGCGAGGGCCTGTATCCCGGCCCTGTGGAAAAGTGAAACATCACCGTCTGAGGCACAGTGGTGGGCCAAAATTGCAGAAATACAGCAAATGGAAAATTTGACTTGGATGCTGAAAGAGCAGGAGGAGAAATACTGGAATATTTGGTCCCCTTACTTCGCATATACAAGGGGAGATGAGAGGGGAGGTATATGATATCTGATAGAGGGGGAGACAACCCTGTTTTTTTTTGTTTTTTTTTGTTTTTTGAGAGGGGGGGGGGGGGTCAGGCAGGAGCCTAGGAAAGGGGGAAAAGGATATTACAAAGGTTGGCAGCGGAGACGGAACAATTCACAATGAATATGGATATTAAAGAGATAAAACAATTATATGATATGTTATTTAGAACTAATTGGATAAAGAGATGAAATGTAGACCTGGGAACTTGGCACAGGTTGGGTGGGAACCCCTCATAATGGGCAGAGCTGGTCTACAGACCTGGGAATTCGTCATAGGAATGATGGGAACCAGTCATAATGGGTTGAGTGGGTGTACATACTTGTGAACTCAGCACATGGTTGGTGGGAACCCCTCATAATGGGACTATTGGTTGTAGGGAGAGGGGGGGCAGGGAGAGAGAGAGAGGGGGGAAGGGAGAGGGGGCAGGGAGAGAGGGGGACAGAGGGAGGGGGGACAGGGAGAGAGAGAGAGAGGGGGAGGGGGCAGGAAGATAGAGAGGGGGAGGGGGCAGGGAAAGAGAGGGGGAGGGGGCAGGGAGAGAGAGGGGGAGGGGGGCAGGGAGTGAGAGGGGAGGGGGCAGGAAGAGAGAGAGGGAGGGGGGTTAGGGAGAGAGAGAGGGAGGGGGCGGGTGGGGGGTGGGGGCAGGGAGAGAGAGGGGGAGGGGGAAGGGAGAGAGAGAGAGAGGGGGGCAGGGAGAAAGAGGGGGAGGGGGCAGGGAGGGAGAGAGGGGGCAGGGAGAGAGAGGGAGGGGGCAGGGAGAGAGAGGGAGGGGGCAGGGAGAGAGAGAGAGAGAGAGAGAGAGAGAGGGGGCAGGGAGAGAGAGAGGGGGGCAGGGAGAGAGAGAGGGGGGCAGGGAGCACAGCACATGTCTGAAATGCATGTATTTTCTGTGCACGTTTTGTCACTTGGAAAAAAAAACATCTGCTAACTGCGCTTGGGGTGTCAAACAATGAGGCTGCATTCACATCTGCACATTTCCCATTGCAAACTGCGTGCTATGGAGTGCATATTGGCGATGCCCTGTGAATGTGTATCGTGCTTGCATCACCAGAATGGCAATGCGAGGACGATTTTTTTTTTTGCAGTAAAAGGGCTGGGGGGGGGGGGCAATTTTGGTCATTTTGGACCCATTTTGGGCTAAAAGGGCCGGGTGCGATTTTCTTAATTTTAGAGATCTTCCGGGAAAAACAAAAAATTGGGTGGCTTAAAATCAGCTGTTTCCACCGGAATACCGGGTTGGCCAGTGAATGGGGGAAGTACGGGTTTTGCAGAAGTGGTGGGCACCCAATCAGGATTGGCAAATTCTGCAGGAAGGACACTATGGGATCAACAGGCCTGCCTTTTTCTTCTTCTTGGTGGCAGCGGGACACTACTTGTGCTTGCCACCTCGCCAGCTTGAACTGCACTTATGGGACTCGCCACGTCACCAAGTGATACTGCAGTGCTGGATGTACGTCCAGGGTGTACTAGTGCTTGCCAGTTCACCAGAAGGTATAGCGGCGCTAGTACTCTGCTCCATACGAGGGACCTGCGGTTCTTGCATCTTAACAACAGCAGAGCTATGACGAGCAGTTCCGACAAAGCAGGGTGGTTCGTCCCGCGCTTCGATAGGATCACAAGGACATTAGTCTTTTGATGCGGCTTATGGCATCGGCGAAGACACCAGCGCAGCCATTTCATGGGGGGGCCGGAGGTAGTAACTCCTCGGGAACGCCGGCTGGAAGAAAGTGGGGAGTGTGCTGGCAGTTCAACGAGGGATCCTGCAAGTTTGGAGGCACCTGTAAGTTTAATCATGAGTGTTCAGGGTGTGGGGGGGCACAAACATATGCCAGGTGATTGAAGAAAGGCAAGCGTACCGGAGAGCCTGGTAACAAGAGGGACGACTCCGGTGATGGGGGAAAGGATGCAGTCTTTTCTAAATAGGTACCCGGACAGGGCCGCGGCAGTATTGATTGGGGAAGGCTTCAAGTATGGGTTTCGGATTCCTTGTGCGCTAAAGGTTATTCCCCCTATGGCCAATAATTTGAGATCGGCATTGCAGCACCCAGCAGTGGTATCTGAAAAATTGGCCAAGGAGGTGGCTTTGGGTCACATGGCGGGGCCATTTGCGGAGAAACCGTTAGCTGATTTAGTGGTGTCCCCGTTGGGGGTGGTCCCCAAAAAAGAACCGAATAAGTTTCGATTGATCCATCATTTAGGGGGCTCAGTAAATGATTTCATTGACCCTGAGGCCTGTACGGTATCGTATACGTCTTTTGATGCCGTGGACCGTTGGGTGCGACGATATGGGAAAGGGGCACTGATGGCAAAATCGGATTTCGGCGTTTAGTCGGCGTTTAGACTTCTGCCTGTTCACCCGGCCAGTTTTAGGTTGCTGGTTTGTTGTTGGCAAGAAAAGTTTTATGTGGATAGGTGTTTGCCCATGGGTTGTTCTATCTCATGTGCCATGTTTGAAGCATTTAGCTCCTTTTTAGAGTGGGTGGTCAGGGATGTCACGGGCATTGAATCCGTCATCCATTATTTGGATGATTTTCTCTGCGTGGGCCCTCCTTCTTCCAATGTGTGTGCGATGCTGTTGTCCACATTGCAGCACATTGCGGAGAGATTTCGGGTGCCTTTGGCAGCTGATAAGACGGAGGGACCACGGACGGAGCTGAGCTTCTTGGGTATAGTAATCGATTCCATGGCAATGGAATGCAGGTTACCGGAAGAGAAGCTCAGAGACTTGCAAAAAGAGATCAGGGAGATACATGGGTGCAAGAAGGTGCAGCTGCGTACATTGCAATCACTGTTAGGTAAATTAAACTTTGCGTGCAGGATCATTCCTATGGGGAGAATTTTTTGTCATCAGATGTCATCTGCCACAGCGGAGACGAAGGCTCCCACGCATTACATTCGGCTGAGGAAGGAACATAGGGATCTGATCTGCAGGTATGGTGTAAATTTTTGGCGGAGTTTAACGGTAGGTCGGTGTGGATGTCTGGCCCGGTGAGCAACTTTGACGTGGAGTTGGTGACAGACGCCGCTGGATCTACTGGATATGGGGCGTACTTCCAGGGACGGTGGAGTGCGGAACCATGGCCACAGGCGTGGGATTGAGGCTGGCTTTCCGAGGAATTTGGTGCTCCTGGAACTTTTTCCGGTAGTATTAGCACTGGAATTGTGGGGCGAGTCCTGCCGCAATTTAAAATTGCGCTTGAATTTCGACAACATGGGGGTAGTGCAGGTCATCAATAGCATGTCGGTGTCTTCACAACCTGTCATTCGGCTGATGTGACAGTTGGTGTCTCGCTGCTTGCAATTGAATGTCTTTCTTTATGCTGTGCACATTCCGGGAGTTGAAAATACAGTCGCCGCGGGATGGATACAGCGGTCGGTAAGTACGTCCACGTGAGCAGCGTACCAGAGGGTGTGGAGCGAGTGGGGTGCGTTGCTGCGAGAGGCAGGGGTTGGTAAGTACGAGTCGTCAGGGCATCTTCTAGTGCTGTATTTTGTGTCCAGGAACATGGAAGGGGGGCAGTCGCTATCGTCCATAGAAAGGAAGATGGCGGGGTTGGCCTTTTTGTTTAAATTGCAGAAGAAAGTGGATTGGACAAAGGATTTTTGGGTAAAACAGGCCATTAGGGGATACCGTAAAGAGCACAGGACTAGAGATACTAGACGGCCTATTACGTTTGCGAATTTAGTAGCTTTGGGGGAACAGTTGGTTTCGGTTTGTAATGATCGGTACGAGCGTTTGTTGTTTTCAGCTGCCTTTTCACTGGCATTTTTTGGGGCATTTTGCATAGGGGAGTTGGTTAGCCCGGCAAAAGGGAGGGCGGGCAGTCTACTGTTGGAGGATGTGGTGGTATGGGAGGACAGGGTGTCAGTGCGGCTGCAGAAGTCTAAAACGGACCAAAAAGGTGTGGGGGTACAGGTTTCTTTGTATGCAGTGGAGGGTTGTTCAATATGCCCAGTTAAGGTGGTAGGGGATTTTGCAAGAATAAGACCGAGAGTGGGTGGCCCCTTTTTGGTCCACAAGGATCGATTCAATCTGTCAAGGTTCCAGTTTGTGGCGGTTCTTCGGAAATGTTTAAGGAAGTTGGGGATGGATAGTTCCGCCTATGCCTCACACTCCTTCCGCATTGGGGCGGCCACTGAGGCCGCCAGGTGTGGGCTGGATTAGGTGGATGTGCAACGGATGGGGAGATGGGAATCTAAGCGATTTCGCACCTATATTCGGCCTCAGTTCGTTTGGGAATAAAAAAAAAAGTTTTATTTTGTCGAGGTGAGTTGCTTTGTGTTGTAGATATCCGCCTGTCTTAGCGTGGAACATGGTCGTAGAGAAAGTGCAAGTCTCTTACACTATGTTTGTCATTTCAGATGGAGGGCTCCCACACCTTATCTGGATTCTCGGACACTCATATGTGTGTTGGGGCGCACGGAGAGGGGACGCGAGACCAGGTGTGAGGCAGTTGGGAATTTCTAGACGGGAGGCGACCATAAGGTGGCTGGGTAGACCGGGAATGATGTGGGGCAGGGTGGTCCCAGAGGTGGAGCGATTTGCATGGTTGGACAGGCCACCTGCGGTACTGGTCATCCATGCTGGTAGTAACGACCTGGGTGTCCGAACAGTCAGGGACCTGATTGCGGACATAAAAAATTATCTGACCTACAGTGGTGTGAAAAAGTGTTTGCCCCCTTCCTCATTTCCTGTTCCTTTGCATGTTTGTCACACTTAAGTGTTTCGGAACATCAAACCAATTTAAACAATAGTCAAGGACAACACAAGTAAACACAAAATGCAATTTGTAAATGAAGGTGTTTATTATTAAAGGTGAAAAAAAATCCAAACCATCATGGCCCTGTGTGAAAAAGTGATTGCCCCCCTTGTTAAAACATACTATAACTGTGGTTGTCCACACCTGAGTTCAATTTCTCTAGCCACACCCAGGCCTGATTATTGCCACACCTGTTCACAATCAAGGCATCACTTAAATAGGAGCTGCTTGACACAGTAAGGTCCACCAGAAGATCCTTAAAAGCTACACATCATGCCGAGACCCAAAGAAATTCAGGAACAATTGAGAAAGAAAGTAATTGAGATCTATCAGTCTGGAAAGGGTTATAAAGCCATTTCCAAAGCTTTGGGAATCCAGCGAACCACAGTGAGAGCCATTATCCACAAATGGCGAAGACATGGAACAGTGGTGAACCTTCCCAGGAGTGGCCGGCCGCCCAAAATTACCCCAAGAGCGCAGCGACGACTCATCCAAGAGGTCACAAAAGACCCCACAACAACGTCCAAGGAACTGCAGGCCTCCCTTGCCTCAGTTAAGGTCAGCGTTCATGCCTCCACCATCAGGAAAAGACTGGGCAAAAATGGCCTGCATGGCAGAGTTCCAAGGAGAAAACCACTGCTGAGCAAAAAGAACATCAAAGCTTGTCTCAATTTCTCCACAACACATCTTGATGATCCCCAAGACTTTTGGGACAACATTCTGTGGACCGATGAGACAAAAGTGGAACTCTTTGGAAGGTGTGTGTCCAAGTATATCTGGCGTAGAAGGAACACTGCATTTCAGAAAAAGAACATTATACCAACAGTAAAATATGGTGGTGGTAGTGTGATGGTCTGGGGCTGTTTTGCTGCTTCAGGACCTGGAAGACTTGCCGTGATAAAAGGAACTATGAATTCTGCTGTCTACCAAGAGATCCTGAAGGAGAATGTCCGACCATCTGTTCGTGTACTCAAGCTGAAACGAACTTGGGTTCTGCAGCAGGACAATGATCCTAAACACACCAGCAAGTCCACCACCGAATGGCTGAAGAAAAACAAAATGAAGACTTTGGAGTGGCCTAGCCAAAGTCCTGACCTGAATCCTATTGAGATGTTGTGGTATGACCTTAAAAAGGCCGTTCATGCTCGAAAACCCTCTAATGTAACTGAATTAGGACAATTCTGCAAAGATGAGTGGGCCAAAATTCCTCCAGGACGCTGTAAAAGCCTCATTGCACGTTATCGCAAACGCTTGGTTGCAGTTGTTGCTGCTAAGGGTGGCCCAACCAGTTATTAGGTTTAGGGGGCAATCACTTTTTCACACAGGGCCATGATGGTTTGGATTTTTTTTTCACCTTTAATAATAAACACCTTCATTTACAAATTGCATTTTGTGTTTACTTGTGTTGTCCTTGACTATTGTTTAAATTGGTTTGATGTTCCGAAACACTTAAGTGTGACAAACATGCAAAGGAACAGGAAATGAGGAAGGGGGCAAACACTTTTTCACACCACTGTATCTGCGTGTGACATTCCCAGACACTCTGCTAATTTGGTCCGACATAGTGGCTAGAACATCATGGCGTATGGCTCGATCCGTGTATCGGATCAACAAAGCGTGGATAAGAGTGAACAAGGTGGTTGGGAGGTTTGTGGCATGGCAAGGGGGGTTGGTGATTCGTCACAGGGAACTGGAGACGAACGTGGGCCTTTATTTGCGGAGAGATGGGGTCCACTTGACAGATGTGGGCATCGACCTTTGGTCATTAGGTTTGCAGGAGGGGATTCAGTCGGCCCTGCAGGTGTGGAGGTGCCATTAAGGATGAGGTGTCAACCTTTCAGTCTATGGCGGTGTTTGTTTGTTGGTCAGTGACGGTAGCAGTTATGTAGGTGGTAAGTGTGTGGGGGGCTCATCAGTAGATGGCCCCTCCGGTGTAGTGCATCAAATTTAATTTGATGATTACTCTTTGTTGCACTGCGGGAAATGTGTTTGTCTCCGGGCGGTACAGGTGGAGGCCAGTTGGTTGCGGTAAATCCCGCAGTGCCCCCTGGTGTTATATATATATATATATATATATATATATATACGCAGTTAATTTATATATATACGTTTATAGTACTTAGCTCCGTCACTGACCAATAAATAGGGTGTAACTGATTGTTTATATTTGTTTATATTTGTTATATGTGTTGAGATGTTATTTATCGTTATGGTATTTATATACTTCTTTCTTCTGGTCTTCTTCCTTCTTCCTTTCTTCATCCTTCGGTTTCTTCATCTTCTCCTTCCGGCATCTTCTTCTTCCATCTTCTTCTTCCATCTTCTTCTTCCTCCGATCCGCTTCTTCTTGCTCTGGTCTTCTCGTCCGGCATCTTCTTCCATGGCGTCGGCGTCTCTTCTTGGGCCGCTCCGCGCAATGGGAGGCTCCCGCTGTGTGAGGCTTCGCTGCGTCTGACAGGTCTTTTATAACGGAGGGCGGGGCCACCTGGTGACCCCGCCCCCTCAGATGTCATGGGGAAAGCCATAGGGAAGTCCCCATGACGTCCCCATGCGTCAGAGGGGGGCGGGGTCTCCAGGTAAGTACCCCTCCGTTATAAAAGACCTGTCAGACGCAGCGAAGCCTCACACAGCGGGAGCCTCCTATTGCGCGGAGCGGCCCAAGAAGAGACACCGACACCGTGGAAGAAGATGCCGGACGAGAAGACCAGAGCAAGAAGAAGTGGATCGGAGGAAGAAGAAGATGGAAGAAGATTCTGGAAGGAGAAAATGAAGAAACCGAAGGATGAAGAAAGGAAGAAGGAAGAAGACCAGAAGAAAGAAGATAAAAGAACATTTTAATAAAGGAATTGTCAAAGACCGTCTGCTGTCATTTTTAAAATTTTTGTCACTTTTTTGGTGAAATAGTAGGGGTACTTTTGTACCCCCTTACCATTTCACACAAGGAGGGGGGGGCGGGATCTGGGGGTCCCCTTGTTAAAGGGGGCTTCCAGATTCTGATAAGACCCCCACCCGCAGACCCCCACAACCAATGGCCAGGGTTGTGGGGAAGAGGCCCTTGTCCTCATCAACATGGGGACAAGGTGTTTTGACAGACCCCCAAAGCACCCTCCCAATGTTGAGGGCATGTGGCCTGGTACGGTTCAGGAGGGAGAGGGGCCGCTCTCATCCCCCCCTCTTTTCCTGCGGCCTGCCAGGTTGCGTGCTCGGATAAGGGTCTGGTATGGATTTTGAGGGGGACCCCACGCCATTTTTTTTGGCCGGGGGTTCCCCTTAAAATCCATCCCAGACCTGAAGAGTCTGGTATGATATTAAGGAGGACCCCTACGTCATTTTTTTTTTAATTTGAAGCGGGTTCCCCTTAATATCCATAGCAGACCTGAAGGGCATGGTAATTGTATTTGGGGGGACCCCCACGCTTTTTTTTTTATCAATGACTTTTTTTTTTTATCAATGACTTTCAATGAATGACTGTTCTCTGTGTTACGGGAGCCGGCAATTCATTAGCCGCAGATGGCTGCCTTAGATGACACAACAGGCCAGAAGGGTAAAGGTGGTTTAATGTGATACTGCAATGCTGTACTAACAGCATGCACACACTACACTAATCCCCAGAATCACAGCATATAATGTCAGACTCAGCAGAATAAATAATGTCACTGACAGCGTCATGTTCCTATCGCCGGAACACACTACTATGAGGCCGCCGGCGGGGCTGCCTTACATAGTGTGGGGCGTGTACTAAACCCTGAGCTATAATTGGCCTCAGGCATCGTGCCTGTGGCCAATTATTGCTCTCCTCGCCGCTGACTCTATGATTGGCCAAGCATGCGGGGTCACAGTGCATGCCAATGCACTGCGACTGGCACAGTGCATTGTGGGCCGTTCGCATCACACAAATTTGATGCGAACGGCCCACATAGTTCTGGGCTCGACGAGCGGACGAACGGCCGATGTTTGATTCGAACATGGGTTTGAATCGAACACCGGGCCCATACCTACTACCTAACATACACTGACCTGCCTGACATGCATACACTTAACATACACTGACCTTACCTGACAAGCATACACCAACCTAACATACACTGACCTACCTGACATGCATACACCTACCTAACATACACTAACCTGCCTGACATGCATACACCTACCTAACATACACTGACCTACCTGACATGCATACACCTACCTAACATACACTGACCTACCTGACATGCATACACCTACCTAACATCCACTAACCTGCCTGACATGCATACACCTACCTAACATACACTGACATGCCTGACATGCATTGCATACACCTACCTAACATACACTGACCTACCTGACATGCATACACCTACCTAACATAAACTGACCTACCTGACATGCATACACCTAACATACACAGATCTGCCTGACATGCATACACCTACCTAACATACACTGACCTGCCTGACATGCATACACCTAACAGGCAAGCATACACCTACCTAACATACACTGACCTACCTGACATGCATACACCTACCTAACATACACTGACCTGCCTGACATGCATACACCTACCTAACATACACTGACCTGCCTGACATGCATACACCTAACATACACTGACCTACCTGACATGCATACACCTACCTAACGTACACTGACCTGCCTGACATGCATACACCTAACATACACTGACCTACCTGACAAGCATACACCTAACATACACTGACCTACCTGACAAGCATACACCTACCTAACATACACTGACCTACCTGACATGCATACACCTAACATACACTGACCTACCTGACCTGCATACACCTACCTAACATACACTGACCTACCTGACATGCATACACCTACCTAACATACACTGACCTACCTGATATGCATACACCTAACATACACTGACCTGCCTGACATGCATACACCTAACATACACTGACCTGCCTGATATGCATACACCTAAGATACACTGACCTGCCGTAAGGCCCAGTTGTTGTCATCTAAGGCAGCCTCTATCTGCCGTAAGGCCCAGTTGTTGTCATCTAAGGCAGCCTCTATCTGCCGTAAAGCCCAGTTGTTGTCATCTAAGGCAGCCTCTATCTGTCGTAAGGCCCAGTTGTTGTCATCTAAGGCAGCCAGGCATTGCCAGGAGCTAGCGTGTGTGTGTCTGCTGTGTTAGTACAGCACACATAAAACCACCTCAGCCTCTCTATCTGCCATAAGGCCCAGTTGTTGTCATCTAAGGCAGCCTCTATCTGCCGTAAGGCCCAGTTGTTGTCATCTAAGGCCGCCAGGCATTTCCAGGAGCTAGCGTGTGTGTGTCTGTTGTGTTAGTACAGCACACATAAAACCACCTCAGCCTCCCTACCTGTCATAAGGCCCTGTTGTTGTCATCTAAGGCAGCCACCACCTCAGCCTCTATCTGCCGTAAGGCCCTGTTGTTGTCATCTAAGGCAGCCACCACCTCAGCCTCTATCTGCCGTAAGGCCCTGTTGTTGTCATCTAAGGCACCCATCTGCAGGAGTTAGTGTGTGCTGTGTGACTCCAGCACAATATACACTACCCACTACAATGCCTGGAAGACCGCCAAGGAGAAGCAGACAGTCCCGAGGCAAGAACAAAGGGCAAGCAGGCTCTGTGTCTAGAGACAACAGTGCTGGTCGTGGACGTGGTCGTGCATCGTCATCAGCACGTGGCCATGGGACACGCTTGTCCTTGTTTTCGGCAGCTGGACATGTTGAGCCGCATCATGCCGTAGGCTTGGTAGAATGGATGACCAAGCCCTCCTCATCCTCTCTCACCCAGGCTCAGGGTACTGGCAAAGCAGCTGCCAACACGTACTCAATGGCATCATCAGGCACCCCTTCCCTAGACCCACCATGTCCTCCTGAGGAGTCCCCCGAACTGTTTGAGCACAGTGTTGGGTACATGCTCCAGGAGGATGCCCAACGTTTTGAAGGCTCGGATGATGATACCCAGCTAGAGGAAGGCAGTAGCCTGAGCGCAGAGAGAGGGGATGCTCAAGGACAGCAATCTGGCAGTCATGTTCCACCAGCTGCAGCTTACTGCCAGGTTTGCTCCAGTGGTGAAGAGGGAGGGGATGATGAGGTCACTGACTCCACGTGGGTGCCTGAAGGGAGAGAGGAGGAGGAGGAGGAGGCGGTACATGTCCAACGAGGTAGGATGCCCTCCGGAGGCCAGCTAGAGGCCAGCACACCAACTGAATCACACCGCAAAGCTCCGCCTGTGGAGGGCGCTGCCTCTGCACGTTATCACAAAAGTTCTTTGGTGTGGGCCTTTTTTGAGATGAGTGCATCAGATCGCACCACTGCTATTTGCAACATATGTCTCAAGCATATCTCGCGTGGCCAAAACATTAGCCGCTTGGGCACCACAAGCATGACCAGACAGACCAAGATCTTTAATGTGCGCTTGCCAACGAACTGCATGGCAGGTCGACATGACCTGCCATGCAGTTCGTTGGCAAGCGCACATTAAAGATCCACACCAAAGAACAAAGCGGACCTCTCCTTGCTCCTCATCAGCTGGAATCTCCAACCCCACTATACCTTCAGTCCTCTCTGAAAGCTGCACTGAGAGGAATGAAGGTGTAGAATTAGGTGTGTCACAGCCAAGTACTTGCGGGCACTCTGCTAGCAGTACACCGACGTCCGATTCTACCAGGCAAATTTCCCTGCCCCAGCTGCTGGACCGTCGAAAAAAGTTTTCTCCCAGCCATCCACATGCCCAGCGGTTGAATGCTAGCTTGGCTAAATTGCTAGCACTTCAACTGCTGCCTTTTCAGTTGGTAGACTCAGCCCCCTTCCGTGAGTTTGTTCAATGTGCGGTTCCTCAGTGGCAGGTTCCCAAACGCCACTTTTTCTCACGGAAGGCGATTCCAGCTCTCTACCAGCATGTGGAAGGCAATGGTCCAGCAGGCATGGACAGGGACGTTACCTGTCTTTCACGGCCCATTGGGTCACTCTTTTGGCAGCTGGGAGGGATGCAGGACAAGGTGCAGTAGTGTTGGAGGTTGTTCCGCCACCACGCCTTCAAAATGCTACTACTGGTTGTGACACACCTCTCTCCTCCACCCCCTTCTCTTCTTCTTCCTCCATGGCCTCTTCGAGTGCTCTGTCCTCGGAACCAGCGGTGCTCCGTAGGCATACAAGGGGCCTACGCAAGTACGCAGGCAAAAAGATGCCATGCCGTGCTTGCGCTGATATGTTTGGGGGACAGGAGCCACACTGGGGCACTGCTGAGCAAAGTGGATTCCATCCCATATGATTTACTTTCCTGCAACCATGAGGGTGTACAGACTTGGGAACTCAACACAGGGATTGTTGAAAAGCCTCATAATGGGCCCAGCAGGTGTTCAGACTTGCAAAAAGAGATCAGGGAGATACATGGGTGCAAGAAGGTGCAGCTGCGTACACTGCAATCACTGTTAGCTGCCATGTCATGAGACACAGGGCTGGTGCAAGGATTTTTGACAACCTTGGCAAAATCTAAATTTACGGCCCTCTTGGCTCTGCCCCTGACTCAACCCCCTGACTGATGTGTTCTCTAGGCCTGTATAGGGGATATGTATACAGATAACCCCTCACAATAGGATGTGTGGGTTAACAGACCTGGGAACTCAGCACAGGGATTGTGGGAAACCCTCATGCTCAGAGTGGTTGTGTACAGACCCGGAGGAGGAGGATTGTGTCAGCATGGAGGTGGAGCCTGGCACTCAGCATCAGCAGCAGCAGCAGTCTTTTAGGGATGATTTACAGTCCCAACAAACCAGTGGACTTGTACGTGGCCGGGAGGAGGTGGCTGCCGATCATGTCGTCCTCAGTGACCCAGAAGACTCCGGACCGAATGCCTCAGCTAACCTACATTGCATGGCCTCCCTGATCCTGCAAAGCCTGCGGAAGGATCCTCGTATTCTTCGGATCAAGGAGAGGGACCATTACTTGCTGGCCACTCTCCTTGATCCACGGTACAAGGGTAAGGTTGCGGACCTTATCTTTCTGTCGCAGAGGGAGCAGAGGATTAGACATCTCAGGGAGGCGGCCTTGCAAAAGGTCTGTGCAACGCATTCCCAGAGACTGGGAGGTTATAAACTCCTGGTCCTGGACGACGAGTTGCTGAGGCTTCGGTCAGTAGCAGAAGGAGCGGTGGGGAAGGTGGACGTCTGACCGATGTGTTCAGACAATTTTTTAGTCCGCAGCCCCAAGGTATGATCGGTTCCAGCAACCATCGCCAGCGTCTGATATACATGGTGCAGGAATACCTAGGGGCAAGGTCAGACTTGGACACCTTTCCCAACAAAAATCCTCTGGCTTACTGGGTCTTGAGGATGGATCACTGGCCAGAGCTTGCACAGTATGCAATTGAGCTACTGGCCTGTCCTGCATCCAGCGTTCTTTCCGAACGCACATTCAGTGCTGCTGGAGGCTTTGTCACCGATCACAGGGTGCGCCTGTCCACCGACTCGGTTGATCGACTGACTTTCATCAAGATGAATCAGTCTTGGATCACCACCAGCTACCAGGCACCTGAACCTGATATAACTGAATAATTTATAATGTCACATCCCTTTAAGACTGCCTATGCTGATGCTGAGTGACTGTCCTGTTATGTTGACTGACTATCCTCTTCCTCCTCAATGATCCTGATGATATCTTGGAAGAACATTTTTGTTTCTGGGTGCCACCACCAGTGGCTAAGGCCCAATTTTTCAGCCCCTGTTTAACAGGGGCGTGTAAATACAATTTTTTAAGCAATGCTTCACAACAGGTCTGACTGCTGTGCTCCAAGTACAGTATCTGTGAGGGGTTGCACTGTTGTGGCACCAGTGCCTAAGGCCCAATTTTTCAGCCCCTGTTTAACATGGGGCGTGTAATTACAATTTTTAGGCAGCTTTGCAACAGGTCTCATTGCTGTGCTCAGAGTACAGTATCTGTGAGGGTTGCAGTGTTGTGGCACCAGTGCCTAAGGCCAGATTTTTCAGCCCCTGTTTAACAGGGGCGTGTAATTACAAATCTCGATCTAATAGTTCACAGTTCCACTACCACCACCAAAGGCCCAATTTTTCTGCCCTGTTCAACAGGTGCATGCAATTACAAATCTTGATCTAATAATTCACAGCAGGGCCAATCCCTGTGCCCATCAAGAGTAACTGTGAGGGCTTATAGTGTTGTGGCTACACCAACATCTAATGGGGCAAATTTCTGCAGAGTATATACGGCAGGCCCCTACTTTCAAACATCCAACTTACAAATGACTCCTACTTGCAAACAGAAGGAGAAAACAACAATCCTTGTTTCAATAAAAAAAAACCCTTTTCATAAACATTTGTCATTGGGACGGAAAGTGAGGTGAAATGTTCTGAACAGGTGCTCTGTCTGTCAGCAAAACAAATGTTACAGGGTTGATAACCCCTCCCTATGTTCTCCAAAAAGCTTAAAAATAGTTTTTTTTTGGAAGGAGCTACACTTAAAAATGTACCTGTTCAGATTCTACTTTAGAACAAACCTACAGTCCCTGTCTTGTTTGCACCGCCTGTATACTGCTGTTCAGAGTATATAGGGTTGTAGGTATAGGGTTTTATTTTGGTGCGGGGTTCCCCTTAATATCCATACAAGATGGGGTGTTTGGGGGGGGGATGGGGGGTGATGGGGTAGCCATGCCATTTTTCTCAAAGATTTTCAGACATATTGCCAGGACAAGACATGACATTAAAGCCGCAAGCGGTTTTAAATGGCTTATTTTTTTCCTTTACAAATGTCACTTCACAGGCATACTTTAGACACCCCCCAGGTACCATATTTAAAGGAATATTTCACTTTTTTTTTCACTTTATGCATCATTAAAATGACTGCTCCCGAAAAAACTTCAGTTTTTTAAAACTTCTTTTTGCATTTTCGCGTCCATTGTAACGAATAGGGTTCGAATATTCGCACGAACTTTCGGTCCGTTCGAAGGTTGTGGTGCAAACCGAACCCAGGGGTGTTCGAGGGGAGAGAGGGGGAGGGGGGACAGGGAGAGAGGGGGTGTTCGGCTCATCCCTACTCACCGGGAAGCCGCTGAATGTGAGTGAGCTGAGCACTGTCACTAACCAGACCCTGACCCCTCTCTCTGCCCCCTCCGCCCTCTCTCCCTGTCCCCCATCCCTCTCTCTCCCTGTCCCCCCTCCCCCTCTCTCTCCCTGTCCCCCCTCTCTCTCCCTTCCCCCTCCATCTCTCTCCCTGCCCCCTCTCTCTCTTCCTGCCCCCCCCTCTCTCCTGTCCCCCCTCCCCCTCTCTCTCCCTGTCCCTCCCTCTCTCTCCCTGCCCCCTCCCTCTCTCTCTCTGCCCCCTCCCCCTCTCTCTCCCGGCCCCCCTCCCTCCCTCTCTCTCTCCCTGCCCCCCTCCCCCTCTCTCTCTCTCCCTGCCCCCCTCTCCCTGCCCCCCTCCCTCTAACTTCCTGTCCCCCTCCCCTCTCTCTCTTCCTGTCCCACTCCCCCTCTCTCTCTTTCTGTCCCCCTCCCCCTCCCTCTCTCCCTGCCCCCTCCCTCTCTCCCTGCCCCCCTCTCTCTCCCTGCTCCCCCTTTCTCTCTCTCCCTGCCCACTCCCTCTCTCTCCCTACCCCCCTTCCTCTCTCTCTCCCTGCCCCCTCCCCCCTCTCTCTCCCCCGGCCCCCCTCCCTCTCTCTCTCCCGGCCCCCCTTCCTCTCTCTCTCTCTCCCTGCCCCCCTCTCCCTGCCCCCTTCCTCTATCTCTCCCTGCCCCCCTCTCTCTCTCCCTGCTCCCCCTCTCTCTCTCTCCCTGCCCACTCCCTCTCTCTCCCTGCCCCCTCCCCCTCTCTCCCTGTCCCCCATCCCTCTCTCTCTCCCTGTCCCCCCTCCCCCTCTCTCTCCCTGTCCCCCCACCCCCTCTCTCTCCCTGTCCCCCTCTCTCTCTCCCTGCCCTCTTCTCTCTCTCTCTCCCTGCCCCCTCCCTCTCTCTCTCCCTGCCCCCCTCTCTCTCTCCCTGCTCCCCCTCTCTCTCACTCTCCTCCCCCCTCTCTCTCTCTCCCTGCCCCCTCTCTCTCTCCCTGCCCCCTCCCCCTCTCTCTCTCCCTGCCCCATCCCCCTCTCTCCCTGTTCCCCATCCCTCTCTCTCTCCCTGTCCCCCCTCCCCCTCTCTCTCCCTGTCCCCCCTCCCCCTCTCTCTCTCTCTGTCCCCCTCTCTCTCTCCCTGTCCTCCTCTCTCTCTCTCTCCCTGCCCCCCTCTCCCTGCCCCCTCCCTCTCTCTCCCTGCCCCCTCCCCCTCTCTCTCCCGGCCCCCCTCCCTCTCTTTCTCCCTGCCCCCTCTCCCTGCCCCCTCCCTCTCTCTTCCTGTCCCCCTCTCTCTCTTCCTGTCCCACTCCCCCTCTCTCTCTCTTTCTGTCCCCCTCCCCCTCTCTCTCTCCCTGCCCCCTATCTCTCTCCCTGCCCCCCTCTCTCTCTCTCCCTGCCCCCTCCCTCTCTCTCTCCCTGCCCCCCCCCCCCCTCTCCCTACACCCAATAATCCCATTATGAGGGGTTCCCACCAACCATGTGCTGAGTTCACGGGTATGTACCCATTATGACTGGTTCCCATCATTTCTATGATGAGTTTCCAGGTCTGTAGACCAGCTCTGCCCATTATGACTGGTTCCCATCATTTCTATGACGAGTTTCCAGGTCTGTAGACCAGCTCTGCCCATTATGAGGGGTTCCCACCAAACCTGTGCCAAGTTTCCAGGTCTGTACCCCAGCTCTGCCCATTATAAGGGGTTGATCCCATTATGACTGGTTCCCATCATTCCTGTGCTGAGTTCCCGTGGCTGTAAACCAACTCATCCCATTATGAGGGGTTTCCACAATCCATGTGCTAAGTTCCCAGGTCTGTACACCAGCTCTGCCCATTATGAGGGGTTAATACAATACCTGTGAGGAGTTGCCGGGCGTGTACACCCACTCTGCCCATTATGAGGAGTTCCCACCAACCCTGTCCTGAGTTCCCAGGTCTGTACACCTGCTGGGCCCATTATGAGGGGTTCCCACAATCCCTGTGCTGAGTTCCCGGGTCTGTACACCCACTCTGCCCATTATGAGGGGTTCCCACCAACCCTGTGCTGAGTTCTTAGGTCTGAACACCTGCTGGGCCCATTATGAGGCTTTTCAACAATCCCTGTGTTGAGTTCCCAAGTCTGTACACCCACTCTGCCCATTATGAGGGGTTCCCAACAAACCATGTGCTGAGTTACCGGGTATGTACATCCAATAATCCCATTATGAGGGGTTCCCACCACCCATGTGCTGAGTTCAGGGGTATGTACACCCACTCAACCCATTATGACTGGTTCCCATCATTCCTGTGCCAAGTTCCCAGGTCTGTACCCCAGCTCTGCCCATTATGAGGCTTTTCAACAATCCCTGTGTTGAATTCTCAAGTCAAGTTCTCAACAAACCATGTGCTGAGTTCCCGGGTCTCTGCACCCACTGATCCCAATATGAGGGGTTCCCATCATTCCTGTGCAGAGTTCCTGGGTCTGTACACCCACTCATCCCCTTATGAGGGGTGTCCACCTAGCCTGTGCCGAGTTCCCAGGTCTGTACACTCACTCTGCCCATTATGAGGGGTTCCCACCAAACCTGTGCCGAGTTCCAAGGTCTGTACACCAGCTCTGCCCATTATGAGGGGTTCCCACAAGCCTTGTGCGGAGGTCTGCTATGGATATTAAGGGGGACCCCAGCCAAAAAAAAAATTGGCGTAGGGTCCCCCTCAAAATCCATACCAGACCCTTGAGGTCTGGGATGGATTTTAAGTGGAACCCCAGCCCAAAAAAATGGCGTGGGGTCCCCCTCAAAATCCATACCAGACCCTTATCCGAGCACGCAACCTGGCAGGCCGCAGGAAACCGTACCAGGCCACATGCCCTCAACATTGGGAGGATGCTTTGGGGGTCTGAGACCCCCAAAGCACCTTGTCCCCATGTTGATGAGGACAAGGGCTTCTTCCCCACAACGCTGGCCGGTGGTTGTGGGGGTCTGCGGGTGGGGGGCTTATCGGAATCTGGAAGCCCCCTTTAACAAGGGGACCCCCAGATCCCACCCCCCCCTGTGTGAAATGGTAAGGGGGTACAAAAGTACCCCTACCATTTCACCAAAAAAGTGTCAAAAATTCTAAAAATGACAGGAGGCGGTCTTTGACAATTCCTTTATTAAAATCTTCTTTCTTCTTTCTTCATCCTTCGGTTTCTTCATCTTCTCCTTCCGTCATCTTCTTCCATCTTCTTCTTCCATTTTCTTCTTCCTCCGATCCGCTTCTTCTTGCACTGGTCTTCTCGTCCTTCTCGTCCGGCATCTTCTTCCATGGCGTTGGCGTCGGTGTCTCTTCTTGGGCCACTCCTCGCAATGGGAGGCTCCCGTTGTGTGAGGCTTAGGTGCGTCTGACAGGTCTTTTATAATGGAGGGCACCTGGTGACCCTGCGCCCTCTGACGCACAGGGGCGTCATGGGGAATTCCCTATGGCTTTCCCCATGACGTCAGAGGGGGCGGGGTCACCAGGTGCCCTCCGTTATAAAAGACCTGTCAGACGGAGCAAAGCCTCACACAGCGGAAGCCTCCCATTGCGAGGAGCGGCCCGACAGAAGAACAGATGCCGACGCCATGGAAGAAGATGCCGGACGAGAAGGACGAGAAGACAAGCGCAAGAAGAAGCGGATCGGAGGAAGAAGAAAATGGAAGAAGAAGATGGAAGAAGATGACGGAAGGAGAAGATGAAGAAACCGAAGGATGAAGAAAGAAGAAAGAAGATTTTAATAAAGGAATTGTCAAAGACCGCCTCCTGTCATTTTTAAAATTTTTGATACTTTTTTGGTGAAATGGTAGGGGTACTTTTGTACCCCCTTACCATTTCACACGGGGGGGAGGCGGGATCTGGGGGTCCCCTTGTTAAAGGGGGCTTCCAGATTCCAATAAGCCCCCCGCCCGCAGACCCCCACAACCACCGGCCAGGGTTGTGGGGAAGAGGCCCTTGTCCTCATCAACATGGGGACAAGGTGCTTTGGGGGTCTCAGACCCCCAAAGCATCCTCCCAATGTTGAGGGCATGTGGCCTGGTACGGTTCAGGCGGGAGGGGGGCTGCTCTCGTCCACCCCTCTTTTCCTGCGGCCTGCCAGGTTGCGTGCTCAGATAAAGGGTCTGGTATGGATTTTGAGGGGGGAACACACGCCAATTTTTTTTGGCTGGGGTTCCCCTTAAAATCCATCCCAGACCTCAAGGGTCTTGTATGGATTTTGAGTGGGACCCTACGCCATTTTTTTTTTTTTTTTTTGGCTGGGGTCCCCCTTAATATCCATCCCAGACCTGAAGGGCCTGGTTATTGAATTTGGGGGGACCCCTACGCTTTTTTTTTTTTTTTGTATTTTTTTTTTTTTTATCAATGACTTTTTTTTTTTATCAATGACTTTCAATGAATGACTGTTCTCTGTGTTACGGGAGCCGTCAATTCACAATTCACATTAGCCGCGAGTGATTTTAAATAGCTTTCTTTCCTGCAAAAATGACACTTTTTGCAGGGACAGTTCTAAGCACAGGAAACATGCACCCCTTTACATGCATACTATAGACACCCCCCAATTTTAGCATTATTAAAATCACTGCTCCTGAAAAAACGGCCGTTTTAAAAAAAAAAAATTTGCATTGATTTATGTCCCCTGCGCAGGACCCAGGTCCCCAAAAACTTTTTATGACAATAACATGCATATTAGCCTTTAAAATTAGCACTTGATTTTGAATGTTCGCATCCATTATAACTAATAGGGTTCTAAAGCTTGCACGGACTTTAGGTCCGTTTGCGGGTTCTGGTGCGAGCCGAACAGGGGGGGGGTGTTCGGCTCATCCCTACTCAGCACCCCTCTCATCTACATACTACCTACAATACACTCAGCACCCCTCTCATCTACATACTACCCAGGATACACTCCGCACCCCTCTCATCTACATACTACCCAGGATACACTCCGCTCCCCTCTCATCTACATACTACCCAGGATACACTCCGCACCCCTCTCATCTACATATTACCCAGGATACACTCCGCACCCCTCTAATCTACATACTACCCACCACACACAACGCACCCCTTTCATCTACATACTACCCACCATACACTTAGCACCCCTCTCATCTACATGGGACCAGAGGCTGAAGACATATATTCTAAAGACAACCATACAATAAATACACACAGACTACAAAAATGGATTACAATGGCCGTGGTCCTTTATTATTGGCATAATAATAATAATACCATTTTAATAATATAATATCACTTTACATTACCAACATATATACTAATAGTTCAGCTATTAGAGCTCGAACTATATATAAACATAAACATGAAATAGTTCAGCCATTAAAGCTCAAACTATACTAATCAAATATACCAAAATACCCCCGTACATAGATGTAATATAGCCACATAACAAGAACCACGACATAGGGAGGAAGGGAGGGATGCGTCTTCTTAAATTGCCAGCGCTGCAACTAAAAACCGTTGATGATTCTTACCCTTTTATAGGTAAAGTCACATGACCTTTTTGTCTGTTACTGTCTTTTAATTTCATAAAGTTTATTGTCAACTGTCATCTTTATTCCTAATATTAAATGACATGTCTCAGTCCCTGGTCCCATAGGCAGGGGTCGCTAATGGGCTCTTCCTGCCATTCATGGGACCAGAGGCTGAAGACATATATTCTAAAGACAACAATACAATAAATACACACAGACTACAAAAATGGATTACAATGGCCGTGGTCCTTTATTATTGGCATAATAATAATACCATTTTAATAATATAATATCACTTTACATTACCAACATATATACTAATAGTTCAGCTATTAGAGCTCGAACTATATATAAACATAAACATGAAATAGTTCAGCCATTAAAGCTCAAACTATACTAATCAAATATACCAAAATACCCCACATGCCAGGCAAAGAATTAAACAGCCTGGCACCCCACCCGGGCCACGGCCAATTCCACACACATTTGTAAATCTAAATTAAAAATATCCAGACCAATATCGGAAAGATGTACCCCATCAGGGCGGTAAAAACCAACCAACCCGCCCTCCAAATCGGAATGCCGGAATGAAAAACCCTGAACAAAAGGCATGAATTTCGATACAATTCTATTCACCCTCTTTCTGATCTTCTCCAGATACAACAGGTTCGGGTTGAGCAACCATGTAAGCCTCTGAATAATTTCAGAAAAAAACAAAACAGTATCAGGGAGAATAGAACGTAAGTGAAGAAAATCCCACTTAATTTGGGAAACTAAATCCAGCGTCTTGTGTAAACCCAAATCATTTCCCCCTAAATGAATAATAATAATATCAGGTTTATTCAATGTAGATAATTCAGTTAACAGAGGACGGAGGTTAAACCAAGACATGCCACGGGAGCCATGCCAAGTAATAACAACAGAAGATGAATCTAAACTCAAATTAGTCCCGTAGACTCTGTTTGCTGCACGAATACTGGCCCAGTGAACGAATGAGTGTCCAACTAGCCATACAGATAGAGGAGAACCTAAAATCAGAAGAAACATAGGTCAGGGCGAACATAAGAACGGAAAAAATCAGATTTCCAACCACCCAACATTTTTATATCAGAGTCAGGTAAACCCATTTTTGCTGCCTCAGTCGCTGCGCCAATGCGAAATGAGTGGCTAGTCACATGTAGGTGACCCAGATTCAAATGATACAGACATTTTTTGAGAACGGCAGAAAATTGACGTTGGGTGACAGGGGGGCCAGAAGCGTGGAGCAACAAGTGCGGGGAAAGGAAAGGCCGGTGCAACAAATACTTAGACAACCAAAGGAAAGCACATACAGGAGACTCAGCTTTCCGACTGATAACAATCTTACGGCCCTTGCCCAACTGGTCAGTCTTGCTAAATCGCAAATTAATCTGAATAAATTCAGGACCCAAGGAAATATCAGAAAATAACAGGCCACCCATCGATGATGAAGTCCGCGGAAACAATTCCGAAATGCGGAAAGCACCAAAAAACATCAACCTGAATGATGTCTTGAACAGCAAATCTTCATACGGTGAATAGCAAACAACCGAAGTTGCAGACAATAAATGATGCAATAGGTGCAAAGTAACCGGGACACGTGAATCGCAGCGGAAACAACGCTTACGATAACCTTTAAGGGCCTGCTTAACCAAGAAAAATGAGGAACAAGGAGGGAAACCACGGCTCTTAAAAAATAAAGAAATTCCCGACAAAATCTTCAGGATGTGGGAATATGCATAAATTGCATCATCAAATGACGAATACGTAACAGTACTTAATTTCGAATCGATTTCGTCGTTTAGAGAATAACCAGCAGGGAAGGATAAATGATGTATCAAGCGGAAACTATTTGTCTCTTTCTTAGGGATCAAACCCAAAGGAGATACCCTAAATTCAGCAAAAGGAGGAACAGGAAAGGGTCCCGCCACCCTGCCGTCACAAACTTCTTTCGAAATTTTTTCCAAAACAATAGCCGGAAAACGGCGGGCGGAAGCTAAGTTGTCACAACTTATGCACCCCGGACCTGAAAACCTCGGCTATCGAAAGCCAAATAAAAAACCATCAATGAGAACTTCCGCTCTCCGGCGGTTTGGCCAAATGCGAAGGAACGGCAACATGGCGCAAAGCTTCACTGGCGTGGCTCCCAGCACAAAAAGTATAATTAGAAGGGGTACCCGCACTAGAATGCAGTTTCTTAAAACAGCGTGAAGCCGGATGACTACCAGAACAGGAAGCACATTCATGTTTAAAACGGCATGTATTCGGCCATTTACACTGCCCCTCATTAAATCCAAAACAAAAACCTTTCTTGAACTGTGCCGACTGAGGAAGTGGGTTAGGTAAAGCAGGCTTACGTGGTATAAAAAGGTTTAACCACAGACCCACATCCTTAGTACCCCACGTCAAAGTCTTATGCACAGCCATTTTTTGACGAAACGACTCGTCATAAAAAAACCAAGCTAAACCTGGAAAATTCTTATATGCTTCAAAGATTATATCCAGATGTCTGAATAAACCACTGCAAAGGTCTGGGCGTTTTTCACCCAGAATGCTTGCATAAATACAATAGGCCTGAAGCCAATCATTAAAAGTACGCGGAACAGATCGTTTCTTGTCATCGTCAATCTTATCCGTATCTTTAAAATCCAAGCGATTTTCCTTAAATGAAGGTAATAGAGAAAGAATTTCAACATATTCTCCCCTCCAAATTTTATTCTTGACCGACGGTGACAAATGAAAACCAAGAGGCGAGATCTCACACGCCATCGCTTCCTTGAAACAGCATTCAGGAACGACATGAGAAGTAGTCGGCAAAGGCAAAACAGGAACTTCAGCAACTGGTGCAACATTCGCAGGCGAACGTATATTTACAGCAGGCAAAGCACCAACATTAACATCAGTAAAACATTTTTTTAAATTGTCAGCAAGCGAAGCAAAGGATGACATCCAGGACAATAGGTCCTGCAATTGCGGAGACTCACCACTAGGTGTCATCTGCGGAATAGTATGTGAGACCACAGGCTGAGCAGACCCAGAAGCATCATCAGAAAAAGCCCTTGCAGACTGTAAAATCGCAGAATTAATTGCTGTAGGAAAAGACATTGTACTAAAAGCATCAATAGGTAGATCACGATTAATATCAGGCAGTACATGCATAGACACAGAAGATTGTGGCTCAGTACCATACACATTTGCAGTATCCAAACCACCAACATTAGCCAAATCAACATCTGGCATTAATAAAAAAAGGTGTATTTTTATTCATATTACTTTTACTGCTTTTTCCAGCATATTTACCTTTTTTTCCTGGTGGAGGTCCCCGGGATTCGATCCGGCGGACCTTCCTCTTATTGCTGCTTAGCACCATGCCAGTGTCAACTGCGCATGAGCCTTCATCCGACGGCATCATAGGGCCTTGGGCCGAAGCAGAAGGAAAGGCGGACGGCGTCATCGTGGGAGGAGCTGGCGAGCTGTCCATCATAGAAGGCTCCCTCTGAGAAGACATGGGCTGAACCGGAGGAGGGGCCCCGGGAGGAAATGATGCACCAGCGGGACCCGGAAGGTAAACCGGAGGATGATGGAGCTGTGGGAAAGAGAGAGGGAGAGAAGGGGGGGAACGGAGGCAGATAGAACCGGGGAAAGGGAAGATGAAAGGCAGGATCTCGTCCATGAATCCCCGTCCGGCGCGGCGGCCCGTTCCATCATCTGACGCAGTAGATTTTCCATCTAGACAGCGAAGAGGATGCGTCTTCTTAAAGTGCCGGCGCTGCAACTAAAAACCGTTGATGATTCTTACCCTTTTATAGGTAAAGTCACATGACCTTTTTTGTCTGTTACTGTCTTTTAATTTCATAAAGTTTATTGTCAACTGTCATCTTTATTCCTAATATTAAATGACATGTCTCAGTCCCTGGTCCCATAGGCAGGGGTCGCTAATGGGCTCTTCCTGTCATTCATACTACCCACCATACACTTAGCACCCCTCTCATCTACATACTACCCACCATACACTCAGTACCCCTCTCATCTACATACTACCTACAATACACTCAACACCCCTCTCATCTACATACTACCCAGGATACACTCCGCCCCTTCTCATCTACATACTACCCAGGATACACTCCGCTCCCCTTTCATCTACATACTACCCAGGATACACTCCGCACCCCTCTCATCTACATACTACCCAGGATACACTCCGCACCCCTCTAATCTACATACTACCCACCACACACACCGCACACCTTTCATCTACATACTACCCACCATACACTTAGCACCCCTCTCATCTACATACTACCCACCATACACTCAGTACCCCTCTCATCTACATACTGCCCACAATACACTCAGCACTCCTCTCATCTACATACTACCTACAATACACTCAGCACCCCTCTCATCTACATACTACCCAGGATACACTCCGCACCCCTCTCATCTACATACTACCCAGGATACACTCCGCACCCCTCTCATCTACATACTACCTACCATACACTCCGCACTCCTCTCATCTACATACTACCCAGGATACACTCCGCACCCCTCTCATCTACATACTACCCAGGATACACTCTGCACCCCTCTAATCTACATACTACCCACCACACACTTTTCATCTACATACTACCCACCATACACTTAGCACCCCTCTCATCTACATACTACCCACCATACACTCAGTACCCCTCTCATCTACATACTACCTACAATACACTCAGCACCCCTCTCATCTACATACTACCCAGGATACACTCTGCATCCCTCTCATCTACATACTACCCAGGATACACTCCGCTCCCCTCTCATCTACATACTACCCAGGATACACTCCGCACCCCTCTCATCTACATACTACCCAGGATACACTCCGCACCCCTCTAATCTACATACTACCCACCACACACACCGCACCCCTTTCATCTACATACTACCCACCATACACTTAGCACCCCTATCATCTACATACTACCCACCATACACTCAGTACCCCTCTCATCTACATACTGCCCACAATACACTCAGCACTCCTCTCATCTACATACTACCTACAATACACTCAGCACCCCTCTCATCTACATACTACCCAGGATACACTCCGCACCCCTCTCATCTACATACTACCCAGGATACACTCCGCACCCCTCTCATCTACATACTACCTACCATACACTCCGCACTCCTCTCATCTACATACTACCCAGGATACACTCCGCACCCCTCTCATCTACATACTACCCAGGATACACTCCGCACCCCTCTAATCTACATACTACCCACCACACACACCGCACCCCTTTCATCTACATACTACCCACCATACACTCAATACCCCTCTCATCTACATACTGCCCACAATACACTCAGCACTCCTCTCATCTACATACTACCTACAATACACTCAGCACCCCTCTCCTTTACATACTACCCAGGATACACTCCGCACCCCTCTCATCTACATACTACCCAGAATACACTCCGCACCCCTCTCATCTACATACTACCTACCATACACTCCGCACTTCTCTCATCTACATACTACCCAGTAGACATGTGCGATTCGTTTCATACGAATTCGTAATTCGTACGATTTTTTCGAAATTCGTACGAATTTACGAATCCGTAGAACGAATTTTTTCGAATACGAATTCCGTACGGAATACGAAATTCCGTTTACGAATTTCGTCGCCAAATTTATTCGAATCCGACTACCAAATATCGAATTTCAACTAATATGAAAGAGAAAATTGAGTACTGTCCGTGATACTTTTTTTATTTGCACTAACATATAATTTTTCATGGACGAGCTTTCGGGGTGTGTCCCCTTCTTCAAGGTCTAAGCAGTACTGATTCACAAAAGTTTTAGCAGACGGTAAAATGTTAAAAAAAAACTAAAAAAAAAAAAAAAGGAAAAATCTCTGAGGGGTAGGCAAAGAAAAACAATGTGTTTGTTTTTCTTTGCCTACCCCTCAGAGATTTTTCCTTTTTTTTTTTTTTCTTTATTTTTTTAACATTTTAACTTCTGCTAAAACTTTTGTGAATCAGTACTGCTTAGACCTTGAAGAAGGGGACACACCCCGAAAGCTCGTCCATGAAAAAATTATATGTTAGTGCAAATAAAAAAAGTATCACGGACAGTACTCAATTTTCTCTGTCACAATTGCACTAATACGGCTACAATCACTTCAACTAATATGAAAGAAATTATTATAGCGGATATAACGAATGATTCGAATGAATTCGAATGACAAAGTGCCTTTTTTGCAGGAAAAATTCCGTTTACGAATTTCAGCTCTAAATTATTCGAATCCAACTACCAATATCGAATTTCAACTAATTTGAAAGAAATTATTATAGCGGATATAATGAATGAATTCGAATGAATTTGAATGATTCGAATGACAAAGTGTAATTTTTGCAGGAAAAAAAGCTATTTAAAATCACTCGCGGCTATTGCCGGCAAATGAATTGTCGGCTCCGTAACACGGAGAACAGTCATTCATTGATATAAAAAAAAAAGCGTAGGGGTCCCCCCAAATTCAATAACCAGGCCCTTAAGGTCTGGTATGGATATTAAGTGGGACCCCAGCCAAAAAAAAAAAAAAAATGGCGTGGGGTCCCCCCTAAATATCCATACCAGACCCTTTATCCGAGCATGCAACCTGGCAGGCTGCAGGAAAAGAGGGGGGACGAGAGCGCCCCCCCTCCCGCCTGAACCGTACCAGGCCACATGCCCTCAACATTGGGAGGGTGCTTTGGCGGTCTGAGACCCCCAAAGCACCTTGTCCCCATGGTGATGGGGACAAGGGCCTCGTCCCCACAACCCTGGCCAGTGGTTGTGGGGGTCTGCGGGCGGGGGGCTTATCGGAATCTGGAAGTCCCCTTTAATAAGGGGACCCCCAGATTCCGCCCCCCCCCCTGTGTGAAATGGTAAGGGGGTACAAAAGTACCCCTACCATTTCACCAAAAAAGGTGACAAATGGTAAAAATGACAGGAGACAGTCTTTGACAATTCCTTTATTAAAATCTTCTTTCTTCTGCTCTTCCTTCTTCCTCTCTTCATCCTTCGGTTTCTTCATCTTCTCCTTCCGGCATCTTCTTCCATCTTCTTCTTCCTCCGATCCGCTTCTTCTTGCGCTTCTCGTCCGGCATCTTCTTCCACGGCGTCTGTTCTTCTGTCGGGCCGCTCCTCGCAATGGGAGGCTCCCGCTGTGTGAGGCTTCGCTCCGTCTGACAGGTCTTTTATAACGGAGGGCACCTGGTAACCCCGCCCCCTCTGACGCACGGGGACGTCATGGGGACTTCCCTATGGCTTTCCCCATGATGTCAGATGGGGGGCGGGGTCACCAGGTGCCCTCCGTTATAAAAGACCTGTCAGCCGGAGCGAAGCCTCACACAGCGGGAGCCTCCCATTGCGAGGAGCGGCCCGACAGAAGAACAGACGCCGACGCCATGGAAGAAGATGCCGGACGAGAAGGACGAGAAGACCGGCGCAAGAAGAAGCTGATCGGAGGAAGAAGAAGATGGAAGAAGAAGATGGAAGAAGATGCCAGAAGGAGAAGATGAAGAAACCGAAGGATGAAGAGAGGAAGAAGGAAGACCAGAAGAAAGAAGACTTTAATAAAGGAATTGTCAAAGACCGTCTCATGTCATTTTTACATTTTTTGACAACTTTTTGGGTGAAATGGTAGGGGTACTTTTGTACCCCCTTACCATTTCACACTGGGGGGGGGCGGGATCGAGATCGAGATTCCGATAAGCCCCCCGCCCGCAGACCCCCACAACCACCGGCCAGGGTTGTGGGGATGAGGCCCTTGTCCTCATCAACATGGGGACAAGGTGCTTTGGGGGGACCCCAAAACACCCTCCCAATTTTGAGGGCATGTGGCCTGGTACGGTTCAGGAGGGAGGGGGGCCGCTCTCTTCCCCCCCTCTTTTCCTGCGGCCTGGTATGGATTTTGAGGGGGACCCCACGCCATTTTTTTGGGCTGGGGTTCCCCTTAAAATCCATCCCAGACCTCAAGGGTCTGGTATGGATATTTAGGGGGACCCCACGCCCCTTAATATCCATAGCAGACCTGAAGGGCCTTGTTATTGAATTTGGGGGGACCCCCACGTTTTTTTTAATCAATGACTTCAATGAATGACTGTTCTCTGTGTTACGGATCCGACAATTCATTTGCCGGCAATAGCCGCGAGTGATTTTAAATAGCTTTTTTTTCCTGCAAAAATGACATTGTTCAGGAACAGTTCTCTATATTAGATATACTGAATCTCGAATGCATTCGAATCATTCGAATCATTCGTTATATCCGCTATTATAATTTCTTTCATATTAGTTGAAATTAGATATTTGGTAGTTGTTGGATTCAAATTATTCTCTGTGTTACGGCGAGTGATTTTAAATAGCTTTTTTTTCCTGCAAAAATGACACCGTGTACAGAGACAGTTCTAAGCACGGGAAACATGCTCCAGTTCACAGGCATACTATAGAGTATATAGTATATATATACCAGGTGCCCTCCGTTATAAAAGACCTGTCAGACGGAGCGGAGCCTCACACAGCGGGAGCCTCCCATTGCGAGGAGCGGCCCGAGAACAGACGCCAACGCCATGGAAGAAGATGCCGGACGAGAAGACCGACGCAAGAAGAAGCGGATCGGAGGAAGAAGAAGATGTAAGAAGATGCCGGAAGGAGAAGATGAAGAAAACCGAAGGATGAAGAAAGGAAGAAGGAAGACCAGAAGAAAGAAGATTTTAATAAAGGAATTGTCAAAGACCGTCTCCTGTCATTTTTACAATTTTTGACACTTTTTTGGTGAAATGTAGGGATGGGCCCGGTGTTCGATTCGAACCCATGTTCGAATCGAGCACCAGGCTTTTCGCTCGCTCGGCGAGCCCAGAACTATTGGGGCCGCTCGCATCAAATTCGTGTGATGCGAGCGGCCCTGCAATGCATTGTGCTAGTCGCAGTGCAATGCTGGCTGATGATTGGCCAAGCATGCACTGTGACCCCGCACAGTGCCCTCCGTTATAAAAGACCTGTCAGACGGAGCGGAGCCTCACACAGCGGGAGCCTCCCATTGCGAGGAGCGGCCCGAGAACAGACGCCAACGCCATGGAAGAAGATGCCGGACGAGAAGACCGGCGCAAGAAGAAGCGGATCGGAGGAAGAAGAAGATGTAAGAAGATGCCGGAAGGAGAAGATGAAGAAACCGAAGGATGAAGAAAGGAAGAAGGAAGACCAGAAGAAAGAAGATTTTAATAAAGGAATTGTCAAAGACCGTCTCCTGTCATTTTTACAATTTTTGACACTTTTTTGGTGAAATGTAGGGATGGGCCCGGTGTTCAATTCGAACCCATGTTCGAATCGAGCACCAGGCTTTTCGCTCGCTCGGCGAGCCCAGAACTATTGGGGCCGCTCGCATCAAATTCGTGTGATGCGAGCGGCCCTGCAATGCATTGTGCTAGTCGCAGTGCAATGCTGGCTGATGATTGGCCAAGCATGCACTGTGACCCCGCACAGTGCCCTCCGTTATAAAAGACCAGTCAGACGGAGCGGAGCCTCACACAGCGGGAGCCTCCCATTGCGAGGAGCGGCCCGAGAACAGACGCCAACGCCATGGAAGAAGATGCCGGACGAGAAGACCGGCGCAAGAAGAAGCGGATCGGAGGAAGAAGAAGATGTAAGAAGATGCCGGAAGGAGAAGATGAAGAAACCAAAGGATGAAGAAAGGAAGAAGGAAGACCAGAAGAAAGAAGATTTTAATAAAGGAATTGTCAAAGACGGTCTCCTGTCATTTTTACAATTTTTGACACTTTTTTGGTGAAATGTAGGGATGGGCCCGGTGTTCAATTCGAACCCATGTTCGAATCGAGCACCAGGCGTTCGCTCGCTCGGCGAGCCCAGAACTATTGGGGCCGCTCGCATCAAATTCGTGTGATGCGAGCGGCCCCGCAATGCATTGCGCTAGTCGCAGTGCAATGCTGGCTGATGATTGGCCAAGCATGCACTGTGACCCCGCATGCTTGGCCAATCACAGCGCCGGCAGCGAGGAGAGCCATAATTGGCTACAGGCAGGATGCCTGTAGCCAATTATAGCTCAGGGGCTTTAGTACACGCCCCACGGTATAAGAGGCCGCCGCGGCATCTTCTTCCGTCGGCGTCAGTGTCTCTTCTTGGGCCGCTCCGCGCAATGGGAGGCTCCCGCTGTGTGGGGCTCCGCTCCGTCTGACAGGTCTTTTATAATGGAGGGCACCTGGTGACCCCGCCCCCTCTGATGCACGGGGACGTCATGGGGAATTCCCTATGGCTTTCCCCATGACGTCAGAGGGGGGCGGGGTCACCAGGTGCCCTCTGTTATAAAAGACCTGTCAGATGGAGCGGAGCCTCACACAGCGGGAGCCTCCCATTGCGCGGAGCGGCCCAAGAAGAGACACCGACGCCGACGGAAGAAGATGCCGGACGAGAAGGACGAGAAGACCAGCGCAAGAAGAAGCGGATCAGAGGAAGAAGAAGATGGAAGAAGATGGAAGAAGAAGATGGAAGAAGATGACGGTAGGAGAAGATGAAGAAACCGAAGGATGAAGAAAGAAGAAAAAAGATTTTAATAAAGGAATTGTCAAAGACCATCTCCTGTCATTTTTAACATTTTTGACACTTTTTTGGTGAAATGGTAGGGGTACCCCCTTACCATTTTCACACAGGGGGGGGGGGGGGGCGGGATCTGGGGGTCCCCTTGTTAAAGGGGGCTTCCAGATTCCGATAAGCCCCCCCGCCCGCAGACCCCCACAAACCAATGGCCAGGGTTGTGGGGAAGAGGCCCTTGTCCTCATCAACATGGGGACAAGGTGCTTTGGGGGTCTTAGACCCCCAAAGCATCCTCCCAATGTTGAGGGCATGTGGCCTGGTACGGTTCAGGCGGGAGGGGGGGCTGCTCTCGTCCCCCCCTCTTTTCCTGCGGCCTGCCAGGTTGCGTGCTCAGATAAAGGGTCTGGTATGGATTTTGAGGGGGACCCCACGCCATTTTTTTTTTTGGCCAGGGTTCCCATTAAAATCCATCCCAGACCTGAAGGGTCTGGTATGGATATTTAGGGGGGACCCCACGCCATTTTTTTTTTTTGGCTGGGGTTCCCCTTAATATCCATACCAGACCTGAAGGGCCTGGTTATTGAATTTGGGGGGACCCCTACGCTTTTTTTTTTTTTTAAATCAATAAATGACTGTTCTCTGTGTTACGGAGCCGACATTTCATTAGCCGCGAGTGATTTTAAATAGCTTTTTTTCCTGCAAAAATGACACTTTGTGCAGGAACAGTTCTCTATATTAGATATACTAAATCTCGAATTCATTCGAATCATTCGAAGCATTCGTTATATCCGCTATTATAATTTCTTTCATATTAGTTGAAATTCGATATTTGTAGTTGGATTTATTAATGATTCGTAACTATTCATAACGATTCGTAACGATTGGTAACTTGAAATTGAAATTCGATATTTGTAGTTGGATTTGAATTGTTCTCTGTGTTACGAGAACCGACAATTTGTTAGCCGCGTTAACGATTCGTAACGATTCGTAACTTTACTAACGATTCGAAAAAAAATTACGATTCGTACGAAATTCGTATTTCGTACGAATTCGAACGGAATTTCGTACACGAATTACGAATTTTTTTATATACGAAATGGGACGAAACAAAACAAATTTTTTGACAGTTCCCATGTCTACTACCCAGGATACACTCCGCACCCCTCTTATCTACATACTACACAGGATAAACTCCGCTCCCCTCTCATCTACATACTACCCAGGATACACTCCGCTCCCCTCTCATCTACATACTACCCAACATACACTCTGCACCCCTCTCATCTACATACTACCCAGGATACACTCCGCTCCCCTCTCATCTACATACTACCCAGGATACACTCCGCACCCCTCTCATCTACATACTACCCAGGATACACTCCGCACCCCTCTAATCTACATACTACCCACCATACACTTAGCACCCCTCTCATCTACATACTACCCACCATACACTCAGTACCCGTCTCATCTACATACTACCTACAATACACTCAGTACCCCTCTTATCTACATACTACCCAGGATACACTCCGCACCCCTCTCATCTACATACTACCCAGGATACACTCCGCACCCCTCTAATCTACATACTACCCACCACACACACCGCACCCCTTTCATCTACATACTACCCACCATACACTCAGTACCCCTCTCATCTACATACTACCCACCACACACACCGCACCCCTTTCATCTACATACTACCCACCATACACTCAGTACCCCTCTCATCTACAGTGGTGTGAAAAAGTGTTTGCCCCCTTCCTCATTTCCTGTTCCTTTGCATGTTTGTCACACTTAAGTGTTTCGGAACATCAAACCAATTTAAACAATAGTCAAGGACAACACAAGTAAACACAAAATGCAATTTGTAAATGAAGGTGTTTATTATTAAAGGTGAAAAAAAATCCAAACCATCATGGCCCTGTGTGAAAAAGTGATTGCCCCCTAAACCTAATAATTTGTTGGGCCACCCTTAGCAGCAACAACTGCAACCAAGCGTTTGCGATAACGTGCAATGAGGCTTTTACAGCGTCCTGGAGGAATTTTGGCCCACTCATCTTTGCAGAATTGTCCTAATTCAGTTACATTAGAGGGTTTTCGAGCATGAACGGCCTTTTTAAGGTCATACCACAACATCTCAATAGGATTCAGGTCAGGACTTTGGCTAGGCCACTCCAAAGTCTTCATTTTGTTTTTCTTCAGCCATTCGGTGGTGGACTTGCTGGTGTGTTTAGGATCATTGTCCTGCTGCAGAACCCAAGTTCGTTTCAGCTTGAGTACACGAACAGATGGTCGGACATTCTCCTTCAGGATCTCTTGGTAGACAGCAGAATTCATAGTTCCTTTTATCACGGCAAGTCTTCCAGGTCCTGAAGCAGCAAAACAGCCCCAGACCATCACACTACCACCACCATATTTTACTGTTGGTATAATGTTCTTTTTCTGAAATGCAGTGTTCCTTCTACGCCAGATATACTTGGACACACACCTTCCAAGAGTTCCACTTTTGTCTCATCGGTCCACAGAATGTTGTCCCAAAAGTCTTGGGGATCATCAAGATGTGTTGTGGAGAAATTGAGACGAGCTTTGATGTTCTTTTTGCTCAGCAGTGGTTTTCTCCTTGGAACTCTGCCATGCAGGCCATTTTTGCCCAGTCTTTTCCTGATGGTGGAGGCATGAACGCTGACCTTAACTGAGGCAAGTGAGGCCTGCAGTTCCTTGGACGTTGTTGTGGGGTCTTTTGTGACCTCTTGGATGAGTCGTCGCTGCGCTCTTGGGGTAATTTTGGGCGGCCGGCCACTCCTGGGAAGGTTCACCACTGTTCCATGTCTTCGCCATTTGTGGATAATGGCTCTCACTGTGGTTCGCTGGATTCCTAAAGCTTTGGAAATGGCTTTATAACCCTTTCCAGACTGATAGATCTCAATTACTTTCTTTCTCAATTGTTCCTGAATTTCTTTGGGTCTCGGCATGATGTGTAGCTTTTAAGGATCTTCTGGTGGACCTTACTGTGTCAAGCAGCTCCTATTTAAGTGATGCCTTGATTGTGAACAGGTGTGGCAATAATCAGGCCTGGGTGTGGCTAGAGAAATTGAACTCAGGTGTGGACAACCACAGTTATAGTATGTTTTAACAAGGGGGGCAATCACTTTTTCACACAGGGCCATGATGGTTTGGATTTTTTTTCACCTTTAATAATAAACACCTTCATTTACAAATTGCATTTTGTGTTTACTTGTGTTGTCCTTGACTATTGTTTAAATTGGTTTGATGTTCCGAAACACTTAAGTGTAACAAACATGCAAAGGAACAGGAAATGAGGAAGGGGGCAAACACTTTTTCACACCACTGTACATACTACCTACAATACACTCAGCACCCCTCTCATCTACATACTACCCAGGATACACTCCGCACCCCTCTCATCTACATACGACCCAGGATACACTCCGCACCCCTCTAATCTACATACTACCCACCACACACACACCGCACCCCTTTCATCTACATACTACCCACCATACACTTAGCACCCTTCTCATCTACATACTACCCACCATACACCCAGTACCCCTCTCATTTACATACTACCCAGGATACACTCCACACCCCTCTCATCGACATACTACCCAGGATACACTCTGCACCTCTCTCATCTACATACTACCCAGGATACACTCTGCACCTCTCTCATCTACATACTACCCAGGATACACTCCGCACCCCTCTCATCTACATACTACCTACCATACACTCCGCACTCCTCTCATCTACATACTACCCAGGATACACTCCACACCCCTCTCATCTACATACTACCCAGGATACACTCCGCTCCCCTCTCATCTACATACTACCCAACATACACTCTGCACCCCTCTCATCTACATAATACCCTGGATACACTCCGCTCCCCTCTCATCTACATACTACCCAGGATACACTCTGCACCCCTCTCATCTACATACTACCCAGGATACACTCCGCACCCCTCTCATCTACATACTACCCAGGATACACTCCGCACCCCTCTAATCTACATACTACCCACCACACACACCACACCCCTTTCATCTACATACTACCCACCATACACTTAGCACCCCTCTCATCTACATACTACCCACCATACACTCAGTACCCGTCTCATCTACATACTACCTACAATACACTCAGTACCCCTCTCATCTACATACTGCCCACAATACACTCAGCACTCCTCTCATCTACATACTACCTACAATACACTCAGCACCCCTCTCATCTACATACTACCCAGGATACACTCCGCTCCCCTCTCATCTACATACTACCCAGGATACACTCCGCACCCCTCTCATCTACATACTACCCAGGATACACTCCGCACCCCTCTAATCTACATACTACCCACCACACACACCGCACCCCTTTCATCTACATACTGCCCACCATACACTTAGCACCCCTCTCATCTACATACTACCCACCATACACTCAGTACCCCTCTCATCTACATACTGCCCACAATACACTCAGCACCCCTCTCATCTACATACTACCCAGGATACACTCCGCTCCCCTCTCATCTACATACTACCCAGGATACACTCCGCACCCCTCTCATCTACATACTACCCAGGATACACTCCGCACCCCTCTCATCTACATACTACCCAGGATACACTCCGCACCCCTCTCATCTACATACTACCCACCATACACTCAGTACCCATCTCATCTACATACTACCTACAATACACTCAGTACCCCTCTCATCTACATACTGCCCACAATACACTCAGCACTCCTCTCATCTACATACTACCTACAATACACTCAGCACCCCTCTCATCTACATACTACCCAGGATACACTCCGCACCCCTCTCATCTACATACTACCCAAGATACACTCCGCTCCCCTCTCATCTACATACTACCCAGGATACACTCCGCACCCCTCTCATCTACATACTACCCAGGATACACTCCGCACCCCTCTCATCTACATACTACCCAGGATACACTCCGCACCCCTTTCATCTACATACTACCCACCATACACTTAGCACCCCTCTCATCTACATACTACCCACCATACACTCAGTACCCGTCTCATCTACATACTACCTACAATACACTCAGTACCCCTCTCATCTACATACTGCCCACAATACACTCAGCACTCCTCTCATCTACATACTACCTACAATACACTCAGCACCCCTCTCATCTACATACTACTCAGGATACACTCCGCACCCCTCTCATCTACATACTACCCAGGATACACTCCGCTCCCCTCTCATCTACATACTACCCAGGATACACTCTGCACCCCTCTCATCTACATACTACCCAGGATACACTCCGCACCCCTCTCATCTACATACTACCCAGGATACACTCCGTACCCCTCTAATCTACATACTACCCACCACACACACCGCACCCCTTTCATCTACATACTACCCACTATACACTTAGCACCACTCTCATCTACATACTACCCACTAGGGATGAGCCGAACACCCCCGGGTTCGGTTCGAACCAGAACCTTCGAACGGACCGAAAGTTTGCGCGAATTTTCGAACCCTATACGTTATAATGGACGCGAACGTTCGAAATCAAAAGTGCTAATTACAACGGCCAATATGCATGTTAATGTCATAAAACAGGTTTGGGGACCGGGTCCTGCCCCAGGGGACATATATCAATGCAAAAAGAACTTTTAAAAACTAACGTTTTTTCGGGAGCAGTCATTTTAATGATGCATAAAGTGAAAAAAAAAAAGTGAAATTTTCCTTTAAATATGGTACCTGGGGGGTGTCTAAAGTATGCCTGTGAAGTGGCATGTGTTTCCCGTGTTTAGAACTGTCCTTGCACAAAATGACATTTGTAAAGGAAAAAAAGAAGCCATTTAAAACCACTTGCGGCTTTAGGTTTGATCTTAAGTAGAATCTGAACAGGTACATTATGAAGTGTAGCTCCATCCCAAAAAAATCTATTTTTAAGCTTTTTGGAGAACATAGGGAGGGGTTATCACCCCTGTAACATTTGCTGTCTTTGCACATCTGTTCAGAACATGTCACCTCACTTTCCGTCCCAATGACAAATGTTTTTGGAAAAGTGGGGTTTTAATTGAAACAAGGATTGGTGATAAAATATCAGTAGAGAGGAGATACCTTTTTCCCAAATTAAATCTAACAGGATAGAATTTCCCTTCCTAGGGGTAGATTTCCTCTCACTTCCTGTTTTCTCTTTCCATTTGCAAGTAGGAGTCGTTTGTAAGTTGGATGTTTGAAAGTAGGGGCCTGGCGTATATACTCTGCAGAAATTTGCCCTATTAGATGTTGGTGTAGCCACAAGACTGGTGGGCACAGGAATGGGCCCTGCTGTGAGTTAATAGATCAAGATTTGTAATTGCATGCACCTGTTGAACAGGGCAGAAAAATTGGGGGTGGTGGTGGTGGTGGTGGACGGTTTTGCCACAAGACTGTAAGCTCTCACAGTTACTCTTGGTGGGCGCAGGAATGGGCCCTGCTGTGAGTTATTAGATCAAGATTTGTAATTGCAAGCACCTGATGAACAGGGCAGAAAAATTGGGCCTTTGGCGGTGGTGGTGGACGGTGTTGCCACAAGACTGTAGGCCCTCATAGTTACTCTTGGTGGGCGCAGGAATGGGCCCTGCTGTGAGTTATTAGATCAAGATTTGTAATTGCAAGCACCTGATGAACAGGGCAGAAAAATTGGGCCTTTGGCGGTGGTGGTGGACGGTGTTGCCACAAGACTGCAGGCCCTCATAGTTACTCTTGGTGGGCGCAGGAATGGGCCCTGCTGTGAACTATTAGATCAAGATTTGTAATTACCCGCCCCTGTTAAACAGGGGCTGAAAAAATTGTGCCTTAGGCACTGGTGCTGGTGCCACAACACTGCAACCCCTCACAGAGACTGTACTTGGAGCACAGCAGTCACACGTGTTGCGAAGCATTTTTTTAAAAAATTGTAAGTACACGCCCCTGTTAAACAGGGGCTGAAAAATTGTGCCTTAGGCACTGGTGCTGGTGCCACAACACTGCAACCCGGCCCTCACAGATACTGTACTTGGAGCACAGCAGTCACACGTGTTGCGAAGCATTTTTTTAAAAAATTGTAAGTACACGCCCCTGTTAAACAGGGGCTGAAAAATTGTGCCTTAGGCACTGGTGCTGGTGCCACAACACTGCAACCCGGCCCTCACAGATACTGTACTTGGAGCACAGCAGTCACACGTGTTGCGAAGCATTTTTTTTTAAAAATTGTAAGTACACGCCCCTGTTAAACAGGGGCTGAAAAATTGTGCCTTAGGCACTGGTGCTGGTGCCACAACACTGCAACCCGGCCCTCACAGATACTGTACTTGGAGCACAGCAGTCACACGTGTTGCGAAGCATTTTTTTTAAAAAATTGTAAGTACACGCCCCTGTTAAACAGGGGCTGAAAAATTGTGCCTTAGGCACTGGTGCTGGTGCCACAACACTTCAACCCGGCCCTCACAGATACTGTACTTGGAGCACAGCAGTCACACGTGTTGCGAAGCATTTTTTTTTAAAAATTGTAAGTACACGCCCCTGTTAAACAGGGGCTGAAAAATTGTGCCTTAGGCACTGGTGCTGGTGCCACAACACTGCAACCGGCCCTCACAGATACTGTACTTGGAGCACAGCAGTCACACGTGTTGCGAAGCATTTTTTTTTAAAAAATTGTAAGTACACGCCCCTGTTAAACAGGGGCTGAAAAATTGTGCCTTAGGCACTGGTGCTGGTGCCACAACACTGCAACCCGGCCCTCACAGATACTGTACTTGGAGCACAGCAGTCACACGTGTTGCGAAGCATTTTTTTTAAAAAATTGTAAGTACACGCCCCTGTTAAACAGGGGCTGAAAAATTGTGCCTTAGGCACTGGTGCTGGTGCCACAACACTGCAACCCGGCCCTCACAGAGACTGTACTTGGAGCACAGCAGTCACACGTGTTGCGAAGCATTTTTTAAAAAAATTGTAAGTACACGCCCCTGTTAAACAGGGGCTGAAAAATTGTGCCTTAGGCACTGGTGTGGTGGCATGGATCATTGAGGAGGAGGAAGAGGATAGTCAGTGAACATAAGAGGACAGTCACTCAGCATCAGCATAGGCAGTCTTGAAGGGATGTGACATTAAAAATTATTCGGTTATATCCGCCTCAGGTGCCTGGTAGCTGGTGGTGATCCAAGACTGATTCATTTTGATGAATGTCAGTCGATCAACCGAGGCGGTGGACAGGCGCACCCTATGATCAGTCACAAATCCTCCAGCAGCACTGAATGTGCGTTCGGAAAGAACGCTGGAGGCAGGACAGGCCAGTAGCTCAATTGCATACTGTGCAAGCTCTGGCCAGTGATCCATCCTCAGGACCCAGTAAGCCAGAGGATTTTCGGTGGGAAAGGTGTCCAAGTCTGACCTTGCCCCAAGGTATTCCTGCACCATGTATATCAGACGCTGGCGATGGTTGCTGGAACCGATCATACCTTGGGGCTGCGGACTAAAAAATTGTCTGAACGCATCGGTCAGACGTCCACCTTCCCCACCGCTCCTTCTGCCACTGACCGAAGCCTCAGCAACTCGTCGCCCAGGACCAGGAGTTTGTAGCCTCCCAGTTTCTGGGAACGCGTTGCACAGACCTTTCTGCAAGGCCTCCCTGAGATGTCTCATCCTCTGCTCCCTCTGCGACGGCAAGATAAGGTCCGCAACCTTACCCTTGTACCGCGGATCAAGGAGAGTGGCCAGCCAGTAATGGTCCCTCTCCTTGATCCGAAGAACACGAGGATCCTTCCGCAGGCTTTGCAGGATCAGGGAGGCCATGCAGCGTAGGTTAGCTGAGGCATTCGGTCCGGAGTCTTCTGGGTCACTGAGGATGACATGATCGCCAGCCACCTCCTCCCAGCCACGTACAAGTCCACTGGCTTGTTGGGACTGTACATCATCCCTAAAAGACTGCTGCTGCTGATGCTGAGTGCCAGGCTCCACCTCCATGCTCACACAATCCTCCTCCTCCTCCTCCTCCTCCTCATCCTCTTCCTGTGTGATGGGTGGGACAGAAGGAACACTGTCCGGATAAAGGGGGCCTTGAGAGGCAAGGAAGTCCTCCTCTTCCTGCCTCTGTTCTGCCTCAAGTGCCCTGTCCATTATCCCACGCAGCGTATGCTCCAACAGGTGGACAAGAGGGACAGTGTCACTGATGCATGCACTGTCACTGCTCACCATCCTCGTGGCCTCCTCAAATGGTGAGAGGACAGTGCATGCATCCCTGATCATGCTCCACTGACGTGGGGAAAAAAAACCAAGCTCCCCTGACCCTGTCCTGGTGCCGTAGTCGCAAAGGTACTCATTGATGGCCCTCTGCTGCGTGTGCAGTCGCTGCAGCATGGCCAACGTTGAGTTCCACCTGGTGGGCATGTCAGATATTAGGCGGTTCTTGGGCAGGTTCAGCTCCTTTTGCAGCTCAGTCAGCCGAGCACTGGCATTATAAGATCGGCGGAAATGCACACAGACTTTCCTGGCCTGCCTCAGGACATCCTGTAAGCCTGGGAACCTGCCCAAGAACCGCTGCACCACCAGGTTGAGGACGTGAGCCATGCAGGGCACATGGGTGAGCTGCCCTGTCGCAGGGCGGAGAGGAGGTTGGTGCCATTGTCAGAAACGACCATTCCTGGCTTAAGCTGACGTGGCGTCAACCACCTCTCGGCCTGCCCCTGCAGAGCTGCCAGAACCTCTGGCCCAGTGTGGCTCCTGTCCCCCAAACACACCAGCGCAAGCACGGCATGGCATCTTTTTGCCTGCGTACTTGCGTAGCCCCTTGTACGCCTACGGAGCACCGCTGGTTCCAAGGACAGAGCACTGGAGGAAGAAGAAGAGGAGGGGGTGGAGGAGAGAGGTGTGTCACAACCAGTAGCAGTAGTCGCGTTTTGGAGGCGTGGTGGCGGAACAACCTCCAACACTACTGCACCTTGTCCTGCATCCCTCCCAGCTGCCAATAGAGTGACCCAATGGGCCGTGAAAGAAAGGTACCGTCCCTGTCCATGCCTGCTGGACCATGAGTCAGCGGTAATATGCACCTTACCGCTGACCGCCCTGTCCAGCGAGGCATGGACATTGCCCTCCACATGCCGGTAGAGAGACGGAATCGCCTTCCGCGAGAAAAAAGTGGCGTTTGGGAACCTGCCACTGAGGAACCGCACATTGAACAAACTCACGGAAGGGGGGCCGAGTCTACCAACTGAAAAGGCAGCAGTTGAAGTGCTAGCAATTTAGCAAGGCTAGCATTCAACCGCTGGGCATGTGGATGGCTGGGAGTGTACTTCTTTCTACGGTCCAGCAGCTGGGGCAGGGAAATTTGCCTGCTGCAATCGGACGTCGGGGTACTGCAAGTACTTGGTTGTGACACACCGAATTCTACACCTTCAGTCCTCTCAGAGCAGCTTTCAGAGAGGACTGAATCCCAGCTGAGGAGGAGCAAGGAGAGGTCCGCTTAGTTCTTTGGTGTGGGTCTTTTATGTGTGCCTGCCAACGAGCTGCATGGCAGGTCGCCATATGTCTGGTCATGCTTGTCGTGCCCAAGCGGCTGATGTTTTGGCCACGCGAGATACGCTTGAGACAAATATTGCAAATAGCAGTGGTGCGATCTGCTGCACTCGTCTCAAAAAAGGCCCACACCAAAGAACTTTTCTGATAACGTGCAGAGGTAGCGCCCTGCACAGGCGGAGCTCTGCGGTGTTGTACAGTTGCTGTGCTGGCCTCTACCTGGCCTCCAGGGGGCATCCTGCCTCGTTGGACATGTGACGCCGCATCCTCCTCCTCCTCGTCCTCCTCCTCATCCTCTCTCCCTTGAGGCACCCACGTGGAGTCAGTGACCTCATCATCCCCTCCCTCTT